>JACGTP010000005.1:3629067-3664849 GCA_023678845.1 Mischocyttarus mexicanus
TGTGTATATATATATTTATGCGCGCGTTTGCGTTTGCGTTTGCGTGTGTGTATGTGTGCGCGTGTGCGACTCGGTGGCCGTGGCTATGGCCTTACGATTCCCCCTTTTCTTCCCACCCCACCACCACCACCACCCACTTTTGCGACTCACCGAATCCACGACGCGGCGTGTGTAAGCCTCCTACCTCCACCCCTCACTCCACTCCACCGTCATCCTAACCCCATGCTTCTTCTATTCCACCTCCTCCTCCTCCTCCTCCTCCTCCTCTTCCTCCTCCTCGTCTTTTCTACCTCCACCACTACCACCCTTCCCTCTTCTCTCTTTCTCTCTCTCTCGCTCGCTCGCTCATAGACTTCTCCCCCCTCCCGACCCCCCTTCTCTTGTGTACGCTCATAGACTCGAGCAGAGACGCCTTGCCGCGCCGTTAGGATGGATATGCGCGAACCAGAAAGTGAGAAAGAGAGAGAGAGAGAGAGAAAGAGATTGGGAGGAGGAGGAGGAGGAGTAGGAGGGAGGGAGGGGGACAAAGATAGATGGAGGAGGGAGAGTGGGAGGGTGTCGCGAGTGTGTCTAACCTAGGATAGTGGCGTTTAGTGGCGGCTAGGCTAGGCAAACCGAGACTCGCTGTTCGCGCGTTACGTTCGGTTATATCCTTTTCGTGCTTTTACACGTACGTTCATTCCTTTTTTCTTTTTTTCTCTTTTTTTTTTTTAACTGAAATTAATAAAAGGGAGAGACGAGAGAGAGAGAGAGAGAGAGAAATAATATATATAATATATAATATATAATATATATATATATATAATATTGTATATACATTGTACTCCACGTGTGTATTTTTATAGAATATTTTTTTAGTATATATTCTCTTTATATATATAGCACGTATTATATACATACACATATATACATAGGACATATAGAATTTTTGTACGAAATTGAACGATTGTATTTATCGTTGCGCGTTTAGTTTTTACTTCGGTGTGACAAGAATTATGAGAAAAGGTTGTTTCGGTGGTGGTGGTGGTAGTGGTGGTGGTGAATGAGGAAAAAGGGTGACAAGATTATAGTGTTTTAGAAATTAATAAACATTGGAAAATAGATATATCAAAAAATAATTATATTTATACATATTAATAACTATGTGACATTATTCGTGTTTTATTTTAATCTTTTTTTTTTGCTTTTTTTCAGTTTTCTACTGAATTTATTATTTCATATTCATACGTGATATACTTTATTTTTATCGATGTTAATATTTTCTTTCCTCGAGTATTGAAATTTTACTCTACCCGCGAGGAATATTCTTTTTAAGTATTAATAAAATAATAAAAACGTCAGAAAGTATAGCATTTTACTTTTCTCTTTTTGTTTTTATTTTATTTTATTTTATTTTTTTGCATCGCAACGTAACAGTTAGATTATTATATTTTATCTGAATGCGTAACAGGAAGTGACAGTAAAGGGAAGAGAGAGACGGGAAAAGAAGTGTGTAGTATGGACAATACAGGATAGATGAACTTTTTATTTCTCACTTTTACACATTTGGTTTGGTTTGGTTTAATGCCTTTATCTGGTTCTTTTTTTTTTACAACGATACGTAATCGTACGTTTACAACATTGTTATATTTAATTTAATTGTAAGAAGTAAGAGTATAATAAAAGTAATCGTAATTTAAAGTAGTTGAATTAAAAAGTAAAAAATAATCTTAATTCATTATTTATATATTTATATATACATAAAATAATTATACATATAAATAATTTGTAATAATTAATATAATCTCTCTTTCTCCGTAGTCCCATTTATATTGACATAGAAGAAAGTTATTACAGTATTTACAAACACTTTTCTGTTAATCAGAAAGAAGAAAATTAATGTTCACTTTTAAATGATTTTTTTTCTCATCAAAAGTAATTGTGCAAAATATTAGAAATAGACAGAGAAACAGACAAGGTTTATATTTATATGTGTGTTAGTGTTTTTTTTTTTACGTGGGTGTACTCGCGTGTGTTTTTGTGTAAGCAAACCCTTGAAATATAGTGCCTTTTATACTAAGTGTCGTACCGGACAGTTTAAGTGGAAAAAGACAGACAGGTAGTCGCAGACAGACACAGAGAGAAAGAGAAAGAGAAGATTAAAAAATAAGAGAGAGGGAGAGAGAGAGAGAAGATGAAAGATTGTGTACGTTCCCTTGGACTCTAGTTGTGCACTTGCATCTCAAGATAAAGTGTTGCATTCGAAGATACCCAAGTGCATTGGTGCATCTTAAGAACTTATCACCTTACGATTGAATTTGTAAACAAATACTTTATTAAATATTTTTTGTTTTACTTTTTCACGTGTCAAAAGGTGGAAAAGAAAGAAAAACGTGAGAAACGAGAGTGGGAAAAGAAGGAAAATTTTGGAAAGGAATAGAAAGTGCATGCAAAATTCTTCAATCTTGTGTTCATGCTAGGAACGTGCTTTTTGTTTGTTTATCTTTATGAATCGTTACGTTTCTGACGCTTTCAACTAGAAATATACACAGAAAGAGAGAAAGAGAGTAAGAGAGAGAAAAAGAGAGAGACAAATTTCAAGAAAATCAAGGAAATTCTATTAACATGATAGAGTGAGGGTGTTTTGGTAAAACTAAAGTTCAAAAAAGTGTTAATATTTTTTTGTTATCTTTCTAAAAGTTGTTTATATTAATCCGTTTGTTGTTTATTATCATCCTGTGGAAGAAATATTTAATATAATATACGAAAGAGATATTATATTGGTGTACCTTGAAGAAAGGGAGAGAAGATTTTTATTATCTCGTTAAAGGATTCCTCATTTTTTTTCTCAAAGGGTAAGTTTTTCATACAAATTTGATCATATTTGAATGAAAATTTTAACGAATAATAATATTTATAGATACAATCATTTCATAATTTAATACAATTATGTATGCTTCATTTTTTTTGTTGATAATATTATTAGTAAATTTTTAAACAATTTCTATGATAGAAGAAAAATATCTAAAAGGAGAAACGTTCAATTTGAACACGTTTGTTTAGACAAACAAAACATAAGATATACGTTCAACATTTTTTCTATATTTAACATATAGAAATAATTTGATTTCAAATGTGTTGAACATTTTGTACAAAATATCTACAATTCAATTTCAAAATAAATTTTGTTTTAACCATTAAATAGTACATTCTTCAATCTAACACATAGAAATAATTTGATTTCAAATGTATTGAACATTTTTTACAAAATATCTACAATTTAATGTTGAACAAAATTTGATTTCAATCACTAAGTGGTACACTCGTAGTTAAATTTTTTTACAATACTTGTTGATAAATAAATTTTCTTAACAAATAAAAAACATATAACATAATGGGAATCGAATAGTGGTGGTGGTAGGTTTGAAGTGACGTGTGGGTGGTGAGTAGGGACGATTTCAACGAGGAAGAAAAATGTAAAAATCAAATAAAAAGGAAACGTCGATTTAACGCGAAGGTGATTACCTAATAGAATCCTTTCTTTCTTCTTGGAGAAAATGAAACTCTCGTTAAGTGGCGAAGGTACGCGAAACAAGCAAGCAAGCAAGCAAGCAAGCAAGCTAGGAGGTATTCACTGCCGGTGAAAATAAACGACTATGGTGGTAATCGCATACGATCGAGGAAGTGATCGAGCATTATAGTTCGGTGTACCACAGGGTGTTGACTTACGAAAAAAAAGAGAGAGAGAGAGAGAGAGAGAAAAAAGAAATAACCCTCTCTAAAGTAACGCAGTTACTTTATTCTTTATTTCTTATTTATTTTTTCACGCGTTATCGAACGTTTGATTTTATTCACACTTTACTCCTTTTTATTTTTACATTTCATCTTTTACGATCAATCCAAATTTTATTTTATCATCATCGTTATTATTATTAATATTATTATTAATATTTAATAAGAAAGTTATTTTTGGATCAAAGGTTTAAGAGAATTTGTTTACGAAGATTAATAACACCAACATTTCTATTTTATTTAATTCTTTTTTTAATTCCTATGGGGAATTAATTGGAGATAAATTAATCTTCTATAAGTATTTGTTTATTTAACATTCTAAAAAAAAAAAAAGCTATGATTATTCATTCGATATTAATTATCTCAATTCATTTTTCGTATACGATTAAATATCATTTTTCTTCTATCAATTTATTTATTATTAATTATATACAAAATAAACAAATATAGAAATATTTTTATTTCAAAAGTAAGTCTATGATATTTTGGTTTTAATTTTCTTTTTATTGAATAAAAACTCTTGGATATGAACTAATATTAATAAATATTTCTTTATTACAAGTTTCTTCTCTTTCTTTTTCTTTTTAAAAATCTTGTTGCTTTTCTGTGATCTCATAAACATCGTGGAACGCATACGGTGCAGTATAAATGCGTTCTCGTTCGTCTTGTATGCGCGTACAGGCGAAAATAAGACGCACAAACTATATTTTGTATACATATTTTCAGCCTAGGTTAACCTTCGGACACTGAAATTACATGTTTCTCTCTCTCTCTCTCTTTCTCTCTCTTTTTCTGACACATACACATACACATAGAAATACAAACACATACTTCATCGAATCGTTTCTTTGGCTTGTAACACTCGAATAACCTTTTAATACTAAACTTTTATTTTCCTATGATTCCTCGTAACTACGAAATTGGTCTTCGTTTATTCATTATTTCATTATTTACTTCACATTTCTCAAATTTAATACAATAACAAAAATAGAAAGAGAGAGAGAAGAATAAAAAAAAAGGAATTTAATTAAAAATTATTAAACCAAACCCTAACTCAATGTGTGGATATTAATTATACAATTAATAATAATTATTATATTTAATTAGGATTTAATATTAAATGTAATTAAATATACTACGTAGAAATTATTACAATTTTTCTAAATATATTTAATTGATCAATTTCTAAGCATAAAGATAAGTATGATAGTACGATAAATAAATGAGAAAAAAACGGGAAAGAAAAATATATTTCTTCGTGCAATTAGATTCTAATTAATAGATATTTTGCATATTTAATTAACACAAATATATCAGCAATCTTGCATAAATATATTCGTGGAAGTTGTTTGAACAATTTTCAATCATAATTCTTTTCTTTTCCACATCGAACTTACTTTCTATTTTCAAACACGATTTTTATTCGAATACGTTTCGATCCATTCGCGCATAGAGAGAAATTTAATTAATTGTTTAAAAATACAAAACTCGTTTAGAAAAATAATCATCCTGATGTAATTAATAATATTATAAAAGTAAAAAAGTGATCATTGGTCTAAATTAAATTAATAATATGATTAAAAGATAATATTAGTTTGGTGGAAAAATAATGTCGGATTTTTAGCTACAGTTCAATGGAAAAATCCGACATTATTTTTCCACCAATCAAATATATTATAAAATAAAAAAAAGAGATGAATAAATGTACGTGTATGTGTGTATGTGTGTGTGTGAAAGGTATTCGCGCGTAAAGTTCTTCTATATCGTTTGATTATCCTCCTACCTCTGGTTCTTTCTTATTCATCGTCGACCGGTTACGTGGCGACCTTCAAAGCGCTCAGGGCCGAGGGCCAAAACCGTCCGTAGTGTATGCGTGTGTATGTATTCATGTGTGTGTGTGTGTGTGTGTATGCATGCGTGCGTTTAGTATTACGCCGGTATACGTTCAATAAATATCACGATCCCGTGTTATAAGGGCCCCGTAGCCTCGCGGCCCATATATACAATTTCGTGTGTCCCTGAAAAATATCATACACTGTTTTATTATACATACGTGTACGTATATACGTATGTATGTATGTATGTATGTATGTATGGATGCTCGTAACATCGTTTATAGAATCTTTCATCACCCTAATTAATATAAATGTTTATTAGGTATTACTAATATTTATTTTTTTTTATTTTTTTAAATTCATCCTCTCTCATGTATAAAACCAATTTTTCTTTAAGTTAGTTTCATTCATTTTTCTTTTATTTAACAACAATAACAATAAAAAAGTAAAGGAATAAGAAATAAAGGAAGACATAGGAAAAGGGTTAAAGTAAAAAAAAAAATGTTCTTTAAAAAGAAAAAAGCTTTAATCTCGTCTTCTCGTCGGGTCGTGTAAAAAGATATGTAAATTAGACAACGTAATTGTCGCAACGGTTCTTCCGTTTGACGTTATAATGATTAATATCTTTCTTGCATCGTACACTTACGGCAACTCTTTTAACTTATACATATAGTATATTTTGTTCTTTTTACCCGAATAAAAAATTTACCAAGCCACCGATATTGGATTCTGACTAATTGCATATTTCAAATTCTAAATTATCCACGAATATAATCCGTTCGAATAAAAAAAACATCTAAAATTATAATTAAACAAAAAAATTATGTATCGAATATAAAACAAATGAAATAATAATAATAATAATAATAAAAAATTGTAGAAAATTATCTCTCTCTCTCTCAAAAACAAATATGCACGAGCTACGTCATCCATGAGAAAACCCTCATTTCTCTTATTTCCCCTACTTTCTTCTACCCCCACCTCCCTTCCTTCTTTCTCTCCTTCTCTTTAATTTCCAAATAATTTCGATCAGACTTTCAATATCGCATCGAGGAACGAGTAAGGACGAGTTTTGGGAACCTTGAAGGTGGACACGACTGGTTGGGTAAAAGTAAATGACCTTACGTCGAGTATATACTTGGGTAAAAAAAAAACTACGAGGAATGGTGGAACACGCATGTTCACGAACGTATACACTCATACACCCACACACATACATACAGATCCTCTACATGCAAAAAAATTGATATAAGATAACTATAAAAGTGTATACGTGTGACCTATCCTCGATTGGGTCTACGAACTCAAATTGGGCCAGGGCCTTGACTCTCGTATAAATTTTAGCAAAAGAAAAAGAGAGTGTTATAACCGAGGTTCTCTGCACCAAATACCCCCCTTTCCCATAACCCCCCCCCCAACCTTCTTCTACTTCGTCTTTCTTATTTTTTGTCGTTCCCTCAACTCTTCTCTTCTTCCTTTTCTTTCCTATAACCCCTCTACTTTTCCCTTTACTTCGAAACGTTTTATGGTCCAAACCATCGATGATGGCAAGTAAATACGTGACCTTCGAAGTTAGTGCGAGAACCCATTGGTGTATTTCTTATTATAGTGGTTGGTTGATTGGTAGTAGTAGTAGTAGTAGTAGTAGAAGTATAGTAGTCTTTTCTTTAGCTATAATATACTTGTTCAAAAGGTAAAAGAGATCTTGAAGAGGAGATGTTAGGTGTCCCTACGTTGTTGTGATGTGTATGTCCCATATGTGTGTGTGTGTGTGTGTGTGTGTGTGTGTTAACGTGACGTAATCTTGAGTGTGTGTTTCTGTGCTAGCCCTGCGTAGGTCGCCTCCGGGGACCATGGAAAATACGGTCATGGTCAGGGACGTTACCGACGAGTATTATCTTTTATCTTTTTATAATCACTCTCTTTCCTTCTCTTTCTCTTTTTTTTTTTTTATGGATTTTGTATTTCTTTTTTTTTAAATTATTTTTACTTTTCGTATCCTTCGTTTATTTTTTTAAAATATATATTTTTCATTACTTTTTTTTTTGAGATGATATTACAAATTAATATGCAAAATTATTATTTAATTAATAATAATAATAATAATTGTGTATATTTATAATAAAAAATATACACAAGAGAAGATAATAAAAATAACTTTGAGAAAAAATAAAATCAAAGTGACTCAATGGAATATTTTCAAAATAAATAATATCAATCAACAATTTTAATTATTGCAAATGAATGTAAAATATGATATTGCAGAAAATAAATATTGCAATACTCGTCATAGGATTAGAATATACTTGTAAGAATGTTACATTGAATTGTTTGTTTCTTTTTTAAATATATAAATATAAATAATAATAATTATTTATTAGTAACAATTTATCAGTTAGAGTAGATTGAATCAATTTATTTTTAAACTTTCTTGTTCTAATTGCAAGAAATAAAAAGAAAAAGAGTGAGAGAGAGAGAGAGAGAAAAATATGTAAAAAAGGTGATCGACTATCGCGTGTATTGCGGTGATGGTGGTGATGGTGTTAGTGTTGGTTTGGTGGTGTTGTTGGTGGTAGTAGCAAGGAGGTAAATTTACGGTCAAGTTCGGTGACAGGTTACGAGGTCGTTCGAAATATAGGTCATCGTATAATAGTGTGTGTATGCGTTTATGTATACTCGTATGCACGTGCATGTTTCTACATATGTGTATGTGTATGTATGTATGTATGCATGTATGTATGTATTTGTATATTTGTGTGCGTAGTATCGCACTTTTTAGCTTTCCACGTTCATCGAACGTACAGTCCTTCATCATTTACATAGCCCGGCATCGAACTATCAATCATTTTCAGTGCTACATTGTGTTGATTATACTTTATCGATATATGTAACAGTATTATTAATATAAATATATATATGATGCATATATATATTTGCTTAATTACTATAATATTTATTTTTTTTTTAACAATAATTAATAGTTTCCAAACAATAATTAACAAATAATCTTATCATTGCCTTTTTTTCCTCTTCTTTTCTTTTTTTTTTTTTTATTATTGTTAGCTTACTTTTTTCAATTATTAATTTTCACTGTAATAATAATTATTGTCTACTTTTATCGTTTGTTTTATTAATTTTATTAATTTTATTAATTTATTATTAATACAAATTTTTAAATTATATATTTTTTTATGCATAATAACATTAAAGGTAAAAATTAATCAATATATATATGTGTGTGTGTGTTTATTATTAAATAAAATTTCGAATAGGGAAGATTTATTCGAAATAATTATCAGATGGGTATTGCAAAATTTCTTACATATTTGTTATATTTTTATTTTGTTTAAAACATATCAGTATTTCGTGTTACTTTTGAAAATATCAAAAATATGAAAAGATATGATTAAAGTAATATATATGTGTGTGTAAGTGAGAGATATATGCACACGTGACGATGTATATGTGTGTTAAGTAATATATTAGTTGCCGAAAGTCAAGTTCGAACGTGTGACAAATGACTTTGGAAGAAAAAAAAAAAAAAGAAAAGTGTTGTAATTTTTCATGGCAATTTTGCCGTTATCATTGTTCTTTTATTCATCATTCGTTGTTCGCACATTCGTTGTTGCTAAAAATGAACGATATTGATGTGAAAAAAAAAGGAAAAAGTAAGAATGTCGTATACGTTTTATTATTATATGTTTTTTTTTTTCGTAATTTCAGTCTCGTAATCGTGAAAAAAAAGAAAAAATAAGTTTATGAATTCTTCCCACTGGATTGCTTCATTTTCAAGTACGCAAGGATAACGCTGAATCAAATGTTATTGGTTAAGAATGATTAAACAATTATATTCGCCAGCTGCAAAATTACCTCGACGAGTTTGAACCTTGAAACGGTTTACCTTCGAAACTGTATGCATGTATGTATGCATGTATGCATGTATGGTTGTACGTATTCGTTTTAAGTTCGTATATTGTTACCATTTATTATTACACACCGTTGAGAGCTTCTTTTCCACGTATTTTGATAAAACACGATATTCACGCCGGGGTCAAAATTGACGTTTACATTTTTTCGATAGGTCAGAAATTTTCCACACTACACATTGAAACATTTATATTTCTTGGTTATAAATATTATAATATCCATTTTTCAAACTAATTTTACGAAGGAAAGTCAATTTAAATATAACTACATTTTAAGAATATCTGAAAGGTTTACCTCTTTTTTTTTTTTTTTTTTTAATATACACCTTCGTCATTATTTTCATTTATTTTATTTCCTCGAGTAAACTAAAATGTGTTTGCAATAATCAGCATTTCGTTTTGTTTTATAATTTTTTTTTTTTTTGTTTTTTTTTTTTTATTTCCTTCCTAATGGAAATTTTATTTGACGACACCATGAATAAAGATCGGTTTTGTTTAATCGTAGCTTTAAAAATAATTTCGATTATATATTTGTTCATAGTAATTAATATTTTATCACATTTGTGTGTGTATTTTTTTTTTCTATTCTTGAGTTAATTTTATTTTATTTTACTTTATGGTGATTTTAAATAAAAAAAAAAATAAAAAATGATCAGATTTTTAATTGCAAATTAAATTCTATCCAATCTATTCTAATCTAATTAATAGAAAAATAGAAAAATAGAAATTAGATTAGAAACCCAACGATAAATGATGAAACAAATTTTATCATTGCGAATATAATTTTATTTCTTTTTTTGTTAAATAATTTTTTTTGTTTTGTATTTTAGTTATGTTACCTACCATGCATGTAAAAATGATTTTAATTTTTTTTTTTTTCTTATAAATAGATTGATAGATAAATTAAATGGTTTAGAAATCAATAAGAAGAATCGTATCGTGAAATTCTAATAGGAGTAAAAGTAAAATCTTTCTCTCTTCCTTCCTTTCTTTCTTTCTTTCTTTCTTTTTTTTTCTTTTTCTTAATCAACACACGATTCACGATGTTGTACGTGACACCGTAACGAACAGTTTCTTCGTAGAATACACGCATACACTTTTATTCATTCATTACCGATTAAATTAATTAGGTTAACATGCTAGGATCTTGAATGAATCGAATACACTCCCTTACGTGTCATTGAATTTCACTATTTTCAATACAAAATGCAATGAACAATAAAAAAATGAATTTCCAAATCAAATTGTAAAAAATGAATTAAAAAAAAGAAATATCCAACATTCAGATTAAAAAAAAGTACCATAATCTTCTTCTTCTCATTTATTTGATTCTTCGTTTTCGTATGAAACAAAAAAACAAATATAAAAAATAGAAAACGATTTTATCCAAATACGTTTTTAAAACGTCACGATGACACCTCTGACTGGTATTATTTTATCTTGTTGGAAAGATAAAACAAATTTTACCAAAAATAAACATATTATTATTACTATACAAAATTACATAATTTACGAAAAATATTTACCAACAATTCCCCCATCCTAACTTTTTCTCCTCCTACTCTTTACGTTTTATTTTTCGACAAGTTTCGTTGTATGAAAAACATTTAACATGGGTTGTGCTTTCGCATACATTTATTATTATTATTTTTATTTTTGCTTTTTATATTTTTTAAATAACAGTCCAGATATTTTACGAATCATTACGAATACCAAAAATATGCGTACAATGTGCGTACACGTTTTCGTATTTTCGCGATGTAATACCATCACCCCACCCCTCCCTTTACTCCTTTCTTCCTAAGCCCCTTCTCTTCAGATTTTTTCCATAAATTTGTCTTTGACGATAATCGCGAGGATATGCGGGCATCATTGGGTGTTTTATATCGATCTTTGTTCTTCTCTCGAGTACGTGAGTTTTATTTCCAGTTAAAAAAATCTTTTTTTCTCTTTCGATTTTATACGCGTTTGTTTATCTTCTGTGTGTGTGTACTTGTGTGACAATAAAACGAAAATCTTTTCTTTCAAAAATTGGGTAACGTAATTTTGTATTTTTACAATTATTTTTTATTCTGAAAAAAAAAAAAGGAATATTTTGATCAAACATTTTGATTTATTGTTATATTATTTTAATTAAGTATGGATAATATAAAGTATTATAGTATTTTATTTCATGGAATTTCTATTTATGGTAATAATAATTAACACGTTTCTTTATTTGATAGTCTTGAATTTCTAAAACTTGGTAACGTAATTGTTTATTTTTAAATAATTTTTTAACTTATAACTGTGTGTGTGTGTGAGAAAAGAAATATTTCGTTTGAATATTTTGATTAAACATTTTGATATATTATTGCATTATTTTAATAAGGTATGAGTATTACACGCGGTATTCAAATATTTTGTATCAAAACTTTTTCTTTTTATAGTAATAATTAATACGTTTTTTTATTTGATAGTCTTGAATTCCTAAAACTTGGTAACGTAATTGTTTATTTTTAAATTATTTTTTAACCTAACTAAAAAAAAGAAGAAATATTTCGTTTAAATATTTTTATTAAACACTTTGATTTATTATTATATTATTTTAATTAGGTATATAGGTAATACAAAGTATTATAGTATTTTATTTAATTTATAATTAAAATTTGTGTATCGTAATATATTAATATTAAAAAAAATAATAATTATTGAATATCAATGGAATTGTGTGTGTGTGTGTGTGTGTGTGTGTGTGTATGTTGATGATCAAAATAAATAACAAACTATACCAAAAATCGTATTGACTGAATAATTAATTAAATATTATAATACGATCGTTAAAAACCAAATCAATATCTTTTTCCAAAATTTTGTATATTCAATAACATCAACACAATGAAAGGAACCCTGTACCACCGAAGAATTCGAACACCTATCAAAAATACGACCTCAACGATTATTATCTAAAAACGGTATTAAAATAATTCAATTTAATCGAGTGTTTAAATACTTTAACGACTCAATTAGTAATAAATACTACGAGGAGGGGTGGGGGGGAGAGGGTATTAAGGATAATTAAATTAATTAATCACATTAATGAGAACCTGAACGAATCTCTTTTTGCAACGACTAAGGAAAACATTTAATCTGAAATTAAAAAGAGAAAAATACAAATTGTTTTATCATCTTTGTTCTGTATTTTTCCAAGACTTCCATCTCTCTCTCACACACACACTCATACACATAAATACAATCTCTTTTTTCATACTTATTAGCGTTTTAATTACAAGTTTGCGAGGACGAACAACGAACAACGACGACGACAACGACGACAACGACGACGACGACGACGATGATGATGACGAAACGATGACGTCAACGACCTTCGTTCTTTTTTTATATACATATATATTTTTAGTATGTTCTTTTTCGTGAAATCTGCACGTGTGTCCTAAACCATTTTTATAGTTATTCCCTTTCAAAAAAGAAAAAAAGAAATAATAAGAAATAGAATGAGTGAGTGACAGATGGAAGAGATGAATTTTTAAAAAATTAATTTTTATTTTATTTTTATTTTCTCTCTAACTTTATTATTATTGTTATTATTTAAAATTGTTGTGGAGTACATAGAAGAAGTATACATTGATTCAAATGAAATGATTATCAAGTAAGTCCATCGAACGTATTGAAAAGTGACCATCGTCTTCAAGGAAGTTCTCTTTCGCGTGAACGCTTGACCAACACATATACACATAAATATAAATATGTTCATGTATATAAGTATATATTTTATCTTTCTTATTCTTTCTTAACATGGAAGCGTGTTATCCGTCATCGTCATCATAGTTGGTCGTTCGTAGTGGCTTTATGCGCGTATCTAAAAGTGTAACGCAATGACTAGGCTTAGTAAATCGAAATAAATCGCTGAGAAGGAAATATCTTTTCGAAGTTACTTAGTTTCCCTTATTTTAGAAAGACAATATATTTTTTTAAATTAATTAGAAGGTGATATTTAGACGTATGATCAAGAACGATCAATAATTCAAAGACGAGGTTTAATAAATTGAAATTAATCAATGAAGAAAATATCTTTCAGAGTAACTTTGCTTCAATTATTTAAAATAAGACGATATTTATTTATTTTTTGTTTTAAGGGATGATATTTAAGTTTACGATCAAGAATGATCAATAATGCAACGACGAGGCTTGGTTAATAAAAAATAAATCACTGAGAAGGAAATATCTTTTTGAGTAACTTGACTTATTTAAAAATACGATTTTTTTTGTTGTTAAAATTATTAAGGGATTATAATTAAACGTAGGATCAAGAATGATCAATGACATACCCAACGTAACTTCTATTATTTATTTTTAATTTTTGTCTTCAAATAACGTGGATAAAACGTGTATACAGGGGATGATCGATTATTATATTCAGATTAATCCTAGACAAGGAATGATTGGTTTGGAAAACATTAAAACACGTATGAAATAAACAAAAGAATGTATAAAATAATGAGAGAAAGAGAGAAAGAGAGAGAGAAATAAATAACGTTGGATTATCGAGGTTGAAATCTTTGCCTTGCCCGGGGCATGAACCAAGGCCCCTCTTTGCTCTCGAAGGCCCCCATATGAGTCAATCTTATTATTATTATTATTATAATTTTTATTATTATTATTGTTGTTTTATCGAATGGATGTAAGTATTAGATTTAATGCAATTGAGTCTAGGAAATTGATGTATATTTTTCTGGAGGTGTAGATATAGGTGTAGGTATATGTATGTGTGTATGTGTATGTATGTGTGTATCTATAGAAACACAATACACTTTTATATCATTTCTATATAATAAATTATTTCTTTCTTTCTTTCTCTCTGTCTTCTCTGTCTTTTACTCTTACTCATTGTCAGTTATGTTAACATGTGATCAGTGATCTTCAGGTAACGTTAGTGTGTTAGTGCAAGGTATACTAATATAGACTAGGAAGTGAAAAATCACGAGCCTAACAACACACACACACACACACACATACAATGTTCATGGCGAACTCTCTCAACATTCTCACCTCGTCAGGGACGTTTAAGAGGTTATTTTCAACACTTCGCGTAACGTTGTAAAGAGAAAGAGAAAGAGTGAGGAAAGGGGGATGGTAAAGTAGAAGGGAGAGTATAGAAAGATTTATAATAAGAGAAATGCAATATTGTATTATAATGATTGATATAGAAAACAAGATAGAATGAAATGAATATTTTTCATAATAAATAATAAACCATGGACGTGTGTTCGTTTTAATCGAATTAAATCGTATCGCTTTTGAATGTATATTTCTTAACGAATGTTAGGATAAGAAAGAACAAAAAAAATATCCTTCTGTTATTCTGGAAGGCCGAATTCGTCATAGAAAAAAAAAAAAAGAGTTTGCTCTCTAATCGCTAAACCTAAACGCGCACTTATACTTGCTACGCTATCTTGTTCCGTGCCAAGGATTCATGCATAGATACGTGTTTCTTCTATATATATTTGTATATTTGTATTTGTATAAGTGTATGTGTGTATGTTCATCCATCATTGTATATATTTTTTACTTTGTATATTATATATAAATGTATATGTATGTGTCGATAATTATGATAACGGATTTATGACAATGTGTGTCGAAAAATTCTATTAACGAAAAAAATGTTGATCTTACGATTAATTACATATATTATATTATATATTATAAGTAATTTCTTTTTTTTATTGATCGTAAAATAAATTTTATTCGACGTAGTTTGATAGCTTGTTTAAAAAATAAACTTTGAAACTTTACAATTAAATCTCGTATATATATACGAAATATCAATTATCATCAAAAGAAAAAAAAAAAAAAAACCTGAATCACGTTAGAGACAAGTGATAAAAATAGGATTCAAATTGAAACACGTAGAGGAGAATTTTTGCCAACTTTATCTTTGCTAAGAAATAATTAAATAAATAAATATTAATCGAGGTTTGGCATTTAAAGTAAATAAATTGTTATCATAAAATCTACGAGTAAAATTGTTGCAGTTTCTTGTTATATTGCAGTTATCATTGCATTTTCTATAACAAAAAATTAAATAAATAAATATATAAATAAATAAATAAATAAATATTAATAGATTATGACATTTAGAGTAAATAAATTGTTATCATCAAAGTTACAAGTAACATCGTTGCAATTTTGTGTTCAGTAACATACAACGATGATAACATTGGTATATTCATTATTAGTTTATCTTCTATCTCTTTCTCTCTCTCTCTTTATCTATTTATCTTTTTATCTATGTCCCTGTCTCTCTCTCTCTCTTATTAGATTAATAAAACTATCTGACGAGAGAAGCTCGTGGACACTGGCCTCGAAAGTTTTCTACGATCGTCATTACGTTTCCAAGGCATTTGCTAGTCGGCCCTGGACCGACGTATATCTACTTTATCGTTTAGAATGAGCTAGTCTCACAATCAACTATGAATAAGATAGAAAAAGAACCAAAGAGAGATACAAAGAAAGAGAAATACTGAGAGAGGGAGAGAAAATGATAGATGAAGAAGAAGAAGAAGAAGAGAGAGATGGTAAATGAAACGGTTCGATAGAGAAAGAGATAAACTTTATTCTGTCTATCGTATAAAAGAGTGAAACGCAAATCTTGTAGTTTGTATGTATTGGTACTATATAAAACGTAGTATCGTATAATATATTTATTAAATATGTATATACGTGTGTGGTAGGTAAATACATCGTAAATTATCGTTCGCGAGAGTAAGATAGTACACCGAATGATTATTCAGGGCCGATCATACTCTTAATCGTGTTTCGTTATCACATTGAAGTTCATTTTTGTTTAAACAAATAGAAATAAAGAGATAGAGAGAGGGAGAGAGTTGTTCTTAGAAGAGTATTTAATCATGAAAGACCTCGAAAGGACGCCAACTAGTTCGATTTCTCTTTTAGAATTGATCGATCATTTCTCTTTCCAAGCTTTACAATTTATTTACTTTCGTTTTCTTATTTATATCAGTGTTACTTTAGGTTAATTGAAATAAAGTATTTTATTTTTACCAACGACACAATATGAGATTAATATTTATGTTTAATAATTATATATATATTTAAATTAATTTTGTTGTTATGTAAAATTAAAAATTGTTCTTATTTTTGTTGATGTGTAATATATTAAAATATAGAAATTTAGAGAGAAAAAAATGATGATGATAATATTTTAAAATTTGTAAATAAATCAATCGTTGATATTTTGTTTAATATTTTATTTTGTATTATTTGTCTTTTGATAATTAATTTCTGTTAAACCGTAATCATTAGATTATCATAGCATTTGATCCTGAAATAAGAACTAGTTAACTAGTCCAAACGATTTCTCTTTTAGGGATCGATACATCATTTCTCTTTTAATCCGAAAAATCTACTTTCATTTTCTCCTTAGAATCAAACTCGAGGCATGTTATTTAGAATNATCGTCGGTTGGAAGTTTAAGTATGAAGGAGAAGGATCTTTAAAAAGAGAAAGGGAGAGATTATTTATTGAATTATTATCATAGATTTTTTTAATCTCCAATTATACGTTTTGTTGTTGTTTTTCATTTTCTTCTGTTTTGTTTTGTTTACGCCTATTAGTTTATTGGTTTATTGGATATATTATTAGATGACTTATTGATTGATTCATTTTCATTCATTGATTGATTGATTGATTTAATACTTTTTTTCTTTTCGTTTTTTTTTTTTTCAAGTTTGTCAAGTATCAATTTTCAAATTACTTTTGTGAAAATAATTAACAAAATTAGAACGACGATAATATTTTTCCTTAGGTCATCGGATCTAACGAAAACATTTTTACGATAAATATTTGGTTTGTCAAAAAGACAAAAAAGTAGGTTACCAATTTGTCTCTTCAAATATTTTCCCTCGAATGATAATTAATTGTATAGTTTTTGATTATAATAAAAATATAAATCTTTTTGAAATGTGTATACGAAACATTGAAAAACAACAAAAAATATTAAGTCAGTGAAAAGAAGTGTCGGATTTTCCTATTGAATTGTGGCCAAAATTCCTACATTTATTTTTCTATCAACCCAATATATTAAATTAATTTGCAAAAAAAAGTTATATAAGTTTGAATAGATAAATATAATATTGACTAGATTAAATAGAAAGATAACGAAATGATATTTTGAAAACTCTACACACGAATCCTACTATTCATCAACAAAATAATAATTACAAAAAAAAAAAAGGAATACAACAAAATCTTAATTTTGTTTCCCTATGAATCATATATTGGAATATTACATTTGCAAAGGGAGAATGAGTGATGCTGGGGGTAAAAGGGGGATGGGAAGAAAAGAAAAGATATGTCGTTTAGAGGAGTTAGTTAAGAAAAACACAAACACTTTCTTATTCGTGGTGCATTACATCGTTCTTTGAACGAGTGAGAGAGTGAGTGAGTGAGAGAGAGTAAAAATGCAATCGGTTTGGGACGGAAGAAAAAGCAGTTCTCCCATGGCTTATAGTTGTTACACGGTAAAGGCATAATTACGAATCCGACTTTCTTCCGTTGGAACTTCCTCGTAGTTGGTCACGCCATAAATCAGCTAAAAAAGATCTTCTCAGTCCGTCTGTCTGTCTGTCTCTCGGTAGGTCGGTGGCATGTCTTCCATTCTAATCGACAGAAGGCACATGATTCTACTACGTTACGAGTTATATTCTTGTAAATGTGTGCATCCTCTGTCTTGCATGTTTGTCTGTCTATCTGTATTTGTGTGTCTGGATGTGTGTGTGCTTGACGAAGGCCGAACATAGACGATGTAGATTAATTCTACATTTTTTTCCTCTCTCTCTTTTGCTATTTTTATTTTTATTTTTATTTTTATTAGTGTTATTGTTATTATTGTCAAATCCTTGTATCCAATATTAAAGAATCCTTTAATGTGTATGTGTGTGTGTATGTTATCTTGCAAAATTTTAATACACAATTCTTTATTTTAATCTCTTATTTCGGTTTCGATCGCAATTTAAACGATTTTAATTATTAATAAGAAAATACGAACATTCATTGCTGACTATGAAATATTAAATTGTGAACTAAAAAATCTGACATTTTTTTTGTTTCAACCAAACCAATATTTCATAGTCTGCAATAAATTTTTGCCTACAATTCTATGTGAAAATCCATTTCTTTTTCTACCAATCCAATATCTGCATCGTTGATTACTTACTAAACTTAATTTATAGAAAAATTATATATAAAATATCATGAATTTTTTTTTTTTAATAAAACATTAATTCAAACATATACAATAATTCCTATTACAAATATTAAATCATTGTTTTTATTATTCTTTTTACAAAACATCCTTTATTTATTATTTATCAAGATAAAACAATGACAAAATATGAACGTAACACTAAACAATTATTAGGTTGTCAAGTATGAAATGGAGCAAAATAATGCACATAATTGAATTGAGAATTTGCTTCATTTCATATTTGACAGCCTAATAATTATAAATAATTGTTGAAAAAACATTTTACATTTGCAAGATATTTTATTTTCTAAAAAAGAATTTATATATTATCAAAAATACGTATTATGTATATTTTTTTATAAAAAATAAACAAAACGTAATCAAAATGTTGGGTGGGAAGGAACAGAGAAGAGGAATGGTTGAGGTTGAGAAGGGAGGAGGGGGAAGATATTTGAATAGAATAGAAAGAAAGAATCGTTTGCGACACGTACTACTATACGACGATCATCTAACTCAATTGATTTTGACAATTATGGCGACCTGTTCTCCCCTCAATAACATTTGTGGCACGTGCCTCTCCAAGGTCTCTGTCTTTCCTTCGATCTTTTTTAAGACTACCTTAGGAACGAACGTAGCTTTCCCCTCCCTTTCCTCTTCTTCCTCCTTCTCCCTCTTCTTCCTCATCTCCATCTCCTTTTCTTTTTCTTTCTCAGTCATCATCGTCATTATCCTAGTTGTCCTCTCCTTATTCGTAATATCTAACAATAAAGAGAGTAAAAAAGCATGATTAATGCATTTGAAATATTCATCTTTCTTTCCTTTCTTTTCCTTTTTGTATTCAACATTTACGAGTAATTATTATTATACAATGAATATTTATATGAAACAACCAAGGATGAGGAGAAGAAGAAGTAGAGAAAAAAAAACAACACCACGAATTCGTAATTTTTATCAACTGATTGATCAATCTTAAAAACCGACCCAAAGAAAAAAGAAAAAGTCAATTAATCGGATACGTTCGTATGGAAATAAAATTCTAAAAAGTTAGCAAAAATCACACGTGTCGGGTTCTAGGAATATTTAAGGATTTTATTTTCACTTGTAACAAATTTTATAATATATGTTTTTATTAAAAATATAAAAATATTTAACTCCTTCAAGAAGTAAAAGTCACTCCTCTCATTCCCTGTATCCCTAAACAAAACTCATTCTTACTTTAATGAAACAAATTAAACTGATTAAACACACATACATAAACATACGTATATTCATTCATGTTTATTCCTATGTCATACTAAATCTCTTCGTACATTCGTCCTTCGAAAAGGATGACGACGATTAAGAAAAATTCAAATCGAGGGGAAAAATAAAAAAGAAATAAGGGTTAGCGTAATGGTGACAAAATGTCTTCCAAAGCATTCGTCTTTCGATTTTTGCGAACGGAAAGGACTCGAAAGCTTGTTTATATGTCGGCATGTGTCCATAAAACAAACACGAAAGGGGTGGTGATTGAGGAGAAGGAGGAGGAAGAGGAGGAAGAGGAGGAGAGGGTAGGGTCAGAAAGATGAGGAAGAAGAGTAGTAGGAGGAAGAGGAGTAGGACGAAGGGTCCCTACGAAGGGAGGATCTGGGATAAAGGGAAAAAGGGGGGTCGGGGGTCGGGGACCGGGGGTGTTGGGTGGGAGGTTGGGGGAGAGTGAAGAGGGGAGGAACAAAGAGGTGGAGGCGGCGAGACACGTGTACGAGGCAGACATCGATCCTGGAACTGGTGCTCTTCAAGGTCGTCTTGCTTGCCAGCACACTCCCAGCACACTCGACGTATCAACGACCTCTCGACCCCTCAGGATACTTCGAAGTACGTCAGTAGGCCAATCGACTTTCATGCTCTTTCGCGGTTTCCGTATTACCTACCACTACTACCACTACTACTACTACCACTACTACCACCACCACTACTACTTCTACTACTACTCTACTATCACCATTCTTCATATTTTTTTATTTTTTATTATATGACAGAATTGATTAACTCTTTTTAGGTAAAATGTTTGACCTATTTAGAACAAGATGATGTGTTAATTTATGGGCTAAATAAATCCATGACGATTCTGATACCACGTCATTGAAATTGGAGGAGAAATATTTAATATTCAAAATATTTAATATTTAAAAATTTATATATTTCATTTTGCATAAAGTCTTATCTTAATTTTATTTAAGTGTATATATTTAAATATATTAAATATATATTTTTTGAAATATATTAGGTTGTCAAGTATGAAACAACACAACCTAATATATCCATGATGAATAATATAAATATTAAGTTAATTAATTATTTGTTGTTTTTGCATAAAATTTACTTCTCTTTCAATTATCTACAAGATTAATTATTTTGCAAAAGAAATTGTTTATTTTTTTGGTTTTTCTTTTTGAAGTTTACAAGACACGATATAAATTTGTGCTCACGTAGCGTGTAGGTTCGATATTAATCTGTACTACTTATAAAGGTATAACCCACACAGTTTGGTTGCAAAACGAGACAAGGTCAAGTAGCATGAATTGTGCTCGTAAAGGATTTCTATACCAATGAATGAAAACGAGAAAATGACGAAGTCAATTTGTAGGCCACGAAGCCCATATATACGCAAAACGTGCTAGGAAGTTTAGTATAAAAGAAACGGGAAGATTTTCGGGGCTGGTTAGGGAGTTAAAAGGGTGAAGGAACGAGTAAAAGGGAGAAGGATAAACGAAAGACTTACGCAAAGTTAGAAAAGAAAAGAAGAAAGAAAAAAAAAAAGTAAACGTGGTGGATATCTTTCATACCGAAACATAGCAACCCACGTTTCGTAGTCAAGGTCGGTCCTTGCCCTGCCGTTAAGGTTTGACCTCGGAATGTGTATCCCTTCGCACGATACAACACCACACACACTCAACCCAATCTCTGAAACCCTTCTTTCTTACCCCTACTCCTCTACTTTTAGATATTTTTTTTTATTCTTCTTCTTCTTTGCTCCCTTTTTATTTATTTTTCTTCCAAATGTTTTCTTTAGTTTCACGAATAATATTGTCCTCGGTGTTTAATTAACCTCGTTTACCAATTATTGATTTTAACTAATATTACAATGGTGGGGAGAGAAAATGTTAAGTTGTTTTTTTAAATAAATATTTTATTCCGACAGGTGTAAAAGAAAAGAACGAAATTTACGAACTTACACGAGACGAATCAAAATGTATTAATAAATTTTACACTTTTAATGAAATATTTGAAAAAAATATCAAAATGAGTTTCGATTCGATGAACAAATATTTTGTTTGTTTAATGCAACGATAATTTTCCAACACTCACTCACTCACCATCCTTTTTTTCAATGAAATTAAAAAATTGATGTATAAAACATCGAATTGGAAAAATAGGAGACAACGATTGTCAAAGGAAATGCGAGGAAATACTACTTCCTTGTTATAACAATAATACAAAAATATAATAATGATATTAAATAAAAAAAAAAAGAATAATTATTGTTGATATAAAGCTTATTAACAACGTAGCCTTGATTTTTGCAGAAGTGTGTTTCATGGAGATAACGATAACGAAAATGATAATTTCTATTTACGGATAAGGTTTTGATTGAAAGGGTTGTGGGTATGGAAACAAGGTCAAAGGATAACTACGAGAGGTAACTATGATACGATCTTGTATCATAGTTTTCTGTTTTTCTTTTTTTTTTTACTATAAAACACATTGAAGTACAGTGAAGTGGTAGGAGTCATTCATGGTCAGACCGACACACAACGACAGACAACCACCACCACCACCACCACTGGTCGAAAGATCGGGAAACGTTGTATTTCTCTTCTTCTTCTTCTTCTTCTTCTTCTTAAGTATACTGCTACTTCTATTTATGCGAATGTATATATACATGTATACACGCATACTTAGAAATAGGGACAGACACACGCGTGTAGATGGGTTGGAGAAGGCACGCGTCGAGGAAGTGAATGCCAAGTACGTTTAAATGTCTCCGTGATTGTGAAAGTGATTTAACAGAAAACTATGCAAATATAACGTGTTCAGAATTCTTCTTCTTCTTCTTCTTCTTCTTCTTCTTCTTCCTTTTCCTTTTTATTATTTTTCTTATTTTATGACCTTTTTCCATTTTTTATATTAAATATATCAAAATATTAACGAACAAAACATTTAATACAACTTTTCTTCATAAATATCTCTTCTCGTACTTTTATATTTTTATATTTTTATATTTTACGTCATATTTTTAATCGGATCTTTTTTTATCTACCAATATGGACACTTTTAATCACATTATTAAATATTTATTTATTTTTTCATTTTTCTATTTTATTTCGAAGAAAATTATTTACGTAGGCGTGCAAAACTTATCACTGTCGTTTCTTTCTTTTTTATTTTATAGAAGTATGGTTGTAAATATATAACATATAACACTTTAGTTTATTATAGGATATTAAATATTGGTTACGATTAACTGTAACACGTCTAACATATATTCTTTCATTGATATACAAAATCCATGCGAGAAAAGATAAGCTGGACGTTTGTGAGAGTGTGGTACGTGAGAGATTATAGTATTTCGAGGTCAACGGAATAACGTTAGAAAAGTTTTATTATATGATAATAATTTTATCAATTACATATATATATGTGTCCATAATTATGAAAGTGGTCTGAATCATACATTACTTGTTTAGAAATATTTCATAAATTGTATTAGACTTTGTATTTGATTTCCAATGTTGAAATTACAACCACTATCTAATAGTTCATTTTTGACAATATCGTACAATATTACATTGAATTAATTTAGTTTAAACTAATGTGGTTTCAAATAACTCTGATAAAATCATTTTTTTCAAAATTTTCACTTTTAGACTTCATAATTATGAGCACATATCTGTGTTAAAATATTAGACCAAGTAAAATATTCTGAGCGTATTTATTTCTCTTTATTTCAACAATGATACTTCACCCAATATAATCGATAGTCAATAAAATATTAAAAATGACTTTTGATGTGTTTGAAAAATATACCAAAGTGTGTTAACAATTGTAATAATAATAATAATAATAATCACTAATGATTTAAATGAATAGTTACAGTTCTGAGATAACAAATTTTAAGACTGTGTTACTGTTGACTCATATCATCAATGACAGGTGTAACATATTATGGAGAGGAGGGGAAAGAAGAGGGTGGGTAAGAAAAAACCAATGAATATTTATCATACAAATCAACATACGTGATATCTAAACGTATAATCCCTTGTACACATATTTACCTTTATTCGTGAGAGGAAGAAGAGGTGGATGAGTATATCGAGTTATTTAAAAAAACAAAGATTTCTTAGGGGTTTCAGGAAGGTAGAGGGAATGATGGGGGTGGGTGACAATTCATGAACCTTGTTAGCACGTGTACAACTTTTCTTAGGTTTATATAAATGCATAATAACAACAACAACAACAACACATATGTATTTATATCCATCGTAGTGTCGTGTTCCATCAAAGAAACGTGGATTCGATTTTTCCAGGGCCGCGTATCGGGCCGATCGATCTGTCGAATCATGCTACGGCATAATAACACCGTCTAGCAAAATGTCGGAGGTTACGGTTCTTAACGTAGCTCTTTTTATAAACCCGATTAGCATCCCAATGATATCTCTGATTCATTGCATTACGAATGTATTTTTACGTACGTGTTAACCCACACGAATATGCAAATACCATAAACATAAACATACATGAAGGAGGGATGTATATACTCGTCTAGCCAGGACAGATTACACAAATACACACACACACACATACATAGATACATTCAAAGGAATAAATACATATATTAAAAAACTGTGTATATTTGTAAATACATGTTTATACGTTTATTACGAGTATTAAAGAAGAAAAAAAAATGGTAAAATTACGACGATAATGATTGAACGAGAAAAATCTTAACTAATAAATTTATTTATTTATTTTTTTGTCTTTCTTTTTTATGTAACACCAATTATATATGTCTCCTCATTATTTGAATAATTCAAAAAACAATCATCGCATACACACACATTGACCGATGTGTAAGAACGGTTAGATACACGCTTTTACGAGAACTAATCATCGGAATTGGAGATTTAGATGCAAAGGTATGGGGGTAAAAAGAAATATGGTGGAATTCTTAACGTGGTTTGAAGGGTAGAGGGGAAGGTTAGGATAAGAGAGAGAGGGGATTTCGACCACTAACGAACTTTTCATTTTTATTGCATAACTATACATTTGCCGATAGTTGGTATTTGCATAACTCGAAACAGGTATATAATACTCGTATGTTTATGAGATAGATTAATGCAAAGATAAATATAAAAATGGTTGGATGCTACTTTAACCGTTCCATTTGGAATCTAATTTTACCGAACGTTTAGTTTATTTTATCTTTTTTCCTTATTTTTCTTCTTTTTTCTTGCATTATTGCGTTATTTCGCGCGTGCGCATGTGCGTGTTATGCTCGTAGATATTTGCATAATTGTAAACAGAACATTTATTGTTATTATTATTTCTTTTTTATTTTTTGTTCTCTTATTAATGCAATTATTTGCATAATTCGAAACAAAAAAATGCGCACGCACAAATACTTAGAGGGAAAATAAATAAAAATATTAATTTTATATAAAATATTGGTTTTAATATAAAAAAAATCAGGAATCTCCTGTCTTAATCGATATTATTATTATTCTATTTTTTTTTTGCCTTACACGTTGTATAATTAAAACGAAAAGAAATTTTAGAAGATTTAATAACACGGCTAATTCGAAACTGAACGTATTATTTAAGTATGAATTTATGCGAACACTTTTTTTTTTGTTTTTAAGTGGAAATAAAAAAAATATAAAAATAAAAGAAAGAAAGAGAAAGAACTATGGTCGAAGTAGTAAAAATCTAAATCATTAGCATAATCGTAAAAGATTGATTAATCGATACGAGGGAAGAAAAAAAAATTATGGCCATTTTCGAATCAGTCGACATTTCAAATTTTACGGAGTGTTTTTTCTTTCGAGTGAAAGTACGTGTACGTGAAAAAAATAAATAGAAGGAAAAATCAAGAAAAAGAAAAAATGATGAAAGATTACAAATAACAATAACAATAATAATAATAATAATAATAATAATAATAATAATAATAATAATGAAAAAAAAAAAATGAAACGTTACCATCGAGTGCAGTGGCAGGTGCTTTCCTCTTGCATTTACGTGTCCAAACCTCGAAGCAATCTTCCAATGCAAGATTCCAGTGTTTATCGAAGGCAACCACGTACGCTTCAACGTGTCCTCTTATGCCAAAAGCGTTCCTTGTGTAAACCTTCAATAAACACAAACACAAACACAACAACCATTAATTCAATTTGTCTAAATGTTCTTCAATTGAATGAAAATATTTCTAAATTTATTTCTTTAAATCTTATAATTTTTTTTTAATTACAATTATTCTCGATAATAATGCAATTATATTAAATAATAATACAAAAGCTTTTAATTAACAGATACAAATACTGTAACCATAATAATTAATGATTCAATTTATTTAAATGTTCTTCAATTGGATGAAAATATTTCCAAATTTATTTCTTTAACAAGTTCCTTAGCTTCTTGTTTCTAATACAATTATGTGAATTGTTAATACGATAAAAAATAATCTATAATTAAATAAATATTACAATAATTTCAATATTTTATATAAAACTTTATAATAAATAATTTAATATAATTATTTACAATTAATGAAAATATGAAATTAATGAATATATGAATCATAAAGATAACACATTATTGTTGATCGTTTGTTAATAAACAAATAATTAATCGTGCCAAAATCTTGTTCGTTTTTATCGACAAACCTCAAAAAATAAATGCAATCAATTTTAAATGCATACAATACTACATGGAAATATATTTTTAGCACACTGTTGTCAAGGTTCAAATCGTTTCTTGCAATTTTTTAAAATACGTATCTCTCTTCTCTCTTTACCCTCAAAACAAAACGTCAAAATAAAATAAAATAAAACAAACAAATAAAGAGAGAGAGAGAGAAATATAATACGAGTCGAGGTGAAATCGGTAGACAATTATATTCGCAGCTGTTCGTTCGAAGAAACGTATTTGGAATAATGAAAATTCGAAGGGAAGGTTGTATCGAGTTCTCAGAAAATACAAATTCCTCCCAAAATAAGAAAAAAAATCCAGAAAGAAAGAAAGAGAGAGAAAGAGAGAATGAAATAGTGGAGGATAAAAATAATAATAATAAAAAAAATCGGTGATCAATTTAAACTACAAAACTTGTCATTATCTGTTGTTTGTCTATCGCACATAATCAAGAAAAAGATAATGGAAGAAAGAGAGAAAGAGAGAGAGAGAGATAGTATGCATACATACAACAAACTGAGGAGACACGGAAGTATGGTTGTGTGTTGTGGCAAGGCCCCTTTCAATGCCTTTTGTATTAGGATGTGTACTATTACCTATACATGTTAGATATACTTACCTACGAATGCTATTGTTGGAATGAAAACTAATTACGAGATAAACTAAGATGAAAGATAGAGAAGATGAGAATAATATATTATGTTGGATGCTGCTCACGTGTGAGAATGTGTTTGTGCGTGACTCGGTACGTGGTCGCGTGCCTTCGATGAATCCACGATCTCAGAAATTCAAATAATACACATAACACATACACTCACACATTTCTATCTGTTTATATGCACATGTACCATCTCTTTAAATGTTTGCGTAAACTCTATTTGTGTTATTTTATACACACGTATGTATGTATGTGTGTGTGTGCGTGTGTAGATTTGTCAACGGTATTGTTAAAAGTGTACGTGTAAAAAAAAAAAAATTATATTTGTGTGTATTGTCACATAATTAACACTATTGCTAAAAGTGTATATGTGTGTTGTGTGTGTGTGTGTACTTGTGATAGTTTAATGGTGTTATTGAGGAAAAGCAAAGTGTTATTGTGGATTAAGCTTAAAATCGATTCTTAGGAATCCTCAAGATTCTTTCGATCTATTATAGATCCTTGCTCGATCCAATAAGAAGATTCAATTTAACGAAGGACGCGATCAACGTTAAATCATCTATATGTGTACATGTTTTATATGCTTATGTGTTAGTTGAGAATTTTTCAAGGATCACATTCTCGATCGTTTAACCAGCACAATTCTTCAAAAAATATGGATAAGACAAATAGGATTTTTCTTTTGAATTATCGTTTATAACATTGCATTATTTCAAAATGATTATTTAAATTTGTAATTATCTTTAATATCTTATCAGTTTGTTAAAATATCATCTCGATATTAGGCGTATAAATGAATTTCATTATTAAATGAATTTTATTTGTTAAAAAAATATATATATATTGAGCTGGTGGAAAAAAAATGTCGGATATTTATCCACGATTGAATGGAAAAATGCGACATTTATTTTCCACCAACCTAATATATATAATTTTGCTTTAAAAAAAATATATATTAAGTTGGTGGAAAAAAAATGTCGGATTTTTGGCCACGATTCAATGTAAAAATACGACATTTTTTTTCCACCAATCAAATATATATAATTTTTTTACGATCAAAATACAATTGAATATTTGTAATTTAATTGAAGAATAATTGGGTTGAGGTAAAAGAACGGTAAAATTGTCGTTTTGAAAAAGTAACGAAGTTGCATAACGATTAGATCGTTTCTGGATAATATCGTACGCAGTTAGGATGAGATCACATGAAATCACAGGAAAAGAAAGAAATAAAAGCAAGAAAGAGATAGATAGATAAAAGATATCCCTTTCAAGGAAAGAACTTTCTTCAACGTTGAGAAGACGACGACAACGAGGAGTCTTTGAAGGTCAACCAATCGCCTTTTACCGACTCGTAAAGAGTCGTCTTTCCGGATGCAAATGGCTCCTTGTCGATAGGAGCCTCGACGACGATTAGGCTTATATGCCTTCAAGGATAAGATCAATGTTATTACACGACTTTACAAAGTAAGAAAGAAAAAGAAATAAAAAGAAATAAAGAAAAAGAAAGAAAAGTATTGACCAACAACAAAATTAGGATACTTTAGAGTTATTTTCGTTTTGGTATAATTGAATATGAAAAATATTCACTAAAATCATATTAATCAAATTTAATTATAGATCTTCGTGTAGTCAGATATATGTTCGATTTGTTAATTAATATGAATTCTAATTAAAGAACAGGTTCTTGAATTGCAAATTATGAAGCAACAACGCGATCTTTCAAAAAATTAGGTCAATTGAAAGAGAAACAAAGATAGATAAATATATATGTATAGAAAGAGAAGGAAATATCAAAAATTAGAATCCGTTCAATCAAATCTGTTTCTTTTTTTTTTTGAAGTGAAACTTACATGAAGGTAACGAATAAAGTTTCATAAAATTTTATAACAATTTTTTAGCATGGAGAAAAGTAGTAAAAAGAGAGAGTGATAGAATCTATAATAAATCAACAGTTGAACAAAATTATAAATTTTAATGTTAGTTATATTGTGTGTATGTGTGTGTATTGTATGTGTGTGTGTGTTGTATGTGTTTGTACGTATGAAATATGTCGATCGATAATTATTGCGAGATGTGTTTGTTTATGAAAGGATAAGTGGGGATGACTAAGAGTGTGTATATGTGTGTGTGTGTGTATGGATGTTTGACATATTTTAAATAATTATTAAATTACCGAATATCATACTAAGCACATAAGTGTATAAATCCTATACGAAAATCGTTCGAGTATTCTTCTAATAATTATTGTTTATATTTCGTATTATTCTTACTTTAACGAATATTAAATTGATTTTATTTTCGTATCGGTGATATTGAATTAATTTGAATCGAATAAGTGATAATAACGTAATTAATAATAGCATAATCGGACAAGTAGGAATGTAAAGTATTGTATAAATCTATCTAAACGAAATATTTAATTTAATATGGAATTTTTTCTTGATTTTTATGTACACAATTATGTGCATATGTGTGTATGTGTGTATGTGTGTATGTGGTGTTTGACATATTTTAAATAATTATTAAATTATCGAATATCATATTAATTTAATATGGAATTTCTTCTTATCTTTGTCATTTCCCATTTTTTTTTCTTTTATATACACGATTATGTGTGTGCATGTGTGTGCATGTGTGTGCATGTGTGTGTATGTGTTCTTGGTAAGAATAAACGTAGTTTGGAAAGTTAGCAATCAACTTGGCCGGTGTTAGCGAGCTCGACCAACCGGACTTCCAAATCCAGAAGAACTGGATCTTTAAAAGCGGAAAACGCAATCAATCCTCATACCAAACATTTACAATCCTTTCTTCTTTCTTCCTTTTTTTTTTTCCTTTTTTATATTATTTCCTTCTATTCTTTTTTATTTATTTCGTTTCTTTTTTTTTTTCGTTTTACATTCAACCGGTAAAACAACACCGGATTTCTCTCGATTATTATTCGACTTTCCTGTTTCTTTCTTTATTTTATTTTATTTTATTTTATTTTAACGATCGGAAAAGCTCCATATGAGATTATAAAAACATTCGATTCTTTTTAACGAGCTCTTAATTAATTAAGATCCACGTATCTTTTCTTTATTATTATCATTATAATTATAGACAAAAAAAAAATTCTATAATATAATATATGGTAAGGAATTTATATAAATATACATATATAATTGGATTGATTAAATTAAATCGATGATTATTTTTTCTGGACAAAATAACGATTGAATATAAACGTTTTATTGACAAATAAATAAAACCCAGGAAGTATAAAATTAAATAAAATATTTCTAAAGAAAAATTATTCAATATAATTTAAATATCCTTTACTTATTCTTTTACGTTCTTTTTTTAACACTAAAAAAAATAAATAAATAATCAAATCCAGCAGATATTAATCTACCCCAGTTTGAATTAAAGAAAATATTATTATAAACAAAATTATTTAAAAAACTTAATATACATATATTAATTAATAAATATTTATAAACTGTAAAATAATATATATTTGATAAACTATATAATTGAAAAAAATTAATATATAAATATAAAATTGATATTCCCAGAAACGACATTACTTTCCAGTCTACTGAATATTTATATATATATATATATATATTATCGATAAATAAATGAATGCAAAAAGAAACAAGGAATAGAAAGAAAAAAATAGAAGGCTAAGGAAGAAGGGGTGGATGTTGTTGATTATTCGACTTGTTTTGTAAGAAAGAAAACAAAAAGGGAAAAAAAAAAGTATAAAAGATGAGAAGAGAAAGGGGAAGGTTTGGGAGGGAGGAAGAAGTACTCGACCTTGTCTTTTTTGCGTCTTGAACGAAAAAAAAAGGTATAAGGGGACAAAAGGAAACGGGGGATGACGAAAAGGTTCTTCCCTTTGCCCTCCTGACTAAAGTTGCCATGGTTACGAGTGTTGACCCCAGAAACATTTTGCTTTCTCTTCTGTAATATACTATACTATATAGTATAGAGTATATCAGTATAGGTGAGGTATATACATAAGCTATTAGCTAGTATATAATATTCCTTTTTTCCACCCCCATGAGGGCCCTACAGGAGTAGGAAGAAAAGAAGAAGAAAAGGAATAGGAAGAAGAAGAAGAAGAATAAGAGAGGGTGGTAGTAGTGGTGGTGGTGGTGGTGGTGGTGGGTGGAAGGGCTGGGTTGCGCACGTGTCACTCAGTTTCACTTGTGAGTTTTATTCGACACACTACACACACACACATACGCACACGCACAACACACGCACTACCGGCAGTGGCAGCAACAAATACGAAAGTGTGTCAGTCGCGTGTAAAGTGAACACCCGCGCGCACAATGCCAGGGGTCAGGAGAAGAAATGGCACGCGTAGGCGGTTCTTGAATTGTCGGTTGCTTTCAGGGCTGCCCACCACTACCAGAACTTTCTGTAAGCTACCGTATGAAAGAAAGAGAGAAAGAGAGAGAGAGAGAGAGAGAGAGGGAATATACGCTCGATTTCTCGATTTCAACTTGATACACAATACATCGATAACGACACATGTATATATATATATATATATATATGTATTTATCTTCCTTTCAGTTAGGTTAACGGGAATATATATTTGCATTTGTGAATGTTCAATCATCCGAGAATGATCTCAATATCTCCGAATATATTTATTATATATATATGTGTGCGTGTGTATGTGTGTGTGTGTAAATTTTATATGCCATATTTATAACCTTTTTATGCATCCAAATTTTTTACTCATATCTATCTCTTTTTCTATTTTATTTATTTTTAATTTATATATTTATATACTGAGTTGGTGAAAAAATATATATATACGTAAATTTTATATGTCATATTTTTGTAACTTTTCTGTGTATCCAAATTTTATTTATATTTATAATTTATAAACAATATGTTAATAATATTGAAAAATAAAAATAGGATACCTTGTGTCGTACTTTGAAATCTATTTTATATACATTCCATCATCGTATTACAACGATTACTTGCAAAATATGTAATATTCTATTTGAAATATGAAAAAAGAACACACACACACATATTGTATGAGACTATTTCTATGTTAGATTGAAAATTTTTTAATCCACTAACTCACCCACGTACATATATAAATATTGGATAAAATAATTTATAGAAGCATAATTAAAGTGGATTAGACCTACCCTAATGCGTTTTCTCGTTTCCATAAACTCATAGAGCATTCCTAAAGGTCCAAGAGCTTTTGGCATTCTCGTTAAAATATTAGAAGCTTGACGAAATTTCTTTCCACGTCCTTTTCCTGTATCATCCTCAGATCCTGTTAAATACAAATAAAAATATATTAGATTGACGAATAAACAAAAATCTTGAATTTTTGACCGAAATTCAATGAAGAAAATCTGACTTTTTTTTTCTATTAACCTAATATATATGTGTGTGTAGAAAACTATTGTAGATTATTGATTATTATCACAAGTAACATTGAAATCAGGGTTCTCTTAGAATCTAAACAAAAGGGGTTGGGATTTTTTATAAATAAAAAGAAATATTAGAAAGGGTTTAGAGGGAGCACGGATGACTTAGGGCATAGAACAGGACTCGTATGAGAATTTGTCGCTTCGAAAACTAAAATCTTGAGATCGAGTCCCGATGGAGGATCCAATTATTATTTGATTAAAAAAAAAGTGGAGATTAGATGGTAAATAACTGAAATTTTGGCACAAACATAAGTCAAAAAAAAGCAATGGGTTCAATGCATTTAAAAATACAGAAAGTGGTATGGGGTAGTTTTGTAAGGTTTTACAAATAACTAGAATGGGTTTAATGGGGTGAAAAGGGTTGAAGGGAGAAAAGAAGAAGGGAAGGGAGGAAGGAGTACAAAAGTAGGAGCTTCTTATTGTAGAATTGCCGATCGCGTTGACACCTAATTACATGGACGGTTAACAATAGTTACATGACTGAATCGATAAGATAAGTAATTACATGACGTATGATCATAAATAAAACGTGTATTTCTATGAGTCTTATGTGTGTAATTAACAATATTAAGGGGTGATGGTGTATACGGTTTAACATCGATTTCTAACACTTCTTTATCATCGTGTGCTTCTTTAACTCTCATTGCAAAAATTTATTTCTACGAACGAAATTTAATATTAACAAATATTAGTGTTCCTTTTTTTTATTTACCATAGAAAAAAAATTAATTATACTAAATTACTTTTTATAGAAATTACTTTTAAATGTAGTATTATTTTACGTGAAAGTATCGTAACACGTGTAATATTATAAAGATTTTATTATTAGTTTATTATTTGAAATATATAAGATGGTGAATCGTTTGGTGGTTCGCGAGTAAAGATCTTATCGAATCATTGATTTTCTTCTGATCGCCATCATGTTTTCTATTTCATTCTTCCCGTTTTTATCATAAAATTACGACACCGCGACGTCGATATTATCGACCAGTCTACCGGAACAACTTGCATTCATTCGTCTTCTTCTTCTTCTTCTTCTTCGTTTTTTTTTTTGAAATTGTTTTACACAAGAATCTTATATACTGGAAACGGTGGGATTTAAAATAAATCAATGTAAGATTTTCGTGCTATCACAAATACAATCACACTCATCTATTAATAATTATTTAATCTGTAAATAGAAACTATTTTCTAATTTACAAAGATATAAATGGCATATATATGAAATGATTAACAACAGGTTGTAATAGTTTGGATTTCAAATTAAATCCGATTCTCCCGCCACGACGTTGATTGGTCAACACTCAAAGAAAAGGGGTAACTTTGACTTGGCGGTAAATTTCAAACCGAAAACATTCCACGCAATCTCCATTTCCTATAATTATTTTCTATTTATATTACGAAATATTATTCGAGAAAAAATTAAATAAAATACGATTAAATAAGGAACAAACAAAAATGATTTTTACGAATAACTCAATCGATGGGAAAAGACAAAACCAATGAAAAATCTAAAACGATAATAATTACGAACGATTCGTACAAAGATATTTTAACCACCCTCTCTCATTCGAATTAAATACTAAATATATCTATTATATACTTGAAGAGGGGGACGGGGGGGTGAGAGGGGTTTATGGGAATATATCGATGAAACTAACATAAATGCGGCCCTGGGTTTGCGGCGTGGAAAAGAGGAACGTTGCAAAGTTACGTAAAGGTTCTCGTCGGCGAGCTGGTCTACGGCTGCACATCGCACACGAGTGCACTTATTTTCTCCCTCTACCCCTTTCCTACCTCACCATCCTCCTCTTACTCTCTCCCTTTCTCTACCACCTCCTACCTCCCACTTCCCACCTCCTCCTTCTTTTCTTCTTGCATTCTCCACTCTTTCACTCCTCTCCTCGTCTCGTCTCCCTTCCCTTGCCCCTTTCTCTCACCCTCTTTCTCTTTCTCTCATTTCCACTAACGTGTAGGTGTGTACGACACATGCGTCCGATTTCTGCGTTATTTACGTGCAAGAGTGAGAAAGAGGTCTAATTCCAATTGGCTTTCTCCGATAACTTTCATCCACCTTAAGACACGTAAAAGAAAGATAAAGATAGAAATAGATAGATAGATGGATAGATAAATGTGTGCGTGTATATGTGTGTGTATGATAAGTAAGTGTGATAGATTGACAAGAAAGTTAGTGTAAATTCGAGAACGATAAGTAAATATTTAATATTTTTATTTGTTTCAAATATAAATACACATTGTGTATATATATTAATATATAATATATGTAATGGGGATTGGTGGAAAAAAAATGTCGGATTTTCCCATTAAATTGTGACGAAAAATACGACATTTTTTATTCCAACAATATGATATATATTTTAAATCAATAAATTAAATTATTTTCTGTTTATATATTATTTCAAAAAAAAGAAATATATATATATTAGGTAGTCAAGTATGAAATGGAGCAAAAACTGCACATAATTGAACTGAAATTTGCTCCATTTCATACTTGACAGCCTGATATATTAAATTTATATTAAATTTGTTATACATGTTTTGCTGCGTCGTGTGTGGGTGTATATTTTCTCTATCCTTTCTTTTGATTAATGGTTTGCTATAAATGATAGACCCACTCGCTGCTCATTTGCACTTTTCTTTGTTTCTTTCCGCGTTTCTTGTATGCTCCCGAGAGAAAGAGAAAGAGAGAAAGAGAGAGAGCACACGCATGCCATCACTTTCACTATTCCCCCAATCAGATTTCCATGGAAAATGAAGAAAAAGAAAAAAGGTACACGTGGTTATGTTGGAACGAGAGGGAAATAAGGATAGGAAAGAAATAGGGGTATCAACATTTTATCAAATAATGATGACAGAGCAGGGGGGTGATAGGGGAAAAAGAAGGTTCCTAACTCTAC
>JACGTP010000005.1:3665146-4126769 GCA_023678845.1 Mischocyttarus mexicanus
CACATAATTGAACTGAAATTTGCTCCATTTCATACTTGACAGCCTGATATATTAAATTTATATTAAATTTGTTATACATGTTTTGCTGCGTCGTGTGTGGGTGTATATTTTCTCTATCCTTTCTTTTGATTAATGGTTTGCTATAAATGATAGACCCACTCGCTGCTCATTTGCACTTTTCTTTGTTTCTTTCCGCGTTTCTTGTATGCTCCCGAGAGAAAGAGAAAGAGAGAAAGAGAGAGAGCACACGCATGCCATCACTTTCACTATTCCCCCAATCAGATTTCCATGGAAAATGAAGAAAAAGAAAAAAGGTACACGTGGTTATGTTGGAACGAGAGGGAAATAAGGATAGGAAAGAAATAGGGGTATCAACATTTTATCAAATAATGATGACAGAGCAGGGGGGTGATAGGGGAAAAAGAAGGTTCCTAACTCTACACATAAATAAGATTTTCACAAGAGTATCACAAATAAGACACACATATGTGAGAAAATAAATAAAATAAATATAAATAATAGGATAATCAGTGGAGGTGAAACACGTGTAATAGAAAAAGAAATGACAAGTGTTTTATCGTAAAAAATAATTGTGTCAAAGATATATGTCAATGAAGAATTAAATATATAATAATCAATTATAATAATGAAACATATTATAAAAATCAAATATATATTAGGTCGTCCCATAAGTTTCTTCCTTTATTTTAATAAACTTTTTATACTTAATATCTAATATTTTATATTATTTTATTTTAACAATATACAATTTTATTTTTATTACCTTTATTCATAATACTATGGTATTTGATATTAGTAAAATAATATAAAATGTAAAATATTAAGTATAAAAATGTAATTAAGAAAAAAAGGAAGAAACTTATGGGACAACCTATTATATATTTCATTCCAAAATTATTCTACATCTCTATTTTTTTTCTTCCTTTTAAAAACCACCCAGGCGAGTATTCAATTGGAAAATCGGTCCTTACACGTTTTACGAGATGATTTAATGCAACATATAAAAGCAGAAAATCAGTTGGAATATTTACTTCAGGTAGGAAAGGGTCGGGGTTCTGTGTGTTTACGATAGTTGGTATGCCTTTCCAGGTTCTCTTCTCTCTCTAATTCGTAAGTTTCTCTCTTATCCTTCTTCTCTTTCTTCTTCTTCTTCTTCCTGGTGTTCGCGATAGAGAGTGAGTCAGTCTCTCTAGGTAGAGTATAGCAAGTTTAGAATGCTGCTTTCGAGATAAACGAGTAGAAAGAGAGAGAAAAGAGTAAGTAGTAATCCAGCTTTCGTACTTTTTTCTTTTACTTTCTTCCTCCGATCCTCTGGACGTTTTCTTTCGCGCGCTTGTAACGCATTGTACCACCAAAGAAGAGTAAGAAAAGAGAGAGAAAGAGAGAGAGAGAGGAGGAGAAGATAACGAGAGAACGTGTTCACGTGCGTGAACCACGGAGAGAACCGTTAGGATCGCGACTGCTGAGAATAAGAGAGAAAGAGAGAGAGAAGGAGAGAGAGGAGAGAGAGAGTTGGCATGGTGGAGGCCACGCAGAACAGTCGCTCTATCTTCTCAACCTTCTCAACCTTCTCAACCTTCTCATTCTTATCCACCTCCTACTCACAATCAATGATTTTCTTCCATTACTTCCTCCTCTTCTTTATTTTTCTTTCATTTTATTTTACATTTTTTTTATAATTTGAAACATTTTTTTCTATGTATCCAAATTTTTTATTTACATCTATCTCTTATTCTTTCTTCTAAACTTCATTTTATTTCTAAGTTATTTTCTTTCTTTTTTCATTTTTATTATCTACAGTATCAATGATTTTGTTGAGATATAATAAACAACAAGAAATCATTCTAGTCTAACATTAGTCGTATTTATAGAATGGAATGTCGATCATTCTCGATTATTATTTTTTTTATTAATTATTATTATTATTATTATTATTTTCGTTATTATCTTTGACATGAAATGATTAGTATCGAATAAAAGATATGTTAGAAGACAGTTGAACAATCTAAATCACTTTTCCAACATAATATGATTGACCAATCATTAACAAATCTTTTTGTTATCTTTATTTCTTCATCATCGTCATCATAATCATCAATTAGATTCTTTAAAAAAAAAAACTTATTCAAGTATGAAATCTTATCCTGGAAATTTCTTTATTCATACTATCTTACTTTCTCTCCCTCTCTCTTTCTTTTAATCATTATTATTCTAATCATTATGAAATAAGATTTATTAAAAATACATATAAAGAAAAAAAAATGAAAATCTTATAACAAAAACTACATAAAAAGATCCTCTCTTCCCTATTTTTTCTTTTGATCAGCATCCTTATCGTATAACCATCAAAAACATGATCACGATCATCACAATAATGATGATGATGATAATGATGATATTGATGATATTGATGATCATGATCATGATCATCATCATTGGGTGGATACGCAGGTGGGTACGACGGCCCCTGGAGAATGTTCTCGCAGGTGGAGCACCACCTTCATCCTCTCTTTGCGTGAACATCGTACTCGAACGAAATATCGTAGCAGCAACAGCAGAAAAACATCAGCAACAGAAAGATACATAATATGTATGTGTATATGTGGTATGAGAATATATATAAAGAGAGTAAGAAAAATCATTTGTCTCTAAAACCAGAAAGAGAAAGACAGAGAAACGAATAGAAAAAACTATAAAAAAAAAAAAAAATACAAAAAGATAAAAAAGAAAAGGAAGAAAATATCTGAAAAAGATGAGAAAATAAAAAAGAAGCAGGAAGAAATGAAAAAAAGAAAGTAAGAAAATGCAGAAATGAAAATAAGTGGGGAGTGGAAGAACCTTGTGTGTACTTGCAGATGATCCCCAGGTTGAGTCGCGCTGGGTTCAACGTCCTGCCGGGCAGCGCACCCGAGGCAGCCAGTCGAGCAGCCACCAGACCTCTACTACACACATACATTTGCACATCACACACGCGCGTTTGCACAACCAATACATTCATATACATACATACATATATATATATATGCATATACGACACGTCTATGTTCGATTATATATATAAAATATATTATATATATATATGTAAACGTATAGAATATGTTCAACACACCCTCTTTAAGTTACATAGATTAGTATAGGTGTATATGCAAGTACGTGTATGTAATGTGTAGGGAACATCAGCTTCGTTGGCGAGTCTCGTAGGTACTGTTACTTTTCCGCGACCAGGCCCTTTGCCCTCTCTCTCTCTCTCTTTCTCTCTCTTTTTCTCTCTCTCTTTCTGTTTCTTATTCTTTCTCTTTCTATTTAGTGTACATTCGCAGTAATCGCTCTTACGTGAAAATATTACGGTATTCTAGGTTGTTGTTTAACTCTATGTAACTCTGTGTAATTCTGTACTGTATGTCATCTTCTATTTTTTTGTTTTGTTTCTTACTATATGTCTTCAAAAAAGAGAGAAAGATATATATGTGTGTATATTAAAGATAGAAAATCTTGTCAACGAGATCACCTTTAAACAATACTTTTATGTTCCTATTAATGATCTATATTAGTATCTCTTGTTTATATTCTTCAATATATATTAATCAAAATTTAATAAATATATATATATAAAGAAGGGGTTTGTAATTTGATAGAAAAGGTTCTTGGTGGAAAAAGGAAAAATCACTTTTACTGTTACTCGTACTAAATACTATCTAAAGAAAAATATAAAAACAAGTTGATATATATAGAGACCCCATTTCTTTCACTTTTCCTATCTCTATAAATGTAACTAAAATACATACATACCAACAACACACACATATATATATATATGGAAGAGTAAGAAAAATGTGAGGAACAAATAGAGAAAAATAAGAATAAAGGAAGAAGGAACGCAGAATAACAGAAAGATAGTATATCCAAGAGAGAGAGAGAGAGAGAGAGGGGGTGAAGGAACAAGGGGTAGGATGAGTAAGTAAAAAGGGGGATGAAGTAAAAAAAAAAAAAAAACTTTTTACGATTCGACGTGCACGATAGTAGTATAGTCATCTGTTACAGAAAGTTGTCGTTGTCGTTGTCATCGTCGTCGTAGTCGTTGGGATAGGTCGAGTAGTACACTGTGAGAGAGAGTAAAAGAGAAAGAGAGAGAGAGAGAGAGAAAGAGAGAGGGTGAGTGAAGAGGGTGGGAGGGTAAGAGGTGAAGGCTTGAGAAGAGGTGAGGGCGAGGCGGTACGCTCGGCCACGAATGGCCGAGGAATTGGATCGTCCGGTCTACCGGGTGTCCCTTATTTTTCCCTTCATTCTAATTTTAAATCTTTATTCTAATTCTAATACTTATTCTACTTCTAATTTTATTTACAAATACTATTTAAATCGTTCCAAAAGATTCTCATACGATTTTTTACTTTTTTCTTTATTTTTCCTTTGTTTTCATTTTCATAAATGAAAATCTAAATAATTTTATGTATATCATTTCATTAAATGGATTATTTGACTTTAATTACTGTTTTTTTTTAATTATTAAACTTAACTTAAATTACTTTTCTTTATTGTTTTAATTAATTTCAGGATATATATATTTTTTTAATAGAAAAATAAATATTGAATTGGTGGAAAAGTAATGTCAAATTTATGGGAACAATTCAATTAAAAAATCTGACATTTTTTTCAATATTATAATGAAAGTTAAATTTGGTATAATAGAAAAAAGATGAAACTTTAATACATGTTATTTCTCTTTCTTTACGTTTCTATCCGTTGTTTTGTCGATAAGGGAAAGAAAGAAAGGAAGAAAAAATAAGGCAACAAAAATTCTAGTTGTCAAGCAGAGAAAATGAGAATTTCTAGCTCGGCGAATGATAACGTTCGATTCCGTTATTCGAAAGAGAGAAAAATAGAAAAGAGAGAGAAAGAGAGACGTCTTCCATCTTCACGTGTATTTTGCATATATACATGTTTATATGTAATGAAAGTATATTTATGTGACACACGCGTATATATCTTTCTCTATGTAAATAGATTTACGTTTATATACACATCTATGTATGTACTATACATATACATATACATATACATATACATATACATATACATATACATATACATATACATATACATATACATATACTTGTACATATACACGTGTTTGTAAGAACGAATAGTATGATTCTGTAGATTAGCTAAGAATTCCAACCAAGAGATTTTCATTTAAGAATAAAAAGGACTTTAAACTCGTTATTCATTTTCATTTGTACGTCGTCGTCGTCGTTGTCGTCGTCGTCGTCGTCGTCGTAGTGACGTGTTTCAGGAATCGTCGCGACGACGTAAAAGCAAAAGTATGTCACGTTGCGTCAGGTCAGGAAGATATCTCTCTGGCTGAGGCCAGACCTCTCTCCTATATATGTACTACGAAACTAAAAAGAAGAATCAGAAGAAGAAGAAGAAGAGGAGGAAAATGAAGAGAGGGAGGAAGATGTGGAAGGTGAAAGACGAGAAAGAGAAGAAAGAGTAGTTGGTAGTGGTAGTATCGGTGAAAGGGGTGGTGGTATCGGAAGGGGACAAAAAAAGAGGTGGGGGGGGGGGTGTAAGAAGTAACGCTTACTCGGTTCGAGTTTCGTTTAGAGAGATTATCAAGAAAATTTCATAAATGAAACAACAATCTCCGATAAACTAAATTTCGAAGGACGTATTCCCATCAATCAATCTCGATTTATCGATCTATCCACCTAATTAATACCTTTTTATTTTAATTCATCTCTAATCCTCAATAAGATCTCTCTCTTTCTACACATACAAATACATTTACCTATGAACTTGATTATACTTGGCTTGGTGGGAAAAGAAATGTCTAATTTTTGGCCACAATTCAATGAAACAATCCGAAAATTTATTTTTGGTTCCATCAATCAAATAATATTAATTTTAGATTTTAGTATAAATACGATACATTAATGAGAAAGAAAAATGATTTAAAACAAAAAAAAAGGTAAGAATTATACGGAGATCTTTGCGATCGTAAAAAAGATGATGCAACTAATTGTAAAAATCGAAAAGAAGAAGAAGAAAAAAATAACGTCATCCTATTGACTCGTAAAAAACAGAAAGGTCAAATTGTTTCTTCTTCTTCTTCTTCTATGATAAAAAAGTTGACAAAGTTTGAATTAGCGATGATAATAATGGCGCGTGGCACAAAATTTTCGGTCTAGAAGAAGACGAGCAGTGCGAGGCGTGGAGGCTTCGGGTTCGGAGTCCGAGGTCGACGCCCGGGCGCAACAAGTGCTGCACTACGTTCGTATATATATATATGTATATATAAATACATATACACACATGTATAATATATATAATATATATACATATATACATGCTTGGAGTTGGAGAGGCACCCCACCTCGTTCGCAACTCGCACACTTGCAAAAGCTTCCTCCCCTTCCCCCCACCCTTCTCTTTCTCACTCTTTCACTCTCTCATTCTCTGTTATTCTCTTTCTCTTCTTCTTTCTATCTTTCTCTCACCCCTTTTGTGAGAGAAACCGACTACTCTTGTCTCTCTTACTCGTTCACTCACTTACTCATTCTTTCTCTTACTCACTCTACTACTACTACTCTCTCTCTCTTTCTTTCTTTCTCCCTTTCTAACTCTTTCTGTTCTTCCCCGTGTTCATCCATCTCTGTTGCTTCTCGCACTCGAGAGAACATTGTTGTATGTATGTGTGTGTGTGTGAAAGAAAGAGAGAGAGAGTAGTGTCAGCGACGTGCGCGTGCCTCCACCTCCACCTCCACCACCTCCACTTACACACCACCGTCCTCCGTAAATATAAAACTGCACTGGGTCAGGGATCCGTGATTTATCGGCTGCCTCGTGTAATTGGCTGCCGGCCAATAGATATATACCCCCGTAGGTTAGAAGAGAACGCCACGAGAGTACGATGAAAAGGGGAGGATGAAGAGGGATGAAAAGTACGGGAATAGTGGAGAGTGAGAGAAAGAAAGAGAAAGAGAGAGAAAGAGTGTAAGGCGTTAGATGTATTTTCTTGCTGTTTCATTCGACTATATCCGTGTATAATAAACGTCTAATCTAACTTCTTTCTATTATGTCGAACCTATCATTTTCTTTTTTTTATATTCTATTTCAAATCAATCTACTTTTTGTTTATTACACCGACATTCCACATTTCTTTTACGCGGGAATTTTGAAATATTTACAATCTCGACTGTAATGTTTCTTATTATAAAATATGTATCAAGCAATGGTGTATGATTGTTAATAAATTTTATTTTTATATGTTCGTATAATTAACTTTTAATATACTATAATTATTTTCTTAATTATTTCTCGGCTAACTTTGTTTGAATTTTTGTGGGTTTGGTATCACATGTCAGGTATGAAGATAATTGCTTGCAGTTATTTAAAGTTTAATTTTATATTAACAAACGATTCACGTTTATACATTTTTTTTATTAAATTATATGAAGTGTCATGCTAGAAATGACTTAACACATATTCGTCCAATAATTTTTTTACAACGTCATAAAAAAATAATTCGTTCTTTATTTTAATTATCTCTGTTTGGATTAGAATTTAATTAAGATTAGAATTTAATTTATTTAGAATTAAAAGAAGAATCAATCAATTATTATCTGTAAACTACAATTGACGAATTTTCGCAATGCAGACGAATATGTGTTACGTGATAGTCTTTTTTTATTTACCAAATTAATAATTTATTATTCGAATTAAATTAGATCTTCAATGCATAGTCCTCCATTTTTAATCGAGGGATATATGAATTTTACATATTGGAAATAAAGGAAGAGATCGGATATAGGAAAAGAAGAGAATTCAATAGCATCGACAATTTTAATGCGCGTTTTTAAGATGCCTTCTCCTCCTTCCCCCCCTCCTCCTCCTCCTCAACCCAATATCATGGCGCATATATCATCAATGTGTTCGTAGTTGATTTAAAAACTTGGCTGAGAGCACGTGCCGCGTTGAAATTCGATATCGCCTTCCGAGTTTGTCATGAATGAANTAGAATTAAAAGAAGAATCAATCAATTATTATCTGTAAACTACAATTGACGAATTTTCGCAATGCAGACGAATATGTGTTACGTGATAGTCTTTTTTTATTTACCAAATTAATAATTTATTATTCGAATTAAATTAGATCTTCAATGCATAGTCCTCCATTTTTAATCGAGGGATATATGAATTTTACATATTGGAAATAAAGGAAGAGATCGGATATAGGAAAAGAAGAGAATTCAATAGCATCGACAATTTTAATGCGCGTTTTTAAGATGCCTTCTCCTCCTTCCCCCCCTCCTCCTCCTCCTCAACCCAATATCATGGCGCATATATCATCAATGTGTTCGTAGTTGATTTAAAAACTTGGCTGAGAGCACGTGCCGCGTTGAAATTCGATATCGCCTTCCGAGTTTGTCATGAATGAAGCTACCGAGAATGTGTGAGAGAGAGAAAGAGAGAAAGAGAGACAAGAATGACAGGGCGCCATCTGTCGTAATTTCGTGAAATATTTGTACTGTCGGTAACATAACTTTGATTACCATTGTGGAAGGTTTTTAGTCTTGACAGTGACAGTCTATGGGGGTAATTCATTGTAAACACGTACAGTAAAAAAGAGAAAGACAAAAAAAAGAAAGAAACATGTAGGTCAGATTAAGTTAGGTCGACCGGAAACTAATGTCGTTATTTATTTTTCTTTGACACGACCTAGAATGAGGCTATACGATTAGTTGATAAACAAATATCGATATGGTCACGAAACGACATTACTTTTTGGTCCACCTAACATTAAGGAAAAAAACTAACCTTGTTGGTTAGAAATTAACCGTTGCTTGCTATATTCCTTTGCTTTGGCGGCATCACTTTCTTTCTGAAACGTTAACAATTGAAAGGACGAAAAAGAAAAAGGGACGAGGATAATAATTTCATTTTGTCAAGAAAAAAAACTAACAACTTTCGAAACGTACTTGGGATTTGTTAACGCGATTTAAATTTTTCATACGACTTTCGTACATTGACACATTATCGTAAACAGGCGCGGAAGCAAATGGTAAACGTATTTTAGTCGAATAAATAGCTTTTATTGGATCGAATTTGTCGCTGCTAATATCTATACTTTCGTCAGAAGTCGTGCTGCTATCGTCTTCCGCCATCTTGCCAACTACTCTCTCGTATCGTCTGCTAGAAATTGTTAACCGTTGGTTCCTCACAGTTCAAGTTATGGCGCGAAATTCGAATTTCCTTTTATCCGTTTATTTTAAATATTTCATTATTGGAAACAAAAATCTCAAATTTTTTACCACAATTCAATGGGGAAAATACGACATTTTATTTTTCACCAACCAAATATATATATTAGGTTGTCTAGTATGAAATGGAGCAAAAAATACACATAATTAAATTGAGAATTTGCTCTATTTCATATTTGACAACCTAATATAATTTTGTTAGAAAATATATAACATAATATTGTTAAATATTGTTAAAAATATATATATATATGTATACATTGAGTTGGTGGAAAAGAAATGTCGGATTTTTGGGCACAAATCAATAAGGAAAATCCGACATTATTTTTTTTACGATCAATCCAATCAAAGTACGTATATGTACGTGAATATATAACGTTTGTATATACATATCAACTTATATTTAACTCGTAATAATTAATCGTTTGAGAAAAATGAGAATATTGACCGTATTAAATAAGGAAGTACGAATATAATCTAAAAAAAAAAGAAACAATCTAAACAATATATTCCATTCGGAAATGATCCGCGAATCTTAATAACCTTTCTCTTCCTTTCTCTCCCTGTTTTTTATTTTTTTCTTCCTCTCATCGTCCATTGTTTTCGGTAGAATGCGTTAAAGTCGATTTCGCCGGAATGATTATGAGTAAATAAATAATATAGTAGTATACGAGAAGATCATATATACTAAATATGTAAATCGAGTATATACATTTCGAATGAAATTAAATATTAGAGAGAAGAAGTTGACCAGAAGAGAATTCTGAATAAAACTTAAAGGTTCAATCAAATATATATCAGGGAAAATGAATGATCTTGATTAAATCGATCTAATTGGGTACCATTTTTTCGTTTATTCTGCAATAAATATTCTCACGAATTAGGTATTTCTCGTCACGTTCGATAAAACAAACAAAAGAAACGGATAGGATTTATAAAACGGTATTAGTTGGTTAGACTAGGGATGGGGGGGGGGGGGGGGGGAATTGGCGAACCAATCGGTAGGCGAATAAGGGGTAAGTGGGGAAATGGTAAAGGAGAGGCGGGAAAAGGATGTTAACCTCATCGTAGAACGACTAGGAGAAACTTTCTTTCGCGGGTAGAGGCTAGGAAAGAATTACGTAAAGCCATGAACGGTTCGTCCCGCACCGTCTTAGTTAGTTGAAGCTTCATAGAAATGCGTTGAGGGAGAGGCAAGTGAGTAGTAAGTAAATAGCAAACCAACCAACCAGCCAACCAGCCCCAGGAGGAGTGGAGGTTACGCGCGCACAGGAAGTGAAACAACAACCTGCGAGAGACAGAAAGAAAGTTTTCACTCGGGATAATGTGTTTTCACTTTCATGGAAATGCCAGAGAACTCTAACTTGCGCGAGAGTTACCTTTCCCCCTTCTCCCCCCTTCCCCCCTTTCACCCCTCACCGCGTTTTATAAAATTCCCACCTGCCCAACCCGACTGCATCTCTAACTTCGCTATTCTCGTATCGTCGCGCCATTTCTACGTGAGATTTCAATTGGAAGAATTTTAACCAATGATCGTTCACGACTTTCATTGGAGTCGGTTTTGTTCGCCAATCCGAGGATGATCTTTCTTAAGGATATTTAAAATTGAATTGAATTGAATTGAATTGAATTGTTGTTGCTGTTTAAATAGGAATAATTATAGAATAATATGGTTTATGCGATTTATTAGAATTTTTTATATCAAAAGTAACATCTTTGTAAATCAATGACTCCATGCGAAACGAAACTTCTATGAGCCGAGAGAAAGTATTTACTTGTTTAGCTACTTAGTTACTTGCTAGCTTGCCAGCTAGGTTGCTTAGTTATTTACTTATTTACTCGTTCTCGTAATTACACGTAGAGACCGACGATAAGACTGTTCCCTTAATTGGTATCGCACAATCAATGCTTCTCTTAAAACTTTCTTCTTTCATCGAGTCGTTCCTCGTGCTGTGCCTTCGGGGATACACACAGTTTTAGATTGGATTATCAAAGTGAAAGTAGATCGATTTGTCGATTCCTTCTTTCTTTTTTTCTTTTTTTTAATTTATTTAATTTAATCTTACGAAGTTTGATCATCGTTTACCATCTCGTATTAGTATTTCTACTTGGTGCGTGAGATATTTCTGAGAGAAAAGGTTTTTATTAATAAATTTACCATCTTCTTAAGATTATTCATATCTTTTGTGTTATTTTGTGTTTTTTTTTTACGTAAAGTTTTTATTTGAAATTCATTAGATTAAGATGTAGAATTGTTGGATTTACAGGTGTGAACCAATTCGAGTAGTAAAACAAGGGAGGAATTTTTGCCGTTCCTACGGAGTGGCAAAAAGGAAGGAAGAAAAATAAAGGGGACGAAGAAAGTTGGGCGACGTATCGACGGGGAGGGGTGGTTTTGGATGATAGAAGGCGCGGGGGTGGCTAAAGAGGCCCCGCCGCAGCGTACGGGTCCCGATGCCGGTCCCTGTATCGCAAACCCTCACGCTAACCTCCACCCTAGTACCCAAGGAGGAGTCAAACATGCCCTTCATAGACGACGAATTACTTTGGTGCCCTGATAATGATGGAAAGATGGTAGATTTAACTCAATGCCTTCAGGTACAATTTATTTACATTTATACTTTTTTTAATTAATTATAGTTAATATAAAATATTCCTAATTAATTAATTAATTATTTTATTTTGTTTATTTATTGATTAATCTAATTTTTTTCGTTGAGATAATAACAAGCATCGCAAATATCGATATTTAATTAATGCATTTGATAAATGTGATATGTAATTGAATTATTAGAAATTTTTCTGAAAGAAAAAAATATTTGAAAGTAAAAAATAGTTGATAAATCAGCCACAGAGGGCAGCACCTGATGTAGAATATTTCGTTACTAGGAGAGTAGTACTGGTCAGTCGGTCGAGTTTTCTGCAATGGAGTTGAGCGCGCTTGTCGGTACACCTGCAGCACCTAACGTACCTGCTGAAGAAGGCGAAGGTATGTCAAATGTAACTGGGGAAGAACCCTTCGATACCTTAGACACTTTTCTTCGAGAACTTCAAGCGGATTTGGCTGAAGCAAGTCAACCAAGTTCTACCACTACACCCCTTACGAATTCCTGTAGGCGGCAAAGGTACAACATTGCTGCAGCTAACCCTTTATTAGCGGGTAAGTAAATTCATTTACAAAAAAATATTTATTTTGAAAAAATTTGTTTTTTATATGACAATTTTAATGTGACTTGTTTTTTTTTTTTATTTCGTTTAGAAAAATTGGCCGCACCGTCGTCCCAAGCATCTCCAACAACAATCCCATATGCAACGAGGGCGGAGATTAAAACGGAGAATATTCAACACGAGACGAGCAAAGGTAAGAAGAAAATTCATTAATTTCTATCTATTTGTCAATTTGTAATTATTTGGTTTATTACATGTTATCATATTTAATCTCTATTCAATATGTCATTTTATTCCAATATTTTCGCGCCAATATTGTAAGTAACCAATAGCATCTGATCGTGACGATAGTGTCGGTAACACGGTACTGTCGGTAAGACAGTACACAGTCGGTAAAACAATACTTTCTCTTGGTAATATCGTCGAATGATAAAACAAATTTACCATGAGAGAAAAATATAAGAATTGTCGATAATCAACTTTAATTTATCAGAGTTACCCATGTATCGCTAAACAAGTAGAAATGAAGTAATCGTTTTGTAGAGCGTGTTATGTTAAACGCGCAACCGTATCTCCTCCTTTAACACACACACACACACACACACGTAAATAGTACTTTACCACACAAACGAAGATGTAGAATTCAAGACTCGTCGACCCTCCGCGTTCCGAAAGGGAAACCGGCCAAGGCCCCGTGAATCGCGAGCAGACATCCGCGTTAGCAATAATTGCGACTCGTCGTCGTCGTTGTCGTCGTCGTATAGTCGTCGTATAGTCGTCATTCGTGTTGTAAAAAAAAAAAAGAAGCGCTCGCGCACAAGCTTACGCATTTATTCCTCACATGGGCGCAATACGAGAACACGGTCGAACGTGTGCTGGCCCAATTCTTCTAATTTACAGCCGTGTCGTAACGTCGTACGTTCCGTACGCATACGCATACACACACACACACACACACACACAGATACGTATGCATACATTTATACACACGTATAGAATTTTGCGAATACTTCGTTTCGTACGAATAATACCAAATAGGGGGACTTAGAAAATATCTTACTTCTGTTAGGTTTATTTGAAAATTATATATGCCCATAATTATAGAAGTGATCTAAATCATATATTTCATGAATTGCTTTTAAATATTAAATAAATTTTATATAATATTGAAATTCATTTATGATGGTTCAAGTTAAAATTCATTTTTGACAATATCGTCAAGATTATTCATTAAATTAATTTAGTTTCAAATAATGTGATGTGAAATAACTCATAAACTCATTTTTGTTTCTAATTTTAACTCTTAGACCACTTTTATAATTATAGGTGCAATTATATTTGAGAATTAGGATAAAATTCCGATCTACTTCTAATTTTTTACATTTATTTTTACTCGAAAATAATTATTTTGATTTAAAATTTTTCTATCCTATCAAATAGAATTTAATCAGGTTTATTTTGGTCTATTTTTTTTTTCTCTCTTCATATTTTTATTCTAATTAGCCTCGAATCGTTACTCGCGCGATTACTCTTAAAGGCTCGTCTAGAAATAAAAATAATTAGCCGTCGTTAGAAGACGAATCGCGGAATAGAGGAGCTCATCATTGTTCTTTTCACATTTTTAGAAAGCGGTTGGAAAGTGAGAAACATACTTTCTAACGAAACTCTATCGAGGAATATCGTTACAGAGACGTTAAGATGCCTGCTGGCTAAGCATCCTTTGCTGCACGTGAACGCATTTTCGGGATACGCAGATATGATGATTATTCTAAACTCTCTCGTAATTGGTTTATCCTAAACGCTCGTTTATCTCTTTTTTTTTCTTAATCTTTCTTTCTTTCTTTTTTATTTATTTATTTTTCGCTCTGATTATAAAAAAGAATTTCATCGTAAGTCGAGTATTTAATCATCTTATTTGAATGTTCAATTTTTATTTCAAGAAATAATCCCCAAATTATCTAAAATTAATATTCAAATAATTAAAACCACCCGCACACGCATGACCGATCATATAACTTTCTTCGATAAATTTATTTCGAACAGAAAATTTCGTATTCGGTTGAGTACAAGATTGTAGTTACAACGATTTACGTGTGTTAGACTAAACAAGGTATTGAAAACATTTATCGAAGAATGATGTATAATAAAAAAAAGATACATAATAAATAACCTAACGTATATATATATAGACGTGATATTTATTTTTCTTAAATATGTGCATACCGCACGTGTATATCACTTTCCCCGTATGTATGCATTTCTCGCGTGTCGAACGTGATATTAATCATCATACCATCTCTATTTCATTAATTCATTATTTATTTCTATATTTATTTATCTCTATTCTGAAACCATAGTTGGCATACGTCAAAAATACAAAAAAATATAAATAAAAGAATAAAACACATACGAGTACACATTTCTCACGTACTACTTTACTTTATTTTACTTTATATACAAATATACTTTTACAACCGCATTCCAACGTATGACGTTACGTATCCTCCTCTTCACGTATGGAAGAAAACGATGGATGACGTAGTAGGAACAAGAAAAAGAAGAACCAGAATAAAATGAGAAAGAAAATGTGGGCTAGGGGGAAAAAAAAAAGTTGGAGGAGGATGAGGACAGAAGGGAAGCTAGAAAAAATATTAGAAAAATTCTTCAGAAAATAAAGTTGATAGACGTAAAAGTACAAGTGCATCGTTCGTCCCCCTCATTTTTCTACCACTCTTCCCCTCCTTGTTTTTTTTTTTTTGTTACGTTGCACCGTTGGACCCAGCTGTCCGTTGCTGTTGGTGCTGTTGCTGCTGCTGCACTTGTCGTTACCCTCGTTCCCTTGACCCTCCCCAAACACATAAATTCTCTTACTCCCCTTCACTCCACCTTTTCTCTCCCAACTCTTTCTCCTCCTGCTTTCCCCCCCTCCCCTCCCTCTTCATTCTATCTCTCTTCCACTCATCTTTCGTGTTAGGGACCCACGGAAATAGAACCGAGACCCCGGCACTGGCACATTATCGTTTTATCTTTCCTCTCTTATTTCTTATTCGAATCTTTTTCTTTCTACTGTCTTTGTCCTTCTTCTTCATCTTCATCTTCTTCTATACAAGTTTGCATTTAACCCTCTATGGACCGAATTTTTCTTTTAAATGTAACTAAATGTATATGCAAGGAAAGATTAACGATTCTGAATCTATATTTTTGTTTGTATCAATATTGTTATTGGATGTAAGATTACATCATTTAATTAACACTAAGCTGATCGTACTCGGGTAAATCAAACCATGCTGTATCCATCGAGGATTTTTCGAAACACGAATGATATTTGCTATTTGAGGTAAAAGAAGTCTGAATTATTTTTAAGTGGGAGATCTTCCTGATCTGTCAGACAAGTATTAAGATGGTCATCTTGTCAAAAAAGTAAAATTATTTGGTAAAATGTCGATATGTTATTGTGTGACTTGAAAGTTGCACATTGACCCATAAAGGGTTGACACATATTCAAAAATTTGTCATTTGGTAATTGATTCTTGTTCTTTTTTAATTCTTAATTAATTCCAAAACAATGACAACGATTTATATGTAAAAACATCTTATTAAAAGAACTGTAGTAGTCGTATGAAGTGTGACGAGGTTTGATTTCTGGTTTAGGACCGGCAATGTGACCATTCATCCAACGATTCATGTTTTGACAGAATTAGAATTGATTCTAAAGGATAATACAAATGATATTTCTCGTGTTTATCAAATTCTTCTTCGATTCTTCTTTTATTTTATTTTTAATTTTTAATTATTATTATACGTTATTTATTCTTACCGTTTGAGATTCTCTCTCTCTCTCTCTCTTTCAAATTATCATCGTATGATTATGTAAAAGACGGTATCAATAAGTCATAGGGGGAATAATTCGTACGAATTTCATGGAAAACGTAATTCCTTTTCATAAATACATAATTACCGGGCTTCACGTATATAACACCGCCATATTTCTTTCTCGTCTCTTCGTAGAATAAATCTTCTCTCGTGTTTTCAAGCTTGGAAACATGTTTTCACGATCGTCGTCGTCCATACCGTCAAACACCGATGGGAAAAACTTCACGACAAAAATCTTCATATTTTATTTCTTTTTTTTTTTCTCGAAAAAAAAACACACACACACACACATACAGAGATATAATTTTTTCAAAAAAAAGAAAGAGAAAAGGGGGTGGGGGATAGAAAAAAATATAATGGATAGATACTTGTATGGTTGTTCAAAAGTCACGTGGTATTTGGCGGGATAATTTAACAAACGCCCGAAGTTAAAGAAAAAAAAGGAATAAAGTTCTTACGTGGAATCACACGTAAACGGCAATCAGTCAGTCAGTTAAACTTACCCAAAGGGAGATCCTATGTGTTGTATTTGTTAGGTTAGTTGTTGGTTGGGTAATCGGTTTCCTCGTATTGCTACATATATACTTCTATTACTTGTATGCTTAAGTATATATATATATATGTGTATGTATGTTTGTTAGAAGCCTTTAGAACGCTCCTTGTCTTTCTCTATCCATCCCTCTCTCTCTCTCTTTCTCTCTTTTTCTCTCAACCGTTTGAAAGTGAATTCAAGATGGCTACTTGGCTTTAAAGCTGCTAGAGTCTTATGTAGAACTGAAAGATAGAAAAAGATGAAGAATATTATATATTATATACGTGACCGTATACACACACACACACACACATATATATATATATATATATATGCATATATTATGTATATATAATGTGTGTTTGTTTAAATATATGCAAGTGTAATGTATGTGTGGTATATTGGTGGGTTCTGTATGAGTACAATATTTTATATATATATGCATGTATGTATGTATGTATGTATGTATGTATGTGTGTGTGTGTAAGTATTACTTAGGCTAGTGAACAGCAAGCGATAGTGCTGATACGTAACAAGAGTGTTGACATTTTCTGCAATCGGGTCAGGGCCCCCTGTTGAACGTATAGGCATATTACCTACAACCCTCCCTGAGGCGAATGCTCGGCGCACGCGGATGTAAACACCGTTTCCGTTCGATTACACTGCCAGAAAGAAATTTATCTATCTGTCTATCTCTCTCTTTCTCTCTCTCTCTCTCTTTTTCAATCTCTCTTTGTAATTTTTATTTCTTCTATTTCTTTGGTCCTTCTATTTTATAACACAATTCTTTTGATTCGATTAAACGTTATCAGAATGTAATTAATTGAAAGTCTTTTTTTTACTTTTTTCACAGCTTTAAGATCATGGATTAAATTTATATACATTTTCGCAATAACTTGGCAATAAATCTTCTATTTACTATCGAAATTTGAAAGAATTTTTCTATGGTATGCTTTTTTTTTTTAGTATTTAATTTATCAAATTTATTTGTTTATTTTTTTTAGGAATTTGTGAGTTTTCGAGTTGTGAGTTTTCTGTGTGAAATTATTGCCAATATCGAACTGTTAGAAATTTTTGTAATAATTTGGCAATAAATTTGTTATATTTTTACGATCAATATTTGGAAGACCTTTTCTATGTTCTTTTTTTCCCAGCTTTCTCTTTTTTTTTTTTTGTTTCTTCAGTATTAAATTAATTAAATTAATTTAATTTATTTTTACCTACGTTAGTTGTTGCTTTTATTTTTTTTTTCATCTCGCAATCAGGTTCTTTCTGTTTTATTTAAGAAACAGAACGAGAGAGTGAGAGAAAGAAGGAGAAGAAGGAATTGAGAAATACTCGTTTAGGTTCGTTAAGTATTTAATTCATTGATTTAAATGATATCTATATTTTTGCATTAATGTTATTTCGATTGTAGGATGACTTATGTTAAATAAGATACGATTGCTTAAACACGAAAGTCCAATTGATCGATCAAATTTGTGGTATTGGAATGTTTAGAAACCTTTATTCGAAAGAAGTTGATTATGAAATTATACTCGTTGATATTTCATTAATACCTTTTACTTCGATTACAACGATGACGTTTATTTTAATCAAATAAATCCTATAATCAAAGATTATTAATCTTTGATATTTATATTTAATTAATATTATTAATATATAATATATTTTAATAAAAAAAACGCTACGAATTAATTCCAACACCTAATACATTAATTAATATAATAATATTTTATTATTAATAACATATATACCTTTAACTTTATTTGTATTTTTATAATAATTATGTGTTAAATTTCAAATAAAAAAAAATAAGAGAAATATCATTCTCCGAATATAAAACAGAAGAATTAAATAAAAACTCAACTCGGTGTCTGGTTTTAAAAAAGCAAACCCCCACCTATCTATTCCCGAAACATTTGATTTTTTTCTTCCTATTTCGAAAAATGATTAGATATTCTCGAGGTTTCGTTTAGAATAGTTTACGTTATTTCGTATGTACCATACGTCGTTCCTTTCTACCAAACAGAGACAGAGACAGAGACATAATTAGAAGAAAAAAGAGAGAAGGGAAAAAAAAAAGAGAGAAAAAGAAGAAGTCATTAAAATTTTCCTCGTGTGTCAAAAAAAAAAAAAAGAAAGTAACAGAGAAAGAGAGACGAGAAGAAAAAACATAAAAGAAGAAAAAGAAGAAGAAGAAGAAGAAGAAAATATCCAGCCGAGAATTTTGACGCGTTAAGTCAGGTGCTGCTTTGGGGTTTCGTCCTGTCATCCAATAGAAAAGGGGTTGACAAAAAATGTCCAACTTTGTGTCATAGTAAAAGATAGAAAAAAAAAAAAACAAGAGTGAGAGAGAAAAAGAGAGAAAGAAACTAACAGCACCCTTTCGAAGTTATCGTCCCTCTTACTGTTTTCCCCTCTCCCTTCCACCCCGCACCACCCCTCCTGGTTTAGAAGGGGTCCAACGCTTTAAGCAGTTAAATCGTATTAAAACTTGAACACGTGCAGACGTTGAACATGTTCGGTTCAACACGTACCCCCTCACAGTCTTCAGTCTCCACTCTTAACTCTTAGCTACTCGTTTCTCCCCATTTAACTAACTCCATCTCTTTCTATCTTTCTTTCTGTCTTTCTTAGTTTTTTAGAAGCAATATTGTACACATATACAGAGGCCCCAGGACATTTTGTTTACACTGAAGGCTTCCTCGGTAGTCCCTTTTCGGCTGAAAACCAAAGCCCTCGTTATTACTATTCATCTACCCCCTTCCGGCAAGGGGTCGTGTCGTCGTTTTCCAGACGTTTACTGCATTTCTTAGAAACAGATTATACCGATTTTAAAACGTTTAACTCTTTTTAATACACACACACACACACACACACACACATACACAGACGAGATATACATACACAGTTTTTTCTTATTTATAATGTTTAATTTTATTTTTATTATTTTTAATTAGATATATTTTTTAATTAATTTAATATATACAATTGTTATTAATTATTTATATATTTATATATATTAATTAGCTGATATATTTGATAATTTATTTAATATATTAGATTGTCAAGTATGAAAATGGAACAAATTTCAATTAAATTGTGTATATTTTGTTGCTCCATTTCATGCTTGACAGGCAAATATATATTTAAATTAAAAAGATCGTAAAAAAGTGACAAATTAATAAGAATCGTTATGAGATCAGTCTGTCTCTCCTTGGTTCGTATTTTTTTTTATTACGGATATCTTCAAGGTCGAAATACCATTGTGTCTGATATAGAAAAAAAAAAAAAAAAATTACAAAAAAGACACACGCATAGGTAAAAGGGTCACACTTCCTTTCCGCCATTTTGTTTAATTTGATTTTATTTAAAAAAGAAAAAAAATGTAAAACAGGAAATAAACGCATTGTGTTTGTCCAAGAGTAGTAGACGAGTATTGGTGTGTAAAGTGAAGTAAGTAAAATAAAGTAAAGTAAGTAATCTCTGTGTTCCGAGTTCACGCAAACATTGTTGAGAGGGGGTTGGGAGGTGGGAGGTAGGAGGTGGGGTGGTTAGTATAGGTGTAGTATAATTAAATCCGAAGGACGTGCCGGTCGGTAACTTAATTCCCACGAGTTTCATCGTATGTGTACGCATATATATATTTATTCTCTCTATGTGTGTGTTTGTGTGTGTGTGTGTGAGTGTGAGTTTGCCTCTCGTGACTTTTCTACCCGAACGTTTTCTTCGTAATGCGTTTCCGTGAGAAGATTTCCCTGGCGATGATGGTGTTGATGTTAGTTGTGGTAGAGTTCGGTTACTATTATATTTTTGCCATTTGCTTTTGCTTTTTAATCTACAATCTTTGATTGTCGGTAAGCTAAGAAAAATACAAAATATATTCAATTCTAAAGTATTTTGTCGAAATATCACACACTACACTTACAATTAGTCTCTGTTAATTTATTTCTTATCAAAAGTTGAATACAATTGGTCGAAAACTATCCTACGATTTAACATTTCCTTAATTATTATTAATTATTAATTATTGTTTCATCAAATATAATTATTTAAATAATACAAGAAAAAAAAGAGTGAAAATTACTCGCTCCAAATTATATTTCACGAATAATTAAAATAGATTGTCAAGTATGAAATGGAGCAAAAAGTGCACATAATTGAATTGTGAATTTGGTCCATTTCATGCTTGACAATCTAATACAATCATTAGAATGACCATAATCAATGCAATTAGAGAAGAAAAAAGATCGTAAATATAAATATACTTCGTGTTGGAATTAGAAAGAAAAAAAAATGTAAAAGAAATATCTCTAACGATAAAAAGTATACAAATAGAAAGGATGAAAATGAAGAAGAAGAAGAAGAAGAAGGAGGAGAACGGGGAGGAAGGAAGGAAGACTTTAAAAGTCGACGACTACCGACTATCGTAATCATTTATCCTTGGACCCATCATCCACTACTACCAATACAATCTCAACCTATAAACAAACACGTACACTTGTACCACAATGTGTTACACAATTACACAGGATTCACATATCCAAGTGATTTCGCAAGACGAATCCCAAGACTTCACAGAGAGATAGGGAATTTCCTTATACACGGCTATTTACCAATTCACCTACGTATTTACCTGCATCTATACACACTTACACATATATATATATTTACATTTAATATACGTACACATATACAAGAAGTATCTTCGAGAGCACGATCGTCCGTTCATTCGAAATTGGGTTACGGTTACCAACGACAACGCATACCAACTCAACTTACTTTTACACATACACATATTTACCAACCAAACGATTATAGCTTTGCGGTGTATAAAAGAGACACACGTTAGTATATACTCGATTCTTTGATCAATATATCGATCGATATTACTAAATGTACAACACTTCCGTTCGTTATTTCGTTATTTCGTTATTTCGTCATTATTATATCGCGAATACTGTTTGGTATTCGATATTACGACCGGAATTAATAATGCTTATTTATTTCTATTTATACACGTGAATATACATATGTGTGTATATGTGTTTGTGCGTGTGTAAGAGAGAGAGAGAAAGATATTACGAAACAGGAAAAATTAAAATTTACTTACCGTAATTCGATATACCTTCACGTATTTTTAACTTACCATTAAATTCAACTGTTTTTTTATTTTCACTTGCTTATGTTACTCTCATTTATCGATCATTATAGAAATTTTATTATAACACGACAGTTTCTTTTTTAACGGTGAAAAGGGTCAAGGGAGTGGGGTGTGTGTGTTTATTTTTATTCTATTTTTTTTTCAATTTTTTTTTATTGAAAAGTTCGGCACGAACATTATTTTCGGATTAATTCGATAAATTAATTTTTGATTGGTTTTATTTTTTTTTAAAGTAATAATAATTATTATTATTATCGTTGTTTCCATGTCGACGAGGATCTTTCGTAAGACAGTGATCGTAAAATTGAATATTCTGTATCGCATTATGTGGTATATTTCTTTCCCATATATGCACATTTTTTTTCGCGCGAAATTCACTTATGCACGTGTTACGATCATTATATCAAATATTTAATTGTATGTACGGATAATGTGTGTCTCTCTTTCTTTACGTGTGTATGTGTTGGGAAATTAATAATGAAAAAATATAAAAAAAATAGTTAACGATTGTTTACGATTCCTTGGTTTTTATTCTTTTTCTTGGATAAATATCTTCGGGAAATACCGTTTCGTTTTATTTTTCAATCGTAACGCGATTAGTTGGTAACCATAATTATGTTTCGTTATTAACATTATGATATATTCTACACAGTAAAGGCCTTTAAATTTTCATACGAAATTTAATTTGTAAAAAAAGCGTCGCAATGAAATGTTACTTCGTAAACTCTATCAGGATTTCCCATGAGGTCATTCGGGATCAATAACGTTCGATCATCATCGTTCTCTTTTACATTTCGAAAACATGCAACTGACCTATTCTTCAACGTGTTTGGTATTTTATTCGATTACGAATCTTACTTATATTCCCTACCTATCGTTGTAACAAGTGTCACGATATTTTTTTTTTTTAAATATCAACCTCTCTATTTTATTTATATTTATATTTTTAAAAAAGTTTTTCTATGTCTGATTTTTTAGCACAGACATAGAATTTATCAAAGATTCAGTTGCTTATTTTTTAGTATCCTCTCTGAGATTGTTATTTTTATTTTATACATGAACATATTGGTCAAAAATTTTTATACGATTTAAACACGTATATATTTCTGTATGTGTGTGTGTGTGTATTTATTTAAATATTGTACTTATCTGTGATATTTCATTTTTATTTTAACGTATTACAAATTGAATTAATTAAATTTATCTTTGATATCAATTTTATATTATTTATTCGATTAATATTGATATAATTGTAATTAAAATTTATTATTTAATTTTCACTCTTGATTTTAATTTGAATTTTTTGATATTATTTGTATATTATTCAAAAACAGGTACACCGTAAAAAATAACATACTATACGAATAGATATACTCCTTAGGTCAATCGTAATCTTTAGATTTGTAATACGCGTTTTCTATTTCGTCACAAAATCCTTTCGAAGTGTATAAAAGTCAAATAGAAAACAAAAGTCACATGGTCAAACGAGATTTTCCGTAACTGTTTAGTGACGAAATGGTGTTTCTACGAAATTAAAAAAGGTTTGATCGATCTATTAATTCTCATCAATCTCTCAACCTACACACATACTTTTACAAATACAAATACATATCTATCCATGTAAAAATATATTAACGCTAAAATTATCATCGTTTAGTTTCGAGTATAATACAAGTATTAAATATATATACATATATACCTGCTACTTGTTACTTTGTATACACATAAATTAACCTGTTGGTATGCATGTGACAGTACACGTGCTTAAAGTGGTTACGTATGCATATGTGTATGTACAGTAAGTTGAGTGTAGCACGTTTGAACGATCTTATGGTAGTAGTAGAGAGGGAACAGGGGGTGTGTTGGTGTTTGTAGTGGTGCTGATGGTAGTTGTGGTGGTGGTGGTGGTGAGGTGGATCGAGGAAAGGAGGTGGGATACGTGTACGGTAACGCAACAGTTTAGAGTGAAGTGTTACGTCAGTGAAAGTGTTATGCCAATGTGGGCCGAGGCTAACCTGTGAGCCCTGTCTCCTCCATACACACACATACACACATACACATACACAGAAAAACACAGACATACTTCTTCGCAACTCTCTACAATCTTATATCTCGTGTACATGAATTTTATACATTCGTATGTTCATATATTCACATATGTTCATACACACACATACATACATACATACATGTATGTATGTTTTTATTCATATCTATACTATGTGCATTACCTGTCGTGTACGCATACGCGTAATGCATATACGTGGAATCACGTTTACTTAGTATATCCACGTATACAACGTTGTAAATGTTTATATATGTTTTATATGTGTTCGTAATATAGGAAAGTGTTTCTTGTATTACCGTCGATAAAACTCCTCTCGAATAATCCAAAAGGAATTAAAAATAAGGAACACGTGCAGGAGGAAGTAACGCCTGAGTACGGTTCTGTTAGTGGAAATTCTTCAAACGATTCGGTGTATCGATCATTGGTTATTCCACGATTTTACAATAAATAATTGTCCTTTTCTTTTTTTTTTTATCCTTTCTTCTTATTGTTTTTTTTCCCCCTTTTATTTCCTTCTGTTATTTTCTTTTTATTATAGAATCAATTTTATTCTTTCTCAAAACGACAAAGATATATTGGGTTGGTGGGAAAAAAGTGTCGGATTTTTAGCTATGATTCAATAGGGAAAATGTGACATTTTTTTTTGTACCAGCATTGTTCGGAGGGGACAAGGAGGGAAACGAAAAAATATTGCAATTGCAGTTGATAGTTATTGAATCGAGTTTAGTATAGATTGTACGATGATATAATCATACTCAACGTGTACGTAATGTTGAACACATTATCGAAACTATTAATCGACTCTCTGAAAGCAGGAAGTGATCGGTACTTCGTATAAATAAGGTCGATTTATTTCGTCATTTTCTTCTCTTTCTTTCAATACTTTCAATCGTCGTTTTTCCACTCACAAGTTGTCAGCCCGAATTCAACTTAAATTCTAACACACCTTAGTTATTTCGTTTTACGATTAGACTAAAAGAAAATATTACTACCACGTGAAATTGGTTTTAAATTCTATATTTAATCATTAAATGGGGAAAAGATTTTTTTATTAACAAATATATTTTTCTAATAATTAATATTGGATTTAAATATAATTATCAATAAAATCCTAGATCGTTATTGTGGAATAATTTGTTTGTAAGATTATTTATTACAAAGTACAAGTATTTTGGAAATATTTGTAAAATATAAAGAAAAGTATTTTTTTATTATTTTTAATAAAGAATATATTATTGAAAAAAAATTTAATAATAAAATAAACCTGATAAGAATTATGATAGGGATATATGTGTTAGAAAAAAAAAAAGTAACCTAGGAAAGAAAGTAAATAAGTTATAAGGTTCGTTGAGTACACTTACAATTAAGTTAAGTATAATTAGATGCAGAATCTCGTACCGATGAGTATCGCTAAGAAAAGGAAAAGCCGCGGTCTGTCGGATATGAGAACAACGAGGGAAACTGACTGATGAATATAATCCTCTTTATATGTGTATGTGTGTTGGTATACAAGACGACGGTTAAGAAGAACACTGCAGGAAGTCTGCTTCGTGTCACGAATTCACCCACCTTAGTAGAAATAAGAAAGAATTTTACAAGATAGAAACAGGAAAACAGAAAGAAAGAAATACTGTGGGGATTTTAGGGGTAAGGGTAAGGGAAATGGTTAGGAGGAAAGGGAGAATGATGGGGGAAAGAAAGAGGAAGTACAAAAATCTTCTTGGAGTTACAAGTAAATACATACATACATACATACATATATACATATATTTATATCTTAATCGTGGGATTGCCCTTCTAGTACCTTCGTTTTCTATTTTATTATTATTTTTATTATTATTATTATTATTCTTTATATTTTTTTACAATAGCGAGTACATGTTTGTAAGAAACATATTTACACGTACATTTTATAATTTTTATCGTACTGTCTTTCAAATATCATCTTCTATTTGAACTTTTTTTATAAATGTTATATTTTATTTTATATAATTTACATTTGCCATTATGATAATGATAATAATAATAAAGATGATGGTGATATATTTTCGTGTATTTTTAAAATTGTATTCCAAAGTCTGAAGATTTTGAAATTTCATAATAAGCTGGGAACAATTCTTATGTAATTAAAATGAGATTCGACGAGACCGTTCGATCGGTAAAGAAAAGAGAAAGAGAGAGAGAGGACAATAAAAAAAGATATAATTAATTATGGAAAAATCAATCGACTTTTACGATTCCTTAATCGATTTCGAATAAATATTTGATTGGATCAATTCAAACATATATTTACCTCAAACCAACGTTTGATAAAAAATCTTTAATATCAAACTAATTCACCTGATTGCAACTAATTGTAAATAAATACAAACATCTTAGATCGATTTAATTAGAAATTTTGTTATAAAACTTCTATCACTGATCAAAATTAACAAATCTTGAACCAAATATTATCATCGTCAATTAAATTTGACTAAAAGAAAATAAACATAGAGTTTAAAAATGACAAACCACAAAAACACCGTAGATCATTTAAATCTAATTTTTTTCAACAAATCTCAACACTTTTCTTAAAAATCTAAAAACATAGAAAACAAAGTAAGAATTCATTCGTTAAGAATATTTTCGTTCAATCCTCCACCCTGCCTTTTCTTTTCTATATTTTTTTCCTTTTTTATGTTCTTGTTGTTGTTTTTAACAAAATTACAAATTCGCATGAACCCATATACCAAATTCAAAAATTGTTCCTGAACAGAGACAAACTCATGCGAGCGAGCCTTTTTCTCGACGACCCGAAAAAGCATTTTCATTATTCACAATCGTCGTCGTGTGTAATTTCGACCTCGGTTTATTTCGGTTGCATATTTGTCGGTATTATACTTGTGCGCAGACATACTCTCCCTCTTTTTCTCTCCCTCTCTCTCTCTTTCTCTCTCTCATTCTCTCTCATTTCTCTTCCGCGATCGATCCGATGTTCATCAACGATGCGATGCAATCGTAGAAATTATTTCTAAAATCGATAGAAGGATAGTAAAGGATACACACATACACACATACACACATATATAAACCAAGTGGATATTGGTCGGTGAAAAATGGAAGGGAACGAGAAGGTAAAGTGAGAAGAAGAAGAAGAAGAAGAGGTGAGGGAAAGGGGAAGAGGAAGGGGGCCTTGTCGGGCCACGTAAGCTCAAATTGGGTCATCAGACGAACCGTTCGAACTCTCGGATAATAATTTGAAAAGGTTGACACTTTTTCAGACATTATTATCTTTCTATCTCTCTCTTTTTAAATTATCAATTATTTCGATAATCGAATAAAGTAGTTCAACATTTAAGATACAATCGATTAATATATATTTCATATTTCTTTCTTTCCTACTTTATTTTTATCAAATTGTATTTGTTAAATTTATTCAAACTCTTTTCTCTTCTCCTCTTTGACGATTCATTTAATACACAACCTTTTGCCAAATTTTTTCACTTACTATTCGTCAATTTGTTTTTATTTTATCCTCCCCCAGTCGTTGTATTATTAAAGATAAAGTCTCGAATCTTGGTAAAAGTAGAGTAGAAAAAAAAGAATTCATCGGAAAAAGGAGAAATAAAAAAGAATCGAACGAAATCGCACAGACGATTCTCTCGATTCCTATTATAAACTGCGACTTTTTAAAAATTTCATTTCGCAATTAGAAACCATCCTGGACACGATAATCGATAGTAAACTTCTCTGTTTCTCTCTCTTTTTCTATCATCTTCCTCCTCTTTCCCTCGCCGTTATTTTTTCTTTCACCTTCTCACGTGTGTCACGGTTAAACGAAGATGACTAAGAATTATTGTAATAATAATATGGAAAATACAATTAATTGTGAATTAAATAATAAAAAATAATAGTTTAATGTGTAATAAAAATACAAAAAAAAATATAAATATATTGAATTGGTGGAAAAAAAATGTCGGATTTTTGGCTACAATTCAATAGAAAAATCCGACACTTCTTTACCACCAACCCTAATACAAGAAAATTTTTGCATCTTATTTCTATCCACGTTATTAATAAATACGAGACATAAAAAAAAAGAATGAAATTTAATCATCGATTTTATACAACCCTTTTTCGAGTACCACCGTACATTTATTCGTACGATTATTTGAATGACATAATCAATTTTCGCAAAAATGTATCTTCGATGTTCACGTACCCAATGAGGATCGTCCCAGCGTGTGAATTTTTTGGATCAAATAAATGCACTATTTTTTGAAACGTTCAATAATCATAAATCCACGAAACGTGTTAAATGTTTTAAAAGTAAAAACTCGTAATAAAAAAAAAATATAAAAATTGTTGGAAATAAAATATATAATGTTTTTATATGATTTCTTTGTAAATTTTAATTACCGAACGTTATTAAGATTTTTTTGGGTTATTTGTTTGTTTGTGTGTTGTTTTTTTAAAACTCGGTCATCGATAGGGACACTTACCGATGTATGCGGATAGCGATGATGAATCATCGATTATGTTACGTCACCGGTACATCAAATGAAAGGAAAAAAACCGTATGTACGTATCTATATATGTATGTGTGTATGTGTGTGTTGTGTGTGTGTATGTGTATGTTTATACATGCGTGTAGTACACGTATGTTTTACTACGTGTATGTTACGTGTTTACGTTCGTCGAAAATTTCTTGTATTTTTTCTCTCTCTTTTTGTTTCTCTCTTGAAGAAATCAAGAATCTCGTTGTAATCGATCGATACGAGAGAGAATAAGGAGATTCGTTTCGAGGACGTGTAACGAAAACGGCCACACATGCCGAACGACAACGTCGCGACGAGTTTGGAAATCAAAAAGAGAAACGATCAAGTATCTCGAAGGAAAAAAAAAAGAGGAAAAAAAAGTACGGAAAAAGAGAGAGAGAGAGAGAGAGAGAGGAGAAGAAGCTGCTCATGAAAAGTGCAAAAGCTTATTCCCTTCTTCCTATCCCCTCTTCCTCCACCACACCACCACCTTCTTCTTCTTCTTCTTCTTCTTTTCTTTCATCCAAAGACCTAGAACGTTTATCGAGAGACGTCGAATAATAAAAAACAATTACTTTCAATCCATTTTTGTATCACGTTTAAAAGGTTCTTTATTTCTCTTCCCCATTTTCATTTTATTTTTCTTTTTTCAGACCCGACGAATGTTTTATTTTATTAAAAAAAATATAAAGAAAATAAGTTTGGAAGGGAAATATATTTTTGACGTATACCGTATATCTCGATTTTTGTCGTTCGATAAATCTTATAATTATTAATAATAATAATATTTTTAATAGAAACTTAGAAGAACGAGAAAGATCGATATAAAAGATTCTAAATGTGATATTAACTATAATATTATTAATAATAATTATATTTAATATTTCAAATAACAAACTAAAAGAAGAAGATTATTCGATGTAAATGCGATTCTAAATGATATTAAATTAATAATAATAATTATATTAAATATTCCAAATAAAAAACCAAGAAAACACACACACACACACATATACAAAATTGATATAAACGATACTAAATGAATATATTTACAATAATATTAATAATAAATCAGAAGAACATACACACACACACACAAAATTGATGCAAACGATACTTAATATCTTAACAATAATATTAATAAAAAAAAAAAGAAAAAAACCAGAATAACGAAGAAGATATAGAAAATAGTTGGCGTCGTAATAATCGAGAAGAAAAGAGTCGCATAAATCCTACGGCGAATCGACGTGTAGGAAGAACTTTGTAAATTGGGTCACCATTGAGACACGTCACAGATTACACAGCTTGTCGTTGTTGCTACTACCATGTTCCTCAACAAGTACTACTACTACTACTACTACTACTACTACTACTACTATTACTACTACTACTATTACTACCATCATCATAATCATCACCTCCTAGTTCCCTCCCCACTCTTCTTTATCCTCCTTCTTTTTCCTTGTTTCTCCTTTCGAGATTGCACGATTTCGTCCTCAGTTGGTTTTACCAACGAAATCAACATCAACAAAAATCAGTGTGTAAAAATCTAGTAACAAAATACCAACCTCCACTTTCTTATTTTTTTTTTTCTTTCTTTTTGACTACGATGCATTCTCTTCTTCGTAAAAGGATTACAAAATAGAAGAAAGAAAGAAAGAAAATGTTGTATTTATCGAGATGAATAATAAATTCCTTGTCGTCAATAACACATACGATAACCTGCTGCATTTAAGAAGGAGAATAAACGAGAGAAAGTATACACTGTCTGTAGTAGGAATCACGGACCGGATTTCATCTTTATATCATCTCTCTTTCTCTCTCTCTCTCTCTCATACACACAGACACATACAATCTTAACTTTATTTAACATTTACGTCATCAGCTCGTACTTTCGATTTCAATACTTCTTCTTCTTCTTCTTCTTCTTCTTCTTCTACTACTACTACTATTACTTCTTATATCTTATTCTTATTCTTACCCACATTGGAAAATACATCTTTATTTTCTTCAACGAGATGTAAGATAATATCTACTAATAAGAAAGATTATTATTGCAACGTCTCACTGCAATAAAACACGTTAATGCTTTATCATATCTTATTGCAAACATATACATATTTATATATTTCAAATTATTATATACTAGAGGGTGGAGGTTAAAAGTTTTCTCTCAGCTAAGATAGAAACAACAAAATACTTCATTTTATTTTTGATTTAAATTAATAAGGTCAATTAATGTTTTACGATATAATATATAAAATTGAATTTTAAATAAATGTGATATAGAAATAAAATAATTTAAAATTGTATATTTACTAGATGAGAGGAGAATCTTATGTTAAAAATCTTTGCGAGTTTTGAAAGGAAAGTACAAAATACTTGTTTTTATTTTTGATTTAAATTAAAATGGTTACAGTTATTATTTTATAATTAAATAGATGAAATGTAATATCAAATAATCTAATATACAAATAATACAATATATCATAATAGAATATATATATGGTTGGAGTATTTATGTGACCATGAAGAATAGAGTAGGGAAACGTTAGGTACTATTGAAGGAGGGGAATTCACGAAGCTAGAAATCATGTTTCCCTTCTCTCCCCACCCCCCTCTTCTCAATCTCTCTCTCTCTTTCTATTTAATCCAATCCTTAACCTATGTCGATCTTGGTCGCACTTGTTAAAACCCTACGAGTTAGTCTACTACTATGTTAGTCTATTAGCATGAAGCGTGGCACGGGTTGTGTATGCTTGGTGCCGCCATTGAAGGCCTTGACACAGTGCGTGTGTGTCAGGCATTGCATGGCGATAGCGGAAAGCGCAATCTATTTATCAAGGTTTATCGGCGATTTTGCGTACGGCCACGAGATTATTAAAACCGTTCTCTCTCTCTCTCTCTCTCTTTCTCACTCTCTTTATATATATATTTACTTTTACATACAAACAACACAACATATACATATATATCTTCATTTATATTTATGCAATAATATATCAATGAAAAAAAAAGTATATAAAAATGTATGTGTCTGATTGTATTTAAGTTTATATATATATGAATGATTATGTATCTGTTCCTTATAGTGTATCATGTAAAAGAAAAATATGATATATATAAACGTATGTGTATAATTCTATGTAAGAGTGTATATATATATATATAAGATTATATATGAATGATTAAGTATCTGTTCTTTAGTGTATAATGTAAATAAAAAATATGATATATATAAACGTTTATATATATGTATGTATAGAAACATATGTGTACGATATTTATACACATACATATATGTATTCATATGTGTTTGTAGGTATGTAAACGAGAGAGAGAGAGAGATTGATAGGTGATATATAAACGTGTATGTAATGTATGTATATAAACATATGTATGTGCTATACAATATATGGATGATTATATATACGTTGTTTGTGTGTGTATGTGTGTAAGAGAAAGAGTGAGATGATGTAAGTGTACATGTATCGGATGTATGTAAAAGATAAAAAGAGTGAGAGAGAAAGGGAGATTGGGTGATTGGGGGATTGAGGGATTGAAGGATTGAGGGATTGAGGGAAAGAGAGATGGGGCTATTAATAATATCATAACTCGACTTATTTGCACGATCACTGGGTAACCTAACCACCGCCGTCTCGAACATTACCCCAGAAGCAAAGAGCCAAAGACACTTCGAGATATCGACGGACTCTCGTTCTCGTTTCTGTTACGAGTAGAGCAACCTCAATTCCCTCGAATCTCGTGACACCCTGTATATATATTCATTTATTCGTTATTCGTGTGTACTGTAGTTTAATGTTACACTTTATTCTTATGGGAATACGATCTTTAGATTTTGTTACTTTTTCTTTTTCTTCTTCGAAGATGGAAAGAGTTTTGATTATTTTCTATTTCCATTGATTTTTATCGATAATANTAAAATATTTATATATAATATTCGGTGAACGACATTACGCGTCTAGATAATAAAATATCAATTGTATTTTTTCTCCTCGTATATAGAAAAATAAATATCAAATAATAAGCTATTGAAAGAAGAAAATAAAAAGACCGTACGAAATTACAAATCAGTCAGAGGAAAGTCCAAAAGGACTGACGCATCAGCAGCATCAAATCGCGACCTAGTTCTGTTTTCTCGTAAAAGGGACGGAAGATGGGGAAGAAGGGAGGGAGAAGAGGTGGTAGAGGAGGGAAGGAAGGAAGGAAGGAAGGGGTGAAAAAGGAAAAGGAAAAGGTGGCTTTAGAGGGAGTTCGATAAGAATATTAAAAGGATTGACGTGACCCGCGGCTGCTTTCCGTCTGCCCATATTCCCTTTTCCGTTCCCTTCCGTTCCGTTTTGCCTTTGGCGATCTTACACGGAAGGAAAACGGCATTACCGATTATGTGTGTGTATGTGTGTGTGTGTGTGTGTGTGTGGGTGTGTTATTTTTTCTCTTCACTTTTCTATGTCATGTTGACCCATATTACCAATCGTATTTTTGCGGGATTTCGAACTAATCGGAATTCGAACGAACGGACAGAACGGACGGCGACGGATACGGGACGGAGACGTGACGCGCGCGTAATTCCACGATGATTTATTTTTTTTTTTTTTTTATATTTTCTCTGAATTCTGCCGATTTCTATGAACAATGTTGACCTCTTTTTATTTCTTTTTTTTTTTTTGTTCGGTTAACACGCGACGAGACGACGGTGCTCGCGATTGGGTCGTTTCTTCGATCGATTATTTTTAGGATCGATTTATCGATTTGTTTTAAAATTAAATGCTCACGGTTATTATTGTCGGTTTTGTCCAAGTCTGACGAGACTTGGAATTTATTTATTAATTTTTTCTTTCTTTCTTTCATACTGGGGTATTTTTTTTATTTTTGAGTTTCTATTACTCTTTTTTTTTTCGTTTCAATATCTTAATCATCGTTTGTATTATATGTATTATTATTATTATTATTTCGTTCTATGTTTTAATTTATTTTATGTGCAAAATGCTTCAGAAAATAAAAAAATAATATTTAAATGTTATTAGAAATAATTATAATAAATAAATAAATACTATTATTACTACTACTACTATTATTATATTTCATTTATTTTTAATTTATTTAAAAAACATGGATAATAAAAATAACATCGATTAATTAGCATAACTCTTCCCATAGTCATACTCATTACAAATCCTTATAGCATTTATGAATGCACTGTGTCTATTATGCATTAGCGTATATAAACAATCATTCGATAAGTACAATTAGACATACACAGACATACACACATATACAAACACATACATATTCATAAATGCATAAAAGTTGACAAAGTCGCGACCTTTTTCTTTCGTTTCTCGAACGAGGAAACGGAATTCAACGTTACGCCACCGGTAGAGGATTGAAGGGGGGTCAAGTAGGAGGTGGAAGGGTGAAGAGGGAGTAAGCAAGGAGAAAAAGAGAGAACTCGAAGAGAAGATAGAGAGAGACAGAAAGAGTAGAACGACGTGATAGAAGTAGTGGAATCTGGGAAACAAGGGGGAAACAAGGGAGTAAGAGGGTGGTGGTGTTGGTGTTGGTGGGTGGAAGGAAGGGGGAAAGACTTGCGATTTGTCGACGACGATAAACGACGCAAAAGTCTATTTCGTAAAGTCCTGCTTAGGCATTCGCTGAGTGTTACTTCATTCTGTACATTCCGTTTAGCGAAACTTGCTTTTCAGATAACAACAACAACAATTTTAGGGCGTATTACGAACTTGACGAGTTTGAGATGATAGAGAATATGAAAAGAGAGAAGAGAGGAGGAGTAGGATGATCGTGCTAGAAAAATTTTATAGAAAGAAATAGGATATTTTGTAATTTTTTTAATATAAAAGCAACTAAATAAGGGCAATTAAATATAAGTTGGCGTCTAATCCCATAACCCTTGGGATAATCCCTTAATCCCATACTTACTAAATGTATTGAGAGAAAGATAGGCGAAGGTGTATGTCCGAGTTAAACGAGATCAACATCGGTACTGTTCGTGTATCTCTTTCTTTATAGATTTTTCTTTAAAATGAAATTGAGTTTGGAATGAATGTTAAAATAAATTGATTTCTACGATACGATTAAACACCAAACTTTTACAACCTGGTATAATTATAATTATTAAATATATACAAATATTTAATTTATTTATATTAAATAATAGATAATATATATATAAATCTATTTATTAATATTATTTAAATATTAAGAAATAAAATAAAAATTTATCATTGGAAATAGGAAACATCTGTGAAAATATAGGTCACTGGTAAGAAAAGTAGGTCAACAATACAAAAGTAGGTCAACTGTACAAAAACATAGTAAAAATCCTATACTTACTGAATGTATTGAGAGAAAGATAAACGAAAGTGTACGTCCAAGCCAAACGAGTTTAAGCATCGGTACTGTTCGTGGATCTCTCGGTGAATTCTAAGAAATTCGTTAAATATGAAATACACATAGAAAAACATTCCTTAACTACCGGCTTAGTCGAGCGTTCAATGTTTTGTTTACGTTCGGTATTCCCCGTCGTTCCTCGGTCGGGGTCGATAATCGAACATTGTCTTTTCGTCGTTAGATTTGATATTGACCTTCGTGTATGTTCGGTATCTTTCGAATGTATTCGTAACTATTTTTCATAATAATCGTTAGTCTTCTTCGAGCGTCGGAAGGTGAAACAATAATATTAATAATATGTCATTTATTTCGCGTCGCGTATATTCCTGTGAGTGTTCTCTTCTTATGCAAGTGATATGCATACATGAGTGAGTGTGTGAGATGCTGATGAGTGATATATACATATATGGATACAGTGCAGTTATGGATATGGGTATGACAGTATTGGATATAAGGACAAAGTACATCTAATGTAAGTTGACCATAATTTTTAAACCTTTTTAACATTTGACCGCAGCGTGATAGGTTTTAGCGACAAACATATTGCATCAATAATTTTCAATAAAAATATCTAATAGTTGTAGAATATTTTAATCGGATACAGTATATACGTGTCCTATAATTCACGCGAATAACTTTCGTTTCATCCATAGTACTGAAAGTGTTTCAAATATGATTCTCGGTGTTAGATTTATTTCACAATGATGCATAATCAACGTACATCTCGGACAAGTGACATATCTTTTCTTTTATTCATTTTTCAAACGCTCGAGTATTATTATTTTTTCTTATTTTTTATATAAACGCATCTCGATTTGCTGCCTAATCACACGCACACATCCAAACATTCGTAGTTCCTTGTTTCGTATCAGACTCATGTATTCACTCACTCGTTCAGTTTCTCTCTCTAGCATCTACTCTCTTCTCTGTTTTATCAATAATTATTGAAAACACCTGAAAGAATCATTGAATAATGATTATACCTTTACAAAAATCTTATCGGACGTGTGAAAAATAACTAATCTAAATTTTTATTGCAATCGATTAAATTGTTCACGAACCCATACGATACACCCAACATACACACATTCATCTTTTTATACACGTGTAGAATTAACATATATAAAATCACTTATTAATTATAATAATTATTTAGTAAAAGTTACTATACAATAGATTAGAACAATGATCGTCATCGAATAGATCGAATTCTTTACGAACCTACGTTCAAGTTTTCTATTTCTTTTTTTTTTTTTATATACAAAAATACGATAACCGTTCAGACATGCTAATTCGGTTCTGGTTCGTTCGAGTTAAATGACCGATGCTCTTTCTTCTTTTTTTTTTTTTCATCCCCAACTGTTAATAGCGAACAACCAACCAACCAACCAACCATCGGTCACAGTCTTCTTGGCTTCGTACAATTTTCATTGCTACGAACTCGGCAAAATTATCCACTTCGACGAAACCTATTCCTCAAACCCACCCCCCCTTCATCTTCGTTCTACACACACACACACCCCTCTTCATTCTCCCATCACTTCTTCCAACTACACTCACCTCTTCTTCTTATTCTTCTTATTCATTTTTCCTACCCTCTAACAATAAGTTCGATACTGGGCTTCGTATGAAAACGTAGAAAAGAAAGTGCGAAAGAAGATGAAAGAGAGAAAGAGAACAGGTTGGGTAGGTGGAGTGAGGAGGGGGTGATTTAATACGAGGGGTGAAAAGTTTTCATCGACAGTCGTCTGTCTTCATTCTTGACCATTTCTAATCGTTTCTGCTGTAACGTGAAAAAAAAAACTTTTCTCTCTTTAAGTTTTCTTTTAGTTTATTTATGGGAGTGGGGGTTTAGGAAGAAAGGTAATCGTCGCGTGACATTTTTCTTGCTTCTTGATGCGTTTTATTTTTATTGTTTCTCTTTATTTCTTTTCCTTTATTTCTCTTCTTTTGCTTATAATAAATTTTATAATATTTGTTCTACGTACGTTTAAAAACGAGACGCCTTAGTCTGGTGTTGAAATAATATTCTTATTGGAAAATATATTTGTTTGATAAATCTGTGGAATGTTTTATCATATTTATAAATTATTGTTGATATTTTGTACAATTTGTTATACTTCTTTTACTTACTTTAATTGTAATTTAATCATAACTCGATTAGTTGATTTGTAAATCAACGTTTATGATTTGACGTTTGATATGAACCTTTAATTATTTTTTTTTTATTAATCTTAATTTATTATTTTTATTAATCTGTATTAATCTAACAATTATAATATCAATGTGTTAATTAAACATTTTTTAGAAAATATTTTTGGGATAAATTAGGTCAATGAATTTTGATCTTCCTTTTGTTGTTAAAATTTGATAGAATATTTTAAATTGTTAAATATTATTTATCGTATTGGTGATGATGGTTTAGGAAAAAGAAATAAAGTTATTGGATAGTTTTGTATAAATTTCATAAAAATATAAAATGTTAGAAAGTCGGAATACAATGTAACTTAGAAACGAGAAGATAAATTGATTGGTCTGCGTCGAGGGTCTTTTAAAGAAGAAGAGGCTTCGCCCTAATGAGACCCACTAATTTCCCTCGGCGAGAATAAAGTCGAACTTCGCCTTAACCTTAACCTTATTCTTGGAATGATCTTTTTCTCTTAGCGTTGCAGTGCTGCGTGTCCAAGTGGTACGATTCCATTTTAAATGTTTAGTGAAACATAGACAAAAAAAGAGATGAGGAAAATAAAACACACACACACACACACAGAAAAAAATAGACAGAAAGAGAAAAAAAGAATTAAAAATTTTGCTTTGGTTAAATAATCTAAAACATTTATTCCCTTATTATTATTATTATTATTATTATTGTATATTTTTATTAATTTTATTTTATTTTACGGAAATAAACACGTTAATACAAACTACAAACGAAATTAAAAATTTAATATTCTTTTTTCGTTTTTTTTTTTTTTATTAAATATTAGATTGTTAAATATGAAATGGAGCAAATTTTCAATTCAATTATATGCATTTTTTGCTCCATTTCATATTTGACAATTTAATAACAATACAATTTATTATTAATTTATGGATAAATAATAGTAATGATATATAAAAATGTGTGTTATTTTAATGTTAACGAAATAGAGTTAACGAGAAGATATCGTTTTATAAGATTAATAAGAATAATATTTATTCATATATATTTATAATCCATAAATTAATGGAAACTTCCCCTAGTCCCCCATAAATCGTTGGTATTTTCTAAACGATCGAATTCGTTTCGTACTAACTCTCAATCCTGCTTTTATATATATGTATATATTCATAACCGAGAGTTTAGCAGGGTATCTTTAAATACACTTGGTGAGTTCCTTTTATGAGAAAAGGAGGAAGAGAAGGAAGAGGAAAAAAAAGGGGAATAGGATAAAGGGAGAGAAGGTGAGATGGGTAAAAACCTGTTCAAAACCACTTCCACGTTATTTTATTTCTCTATCTTTCTTTTATTTTTTCTTTCTCTCATATTTGAGAAGATAGTTGAACAAGAAGGATGACGAAAATAACACGTGAAAAAATATATTAGAATGATTTGTTGCATTTAGGGTAGGACAGGAGAAATAGAATTTTCTATAATTGTAATAAATTTAATTAACAAAATTATTTCTTGAAAAGAATGATTTGTAGGTGAAGTACAGCAAAGAAAATAGAATTTTGTTTAAAAGCATAATTAATTTGAATATAAAAATTATTTCTTCAAAAATAATCATAGAAAATATAAAAAAAATAATATCACAGTAATAGTTGTTCAATTTTTCTATTATTTAAACGATGAATAAAATAATTCGTAAACGAAATAAAATAAAGGAATAAAGAATAATTATTAGAACCATAATAAACTTAAAACAACAAAAAAATTATATTCATGAAAGATAATCTCATAAAAATTGTTTAAATATTACCATTCCAAAGTAATCATTTTTTAATCGTTCGAGTAATAATTAAAACGAATTATATAACGCGTTGTATTAAAACGATAAAGAAAAATGAAATAAAAATGTTAAAAACTAGAACAAGTATGGGCGATTGACACGGATAACTTCTTTCCTTCTATTATTATTATTATTATTATTATTATTATTGTTTTTATTTCTTCTTTCTATTTTTTTTTATCATTTCTATTTGAGTGATCACGGTAGTGCACAACATTAAGAATCACTGGAGCGTAAGTAACGCATCGGAACTGTTACGAAATTTGCATATTACGCGACTATGATCGCACACACACGTATACACACACGTACACACACTAAGAATGGTTACGTGCGTGCATGCGTGCATGCGTGAGTGCGTACACGTACGTGTCGTAGCTACGAGCACGTAGTTTATTAATAATATCAGTGTTCGTGCTTGTGCAAATTCCTTTTTTTTATTATTTCTTCCCTTATTTTCCTCGATCATTTCTACGATTATTTCCAAAAAGTAACAAAAAGTAAGAGAAAGAAAGAGTTGTGTGTATATATATGTGTGTATATGTGTGTGTGTGTGTGTGTATGCTGATAGAGAGAACAAGAGAAGAGGGAAGGGGGAGTTGAGAGAAGTGTGAGTGAATGAGAGTAAAAGTGAATACGTGAAACGTGTGAGAAAGATAGAGGAAACGATTATTATGGGGGGTTGGTTATCATCGTGTGAGGTAGGACAGGGTGTGAAAACAGAGAAGCGAATTGTTCGGATGATGATGGTGCAGGAAAGGGGGAGAATACGAAGTAGAGTGAAAGAGGAGGAAGAGGAGGAGGAGGTGATGATGGTGGTGGTAGGAACGATAGGATGGTGGAAGGAGGGAAGAAGATAATGGCGTAGAACAAATTTGTGACCTAATTTTAGGACAAAGGAGAAACGTGGATGACCGTGTAGGTTTGTTCGGTATTTCAGTTCCTTTTTTTTTTTTTTTCTTAAAAAATTCTCAATAAAATATAAAATCATGTTTTAGTATCTAATTTTTTTTTATTTGTTGAATAAATAAATAATTAAATAAATAATAGGATTGAAAATGAGATGATGTGTGATTTGTAAATGTTTTATTTTTTGGATACTTTTTGATGTTGGATAAGATTTTATGTTTGCATATAAAAATTATGATTTATGATTAGAGGAGGTGGAGGGGTGATAGGGAATAAGATTTTTGGAGGATAATCAGTTGAGAGGAAAATAATTTTTGAAAAATTATGTATTACGTAAATCGTACGTCATATTAACGTTTTGTGTTAACTGGGTAAGTATTAATAATAATAATAATAAGAAATTATAAATGTTAGAAAAGTATCTCCACTTTTTCGTTTCTGTTCCCTCTCCCATCAAAGCGTGGGTGTCTTATGGAGAGATAGAAAAAGGATAAAAAAAAAACAGTGAGAGAGTGAGAGTGAGAGAGAGAGAGAGAAAAAGAGGTGGGGTGGGAGGGATCCGTCGCAGTGACGCTTCATGCTTTGTTACTTGCCAGGCTTTTGGAGGTTATGTACCCTAAGCCAAGGGCTGCTTCCCCGAAGGTCGTCTGGGGCGACCTTATCGATTTGTCGACCTCGACACTCTCTTTCCTTCTCTCTCTCTTTCTCTTTCTCTCTCTCTCTCTCTCTTTATCTTTCTCTGTTTTTATCAATGTTACTCCTTATTCATTTTCTTTATCTTTTTATCTCACAATCAGTTTCTCTCTCTCTCTCACACACACACACACACACACATACGTTCTCTGTTATCACTTTCTCTCTCTCATTCTGTATTTTTACTACTTTTATCCTTTTTTTAATATTCTCTCTCTCTCTCTCTTTCTTATTTTGTGTTTTCACCACTTATACTAAATATATAAAATCAGCAGATAAAAATAATAAATAAATGGAACGCAATAAGAAGAAGGTAGGTTAATCAGTTATGTCTGACGTTACCGAACGATTGGAATGTGCAACGTGTCGTGCCTTATGCGGATCCTTCTTTGTTAGATATTTCTCATTTGACGAATACTCGTCATACCGATCTTGACATCGGTAGAGATATCATCCTGACGTAGAAATATCCTATTGTAAATTTCCTAAGACATTTAACGCGAGATATTCTAATGTTCATTGCTTTCTCCTATAATCTCATTTTTTCATCTTCATCTAAATCCTCTTAAACTCTCAACTAATTATTAACAACAACAACAACAACAACAACAATAATAAAAAATAATAAATCTAATACGAATCTAACCAAAAAAAAAAATATAAATCAATCAAAAACAATGCATATTAATTATTAATTAAAACAATTAAAAATTATTCTACACAAACAAGAAGAGAACAAACAAAAAACAAGGATTGAATCCTATTTTTATTTATCTATCCTTTAAACGATCGTTAACATTCGTACTCCCATTTAACATTCTCTTTCATTTATTTCGCAATTATTTTTTTTTTTCTTTTTCCCCACACACACTTTACGCACGCACACATTCCATTTATTTGACAAGAGGGTGTCGAGTAAAGCTAAATAAGCTATAGCTTTGACATCACGCAATCGTAATACTGGAAGTGGCAGGCAATAGCAGCATCGTGCTGTGTCGTCTAGGTCTAGGAATTATTAGAGCACCAAAGTGGCCACGTTGGTAATTAGCTTGACCTGGCTCATTAAACCACGCGCTAAATACCACCAGACATACCGACGATAAACAACCATCCTGTTAGATCGAACTTACCTCTTTTACCCTTCCCCTTCCACCTTGTCCATTGCCCCAACCCATTCACCGTTCACCCCTTCTAACAATCATCACCCTACCTTTCCTCCTACTCCACCTGTTTCTTCAACTAATCTCTCTCCACCCCCCCCTCCCTCTCCTATTTCATCGATAATAACTTCTATTTGCAATTTTTAATTAGAAAACTCTCTTAGATATCTAATTTTAATATTTGCTATTAATTATGAACTTTCGATGAATCTAATTACATTTAAAATCAATCGTTTATGTATTTTATGTCATTTAAATCATGGATGTTTTTGTGATAATTATTTTTAACTTAATTATTAATCGTTTATTTTTATATTTAATTTCATTAAAGTGTGATTAATAATATAATATTGTTAGAAATGTTAATATTATTATTTATTTTTTAACCTTTTTTTTTTTCATAATAAAACGATTAGAATGAATATTAAAATAGTAGGCACCTAGTTTGATCGTTGAATAAAAGTTAGATTTTATTTTTACAAGAAAGTGTCATCCTTTTTTTAACTTTTTTTACACATCCTCAATTTGTTTCATCTTCTTTTTTGTTATTAAAAAAAAAGAGAGAGAGAGAGAGATTTCGTCGAGCAGCAAGGAACGTTCAAAGAGTATAAAAGGAAGATAAGAGGAGGATGAAGAGGAAGAGGAGGAGGAGGAAGAGGAGGAGGAGGAGGAGACGGTTGTGTTTTAGAATAAACGTAACCCTAACCCCACTCTACCAACAATGTGTGTGTCCTTTTTTTTCGGCACTCCAAAGAAGAGACACGACCCCTCTTACACCGAAAGTTAGTCTAGAAACAAACGACGCCGAAAATTTTTTTCCGTCCGCTGCGTTTTTCGTGGCGCGTTTACGCGCTTGGCTTGACCGCAATAAGATAGGACAAAAAAAAAAAGTAGAGGGCCGTATAGGAGTAAGGAGGGTGGTGGTTAGGTGGGGGTGGGAGTGGTAGGGTACGTTAGGGATCGATCGTGCTTAGAATTTTAAAATATTTGCCTTTTTTTTGTTTAGAGAAATAAAAAATAAAGTAACAAAGAATTTTTTTTTATGAGGGTAGAAAAATTATTGGACACCAACGACCATCAACTCACTGAAACAACCCATTCACTCATTCGCTCACTCGCTCGTGTTGGACGAGTTATTCGTTGCTATTTTCATACAAATTCGGGTATTAACGTGGTTTAGGTAACACTGAGAGATAAGTGGATAAAGATAACGATAAAAAGAGAAAGAGAAAGAAATAGAACCTTCATTGGAGACTCGCGAAGGGCAAAAGCGGAACGTGCGTGGAAAGTGAACGTTTGGAATCCACGCAACGCTCTCGCATAATTAGTGGAGCGAGTGTTGTTGTTTTACAAACGAGTAGACTTTAATATCTAGTATATATATGTGTATGTGTGTGTGTGTATGTATGTGTGTATATATAGCTTTCAATTAATTTACCATATCCTCGATTTCTCGATCTCCAAGAACGAACTTCCACGAGAGAAATTTGTTTTTCTTTTTTTCCTATTATTAAACACGAAGTACGATCTTTCAAGAATAAAATTAGAAATATACGATTTGTAACATTTCAAAATTGAGACGAAAATTGTAATAAAATTAAATTAGATGCACAATTTTTTTTAATAATTTAAAATAACCAAAAATTTCAGTTTTTGAGTCAACTTAATCGATACTCGAACAAACTTTACAAAACCACCACTACCACCATTATTGTGTAATTTATAATTAATATATTTTTAATACAAAACGATTACAGTGTAATTAATAAAATAATATTATTAATAAAAATAATTATATTATAATCAAAAATTAAAGCTTAATTAGAAATTCTTGCAGAAAATAAAATGATACTTTTCGCGAAGTATTTGGCAATGAACGAGACACAATAAAAAAGGAATAAAATTAATACAATGAAAAAAAATCATCATGCGTCGTCAACGAAGAATAAAAAAAAATAAAAATCCAACGTTTCGTCCGATTATAAAAAATCGCAACCCCCAGTCCCACTTATCCCCCGTCTGCAAAAAAAAACAGGACTCTGTAGGTTCAAGGAACACGTAAGATCGGATCGATCCCAGTAATTCTGAAAGGACTCACCGACCCTTCTTCTTCTTCTTCTTTTTCTTCTCATCCGAAAGGTCCTTTTTTTTTCCTTCCTTTTTTTATCCTTCCCAGGACTTGACACACGACACGTAGGAGCTATCCTCCAAGTTAGACTTTATTTTCACCTTTAAGCCCACGGAATGCCGAAGGTGATCGGACGGTAAAGAAATGGGCTTGGGTGTAGGGGGTTAGGGGTTGTTGGCAAGAAGAGTGCGTGAGAAAACCGTCTAGACTTTAACCCCCCATACTCCCGTTTATTTCCACCCTCCATCTTTTCCTTCAATCCCTCCCTCCCACCTACTTCATTCGTCCGTTCCTCGATACCACCACTCCACCCAACTTAAACCCACACTTCCCCTCTCGATTCTGTTCTCTTCCAATTCTTTTCTCAAACCACCCCAACTCTCTCTCTCTCTTTGTTATCGAAAAATAAGAAACCGAGAAAGAGAGAGAGAGAGAGAGAGAGTGTGTTTTATCGACGCAGGTTAGTCGTCTTGTACACCACCCCCAAACCAGTCCCTTCACGAAACGTCTTTACATATTAATCGAAAAAATTGTACGTAATCCGTCCCGAAAGACAGGCAGGCCCTCTTCGTCACCCTTCTAAGAAAACGATCGATGACCCTTTTCCCTTCCTACCTTCCTACCTTCCTTCCTTCCTTCCTTCTTTTTTTTTCTTCATTTTTTTAATCCTTACTTTCTATTTTCATCTTTTTCTATACTCTTGACAATAAATGTATATCGAAAGTAAAAAAAGTGACAAAAAAGATACCTCAACTCTCTTCTTTCCCCCTCTTCTTCTTCTTCTTCTTTCCTTATTCTTCATTTATTTAATTCTAACTTTCTATTCTCATATTTTTCTAATCTCTTGACAATAAATGTATTGGGCTGGTTGAAAAAATATTGTCGAATTTTTGGCAACAATTCATTGGGAAAATCTGACATTACTTTTTCCACCAATATGATATATCGAAAGTAAAGAAGAAAAGAGGGAAAGAGAGAGAGAGAATTCTTGTTTCTTTTTTTTACACTCTTCTACTCTTCTCTTCTGTTTATCGTATTTTAAAATTCAACATAGGATGAACAAGTTGCGTGTTGTATAATGAAAATCAACATATTCGCACGCGAGCTTGTTGAACATTGCTATGTGAAATCTTCCTCTCGCTCGTCCTAGATATACAATATTATTATTATTATTTTTGTTGTTATTAATTATGAGAAAACGGAGAAAAATATTATTTGAAAAGAAAATGTTTTAATTCGTTGTTATATTTCTTCCTATTCAACTTAATCGTTGTTATTTTTCATTTATTCGTATGAATTATTTATCATCGATGATCTTTCGTTTTACAATAATTAAAGATATTTACAAATTTAACCTTGGATTCAACTTTGAAACATGAAATAAAATATAAAAAATGGTAGAAGAAGAACCAGTTCAAATGTCACAATTCAATTTAATCGTATTGTTGTTGTTTTAATTTAATACTTTTATTTATTTTTGATGATAATATATTTTCTATGTGTTGTCATTCATTATTTCTTCTATACGAAATAAATACATTTTCTTTAAAATATTAAGAAAATAAAAATATTAGAAAAATATTAGAAATTAATTAATTTTGGTCTAAATTTCTATTTTAATTGATCGAATGTTAATATTAAAAAATTAATACCCATTTGTAATAAAAAACATACACGTGTAGAATAATAAAAAAAAATGTAATAGTCAGAAATAATTTTTAAAAATCGAACAATAATAGTCGTATTATTTAAATTGATCATATATTTGTTATGATCAAAATAATCAGATAAAAACATTAGAAATGATTTATTTCTAGTTCAATTTCTACTTTAATTCATCCAATAGTTGATATCAATAAATTAATACTCATTTGTACAAAAAAAAACATACACACAGGTATAATCAAAAAAATAAATAATAGAAACGTATTGAAGTGTACATCAAATAATGATAGTCGTGATATTTAAAGTAACTGATTAAAATAATCATAAAAACATATTAAAAATTAATATGAACAAATTAATACCCGTTTTTAATAAAAAACATACACGTGTATAATAATAAAAAAAAATCTAATAGTAGAAACATATCAAAAGTGTATATCGAACGATAGTTATTTTTGTAAGAGTCAAAAAGAAAGAGGAAAAAAAAAGGACAATAAAAGTAGGGTGAGTTAAAAAATATGGTTAACCAGGGCGAGAGGTAAGAAGGAGGGAGGAGTAGGAGTTGGTGGTAGAGGATGAGAAGGGATGACTGGTGTCGCGTCTAGTCGAGGGAGAAAGTTGCGTGCATGGGAGTAAAACGGGTGTAACAGGGGAAAAAGAGAAAGAGAAAGAGAAAGTTTTTGGAAAGGGAAAGGGTGGAGTCTAGGCGCCGGGAAACCGGCGGAGAAAGGAAGAGGAAGGGTGAAAGGACGGAAGGACGGAAGGACGGAAGGAAGAAAGGAAGGAAGGAAGGTCGCTCGGTTGGTTCGTTCGTTGGTTGGTTGGTTGGTTGCTTGCTTGCTTGGTTGAGTGGGTTGAGTTGGTTGAGGGTGGTGGGTGAGGGAGGTTTAGAGGAGACTGGGGTTGGGGTTGGGGAAAAACGGTGAAAGTCCTACCGCGTTCGATAAACCACCCCCTGAGCCACGCCAAGGTCATGGCCGTTGCCCCAACTCAACTTACTTTCTTCCTTCTTTCTCTTTCCTTCACTTTCTCTTTCTTTTTATTTTATTTTATTTTTTTTTCTTTTTTACTTTTTATCCTCTCGTCGTCGTCGTTGGATGTTCCATCCTTTATTATCCATCTCGTTGATAGTACAAACGCCCTTATTTCAAAGACTATTCGAAGGACGACGAAATATACGGAATCGTCGTACGCCGTCTTACAGTCTCAGACGTTTCTTTTTTACCCTCGAACTCTACGGGGTCAAAGGTCGTGTCAAGAAGGTCGTCCCTTTAATACCTATCTGTTTCTTACTTCTTCTTACTTCTTCTTATACTTTTTTTTATTTTTTATACTTTTCCTTTTTTAATCTCTTTCTCATGTTAGACTTATTGCAGAATTTTATTTTATTTTATTTTATTTTATATCACATCAGGATAATAATAATATTCTTTCTTTTCTTAACATCTATTTTATCGTCTTTAAAAATCTAATACATTTCGTATATTATAATGATTAATATATTTATATTAAGTTGATCAAGTATAAAATGGAGCAAAAAATGAACATAATTAAATACGATATTTGCTTCATTTCATATTTGACAACCTAATAATTATTTAATATATTATTATTGTAAAAAGTTATTATAAGACAATGACTATTATTAACAACGATTAGTATAATTAAGAATTTGGAGGTTAGAATAATTACTTAATATGTTCAGAAATGCAAAATGGGAGTAACCTGTATTCGAGTATATAACGTGTGTAAAAAAAGAAATGAAGAAATATATCACTGGTGGCCTTGATATTTTGGAAGGGCAGTTATTTTTCTTTCTCTTATCTTTATATATACTAATTGTAAAGAAAAAAAAAATTATTACGGAAACATCGTTGCAAAGATAAGAATAATAATCGGGACCGTTACTTTTGCACCTTGGCATTTCTTTCGACGACTGACCAAAAAAAAATAGGTGATGAAGAAACAGAAGTCATTAACATTAATATTTATCGATTTGTTTATACGTATCTAAAGATTGTATAAAAGAAGAAAAAAAAAAACATAAAATCCATGCTAAATTGGAGACGTAAGATTTTAAATATCGATCTGATACGAAATCATTCTAAGAAAAAAAAAAAAAAAATAGTATTACGAATAATATCTCCGGTACGGTTGAGAGAGGTGACCTTGATATTTCATCGGATCTAAAGAAGAGGAGTTGTTCACCTTTTCATTTTTATCCCTGGCAGACGAACGAGACAACGAACCCCGAATGAAGCCAATGGAAAGTAGTAGTGGTGATGGTAGTGGGGTTGTTATGGTTGTGGTGGTAGTGTCTCCCATGATCTGTCTCGGTCTATCTTATTTTCATTTATTTCATGGTAATTCGTGAAAAAAAAAGAAAGAAAAAGTAAAGAGTAAATGGTTTGAAAGAAAGAGAAGAGAATAAGATTGTCAAGGTGGGGTTGTGATAAGAAAAGGGGTGGTAGTGGGGAAAAGAAAAAAAAAAAAGAAAGAAAGGTGGTAGGAGACGATAGAATCGCGCGTCGAGGGTTGACGAAGGTTCGTCTTGCGGTTTTCGTGGATGACCTTGACCGTGGTGGATCGATCAGGCCAGTAGTGGAACCCGGCAGTCACCATGACTACCAAGGGGTTCCTCTTCTTCTTCTTCTTCTTCTTCTTCTTATTCTTATTCTTCAAAGCTCTCTTTATCTTTATCTTTATCTTTATCTTAATCTTACTTTCGTCTTTACAACATTGCGAAAATTCCAGACGTATTATAACATTGAAGTAACGTACCCTAACCCATCTTCTCGTATTTTCATTTTTATCCCTTTTTTATTTCTTTTCCTTGCTGCTACTGCTGCTGTTGCTGCTGCTGCTACGTAACGCGAGACACGTAACTTAACCTTCTAACCATCTCTCTTTCTCTCACATACTCACACATACACTCACACACACACATACAATGTTTCAATATTTCCATCCTTTTTTAATTCCAAACAGATTTGTAATGTTAAACACGTCGGCAAGTCATATATGAGAAAAATTCTTAGACGTGCCTTTTAGAATTTGAAATTTCAAAATTTCCCGCCCTTTACGTTTACACACACACACACATACACATACACATACATACGATTACCACCCTATCTTCCAGCTACCCCCACTAACAATTTATACAAATTCACAATCGTAGTTTTTCTTTTCCTCTATCCTTCATCATTGTTGTGTCGTTGTTTGTAGTCGTCGTACGACCGACGAAAGGGAAATCAATGAAAGTTCGATGCTCGTTTAAAAGAGAAAAAAAGAGAGAGAGAGAGAGAAAGAGAGACATTCATTCTCGCGTTATCTTTGACGTAGCTACTTCCTGCGTATCGCGTATGCAAAGCTCGCCGGCGAATCGATCGATCAATTAATCGAGACGCGTCTCGCATAATCGCCTACTCGTTTTACCGGACGCTTGTTTGCATTATGTTCTATAAGTTGAAAGATTATACCATGTTACCCTTACTATTCTTTCTTTTTTTTTTATTTCTTTTCCTATTACCTTCATCGTATTATACATAATCCTACCATACATAACACTTTTTAACACATATTCTCATCAGCATGACAAAAATCTGTCATATTTGTATAATCCAGAAAATAATTCATTATTGTTGATTTAATTCTATTGTAAATAAATTAAACTCTAATTTTTATACAAAATAGAAATAATTTTAATAAAGAACTGACTTGTTTGGTAATACCAAAAATTACAGGATTAGAGTATGTGTTAAGTATTTTCCTATATATTTTTTTTGGGGAAGATTTTTAAGAATTGTGGATTTTCCCATTGACTTGTAAGTCAAAGATCTGTTATTTCTTTTCCAACTACTTAATATTTTTATATAAATTGTTAATTAAATATTAATTGGAATTTTAAATCGTTACAAAGATAAGAATCTTTTAATGTTAATTAATTAGAATATTAAAAACAAACATATAACACATATATACACCTAATTATGGAGTAATATACATAAATCATAAATCAAATATTAATACAAATTTTATACAATCATTTAATAATTCATAAATCATTGAAACACACTTATTACATAGACACATGTTGGATAACTTTTTTACATATACTCGTTTACTTACACATTTTTTAATATTTCTTTTTTTTACTTCAATTTCTAATCGAAAGGTAAAGGGTAAGAAGAATAAGAATAAGAATAAGAAGAAGAAGACACAACTCGCGGTGACTATCGATTCCTCCCTTTTTAGCCTAACCTACCTTAACGTTTGTTGGAAGGGTGTCTCGCGAGGAAAATAAAAAGAAAAAATATAAAAGAAAATAAAAGAAAGAGAAAGGACTCGGTTGGAGAGGTGGTTAGGGGTGTTAGGGGTGTTAGGAGTGTTAGGAGTAAGGGGTAAGGGTAAGAGTAAGGGTTAGGGTTAGGGTTGAAGGAGACATCTAAGATGATACTACGAGTTAGAGAAAGATAAAAGATTGATAGAAATCGTTTATCATGAAAACTCTATCTATTACAACGTAATATGTCCAGTTAACTTAACGAGACCTCTTACTTTCGATGGCCTACGATAAGAAAAAAAACTTGCGACGTTTCTCCCATAAATAAAAGAAAAAGAATAAAAAAGTAAAAAAAAAATATGAAGAAAAGGAATAAAACTTGTAAGGATAGATGAAAAACAAAATCCAGACAGACAGGCAGACAGATAGTTGAACGAAACGATTTCTCCTTTTTTTTCTTTTTTTTTTGCACTTAAAGATTGATTCCACTCCAACCAGATTTTTAAACTTTGATCCCCATTCTTGTTCTATTTTTGTTGTTGTTTTTTTTTTCTTATAAATCAAATACGAATTCGTTTTTATCCTCAAACGATTCGTTAACCTTTCATGGATTACACGCATTTGAATCGAACATTTTTCTATTTTTTTGGATTATATTTTATATTTTGTGGTTAATAAAGCTGTAGGATTTTGTGCCAAGAATTTATTTATTTATTTATATAAGTATTATAATTAATAATAAAATAATAACGTAATGCAACGTTATGTATTATATGTTGGATTGGTGGAAAAAAATAATAGAACTTCGACTACAATTCGATAGAAAAAAATCTGACATTTTCTTTTCCATCCAACCTAATAATATTATAATAATAAATAATATTTTTAATATCGGTCACACATCATCGTCATTAAAATGACGTATCATAATCATCGTTCGTGAATTTGACCAAACAAATGCCATGACCAACCCCATTCCAATACGTCAAATCTATCCTCGTACAAAAAGAATCAACCTTTAAATCGATTAACCAACTTTTAATTATTTATTAAATTGTCAAGTATTAAATGGAGCAAATTTCAATTAAATTGTGTACATTTTTTGCTTCATTTCATACTAGACAACCAAATATAATTAAATCAATCCAATTTTAAATCAAATAATTTTTCTCCACACAGAGATAAAAAAAAGTACAAGAAAGTATAAAAAGAGAAAAAAGAAAAAAGAAAGATGGTGGTGTTCCTGTGACCTTCGTAGACGTCAATATCGTTCGTTCGTTGGTTCGTTCGTTCGTTCATCAAAAGGTTGCTGGCTTGTTCTTTGTACTTGCTGTATATACGGTCCCTTTTCTAGACAGAAAGAGAGAAGAAAGGGGGATGGAAAATGTTTGACGATGCTAAAAAGAGAGAGAAAGAGAGAGAGAGTGTGTGAGTGAGAGAGTAGTGGGGGATGAGGTGGGTGGAGAAGTAGTCGAGGGATGGGAAAGGAAGAAAAAGAGGGTTGGGAGGGGATAGGTAAAATACAAGGAAAAGAGAAAGATAGAAATTGTTGAGGGCCAGTTCGGTGCTCTCCATAGGTAGGTTCAAGGACGACCACGCCCTGTCTGCTCGGCACCCTCTCGACGAGCCACCACCACCACCACCACTTCGACCTCGTACCCCTCCCCCACTCCATCCCCTATCGTTCCAATAAGCTCTACGCAGTTCGCAAACCGCCTGGAAACAACCCCTAAATTTCAGGGACGTGTCCTCCAGCCGGATGTACCTGCGCTTTTCCTATTATTCACTCCAGCACACCCTTGCTGGTGGTGTTTTAAACCAAGTAATACTACCCATTCGTGCGTGTACTCTAAACGATATGCGTTTTTCCCAAAATATTAACGAACATCGACCGATCACCCTCCTCCTTCTTCTCCTCCTTCACATCTTCCCTCTTTATTATCCCCCATTGAACGTTGTACTTGTTCTTCCATCCTAAATTTCAACCCCTCTACCCTAATCTTTATTTTTTACAATAGTTTTTGTTCATAGGTATATTGTATTTTTCTTTTTTTTTTACTTTGATATCATCGATAAAAGTGATTTGTTATTATTATTACTATTATTTTAAAGATTTGACTTTTAATGGAATCTTGTTTGATATTTTTTATATCTTTTATATATAAAATTATTATTATATTATATTTTGAACATTAAATTTCATCATTGTTACAAGCAACCTACATAGAAATATATATAAATTATATACAAAATTTATATAATATCATAGACGTGTATTTTGAAATTGGTGGAAAAGAAATGTCGGATTTTTGGAGACAATTCAATGGAAAAATCCGACATTTCTTTTCCACCAACCTTAATATATAACAAAAAAAAAAAAAGAAAAAAAAACAAATTTCTATCGAGAAATTAACTCTTCAAAATATATTATCGTTGAAACCAAAAATTGACCATTTAAAAAACCCATATACAACTCACGTGTTTTTCTTTTTATATATATAATTATTTGTTTTACGTGTATACTTTTTTTCTTGACAAGGAGAAACCAAAGAAGGAAAAGTAACGAAATAAAAAATAAAAAATAATAAAATGAAAGAAAAGTGTGTACGTTGATACTCTAACTAATGTAAGTTGCATATTTAACTGCACGTGCACGTGCGTGTGCACTACTATAGTTATTATCTTATCTCGTAAAAGAGAGAGAGAAAGGGAGAGAAAGAGGAAGGACAACCGGCTGTTACTCTTCGACTTCCGCGAGAGAAAGGGACAGGTTGCGAATACTTTGTAACGACAGCTGATATCTAACTCGTTTAATTGGAACTGTTCGATACGAGATAGAAATAGTAACTGGAAGAAATATATACAATGAAACAAAGAGTAGGAAAAGAGAGAGAGAGAAAAAAGGGGTAAGAGAAAGAAAAATAATGATCGTTGAATTCAACGAAATCAAATGAACTGTAATTGTAAACCATCATCTGTCAGTTTCTCATTTCTTTTTATCTTACTTTTTTTTTCTTCTATTTTATTTATACAATTTCTATTTTCTAATTATATTTTTTTTATTATCCTTACTTTTCCTATATTTTATTTCTTTTTTAAAAATAATTTTCCTCTTTTCCTATTTTATTTTTCTGATTTCTTACACACTTTACTTCTCATCGTGGTTCCTTTTCTTCTAATTCGTCTTTCTTTTTTTCTATTTTTTTATTTTTCTTTTATCATAAAAATCATTTTATCGAGAGTAAGGAACATCGATCTTTATTTATGACCACATGAATAAAATTTGGAATAATATGAATATGAATATGAATATGAATATAACGAAATAAGAATAATGGAAACAGGATGATTCTTCTTCCTCTTGACCCTCCCTCCATCTATTTCTTTACCTCCTCGATCTCCTCTTTCAACTCCTTCTCTTCCTTCTTCCTCATCGTTTTCTTCTTCTTCTACTTTACGATTTCGTACATCGAAGGAGGCTCGTACGATCATTTACTATCTCTTCACTTGAATATATCTATTTATACACATATACATATATACATACATGTTTGTATATACAAAGTGCATCGCTGAGAGGGCTGACCTTCGATCTTAGATTTGCCTTCGACCATTGCCATTATCGCCATTTCGCCAACGAATTCAAAAAAGAAAGCAATTAAAGTTAAAGAATGAATGATGGTTGCTTTGGAAAATGATTTAAAAGAAAAACATAAATATATATATAACTATATGTGTATTACAATACTCAGAATATAATTTGGAAAAAAACAAATATACAAGAGAATAAAAATGTATTATAATTGAGTGATAATATATTTTATATCTCGTTTGAAATATTATAATAATGATGATGATAGTGATAATGATAATTAGAATAAATCTAGACAAATTATTTTTTTTGTTTTATGTATATAAACAAGTTTATTTTTTTAATCTAAATTATTCAATTTTTTAAACAATCTTCAAAATTATTCTTTAATTAATAAAAGTATATTCGTTTGAATTTTTTTTTCCTTCCTATTGTCTTGTTTTTCAAGTATATTATAATAATTATTTAATTTATTTGTTCATTATGTATTTTATATTAGGCATTACAACACCTATTTTTCTTTACGTGTATGCACATTTACAAATATTCATCGTAGTTACAAATGGTATGATTATTGTTTTAACCAAAATTTTGCGAATATATTATATCATTTCCTCAATTTGAGTAATCATCATTTATCTTTCTCTCTCTTTCTCTCTTTACACTTATTTTCTCTTTTTTTCTTCAATCTCATTTATTTAGGAGAGTAGGTTGGTACAATTTTGTGTCTTGACCTTTCCTATCTCTGAGGAGGATAAAAAGAACTTCGCATGGTTTGTATCTCGTTTTCTTAATTACGAATATTTAATGAATTTTTTGTATATAGAAAAAAGAAAAGAAGAGTAATCATTAGTTAGAAAAAGATACGAATTATGACGTAGGTACATGAAAGAACCAGTTGGATGAAAAATAATAAAAATAACTCGTAATAAGTATAATCGTTAATAACATTATCATCATTCCTGAAATTTATTTATCTATTCTATTTTTTTTTTACACAACATACTTAAAAGCATATGTTTTATTAAATAAAAAAATAAAAAATATAGGATTGCATACAATATTGACGAAATGTATAAACAAAAAGAAGTGTATAAGCGTGCAGAGTATTTATTTTCTTTCTCTCTTTTATTTACCCCCACGAGCAATTATATTTCGATAAAATTTTGTATTATTCTTAAAATATTATCACACAGACACATACAGAGAAAAGAAAAAGACACGTGTATCATCGACTAACGCGATGCGTTACTCTCTTTTACATTATCATTCCAAATAAATGTTATTTTTTACTCAATAAATTTAATTTACTTTAATATAAATCATCAAGTGATAATTAACATTTTATAACATTTACATATACACTTGTATAACATATTTAAAGAAATGTAACAAAATATCTTACAATTAGTTTCTTCGAAAGAAATTTTGTATCAAACTCTTATCTTTTCTCTCTCACATACACACACATGTATACAACATACTTACTCCTTTTTTCCAAAATATTACTTCCTACTATCACCAAGATAATTTAACAACATTTTATAATATTGCATCTCTCTACACACACTAATATAATTTATATATTTAAAGAAATATAACAAAAATCTTACAATTAGTTTCCTCAAAAGAAATTTTTTACCAAACTCTACTACCTTCTCTCACACACACAAATGTATACAACATACTTATTCTCTCTTTCCAAAATACTACTTTTTACTATTACCAAGATAATTTAACATTTTATAACATCTACACACTCTTATCAAACTTACATTTAAAGAAATTTGTATCAAACTCTACTACCTTCTCTCTTTCATACACATGTATGTAACATACCTACTCTCTTTTTCTAAAATATTACTTTTTATTATCACCAGGATAATTTAACAACATTTTATAATATTGTATCTCTCTACACACACTTGTATAACTTACATATTTAAAGAAATATAACAAAATATCTAACACAATTAGTTTCCTTGAAAGAAATTTTGTACCAAACTCTACTACAACCTTCTCTCTCTCTCTCTTACACTCACACATACATTCACACATTTTATTTCTTTTTCTTACCTTCTCGTTTGTACATCGTAGCAAGTATACACTCTCGTATCCTGCGGATAGTAGGAGAAATATCGATCCGGATCTTCGTGAATCTTTCAACGAAATTACACTCCTAGCTCGTAAACTCGAAGATGTAACCACGCAAGTGTGGTACACCTTCGTGGCCACCTTTTTCTTCTTTTTACAAGTAAAAGACAGAGAGAATGTGTTCTATGTAAGACCAGAGCTAACTGCTGAGTTCAGTGTTCACTTTCTTATTCTTTTATTTTTGTTTGTTTTATTTTATTACGTTGAAGAAAAATAATAGAAAGAGATAAATGACAACAGAGGTTTAGGGACCCTGACCTTTGACAATCTGTCCCTGTACACCTATCCTCTCCTTCGTGACTAAATCCTTTAGTCGTTGGTGGCTTGCTAGGGGTTGCGAGGGGTTAAAGGAGAATTGTGTCAGTTGAGTTTCATGCCAATTAATCGAAGGCTTATTTTTCGATAGATTTCAAGAATACTTTCATAATCGATCAACTTCCTAATCTGGCTTTTTCCTTTTTTTTTATACGTAAATCTGTTCCACTTAATTTATTTCTCTCTCTCTCTTTTTTTATATTATTTTTTGTAATCAAGTTGAGCAGCTCTTTTTTTGATTAAATTTTAGAATATTTAAGATGAAGGTGAGAGACGAATAGTTTGATTTATCCTTGATAATTAATTATTTTATTTATATTTGATAAACAGGATTAACTAATGACACATACTGTGAAACATTTTAATCGATTAAAATGATTATACTTTTTTCCTCTAATTCGTGTATCGAAGATTTGTAGATCACAATTTCATAATAATTTTACACAGTAAACATTTTTTACAATGTTTAATATTTATTAATATAATAATTAAATAATGTAAAATATTGTAGACAATCTAATTTCAAAGTATTATTTAATGTGAATTAAGAATGATTTATAAATTATTGATTTGAAGTATATTTTGTTCATTTTTACAATTAAATGCTTAACATTTATTAATATAATAATTAAATAATGTAAAATATTTAAAAAAAATTATATTTGAAAGTACTATGTAATGTAGGTTGAGAATGATTTATAGATCATAGATTACTAGTATATTTTTTATGTTAAAAATCCTTGATAAACAGGATAAAGTAATGACACATACTTAGAAACATTTGAATCGATTAAAATGATGATTATTTTCAATAAGAATAATATGATCAATGTCATGATCTATTATCGATAAATATCGATAGATCTTAGGATCTAAAGAATTTTCTTTCGAAATGATCTTTTAATTATGCTATTCTTGTCACGAGTACCTTTCCATCGGAGACGGGTTAACGTACGTTCATGTATGCATGCATGCATGCATGCATCTATTCAACCAACTAACCAACCAACCAACCAATGCATCTATGTATGTATGTTATGTATCTGTATTCTATATGTGTATGTGTACCGTGTACATAGTAATTAACTCACATTACGTACGAGTTCTCCGTCTTCGAGGAATTTCTCATAACCCGTTTCCCGGAAGGATCGATAAAATGCTTCCGAAGATAGCGCGATAATACACGTATATACTTATTTAAACCATGTATGTGTATATGTATGTGTGTATATATATATGTTTGTATACGTGTATGGGTGTATTAGTTCCCATCTATTTTATTTCATTTTCTTTATCTTTTCATTTATTCTAGAAATGATTCAAAGAAACTATGATTCCTTTTCTTAATACGAATTAATTTAAAAAACAAAATATACAACTTTTCGTTTTATATTAAATAACATAATATTATATATATATGTATATAATAACAATAATAATAATTATTATTATTATTAAAATATAATAATTATATATATGTATATAATAATAATAATAATAATAATAATAATAATAATAATAATAATATATATAAATAATATACAAAATGTATATTACATCACAATCATGTATTGGGGTTGGTGGAAAAGAAATGTCGGATTTTTGGTCACGATTCAATGAGAAAATGCGACATTTTTTTTCCACCAACCCCAATACACCGCCAATATGTCGCATTTTCTCATTGAATCGTGACTAAAAATCCGACATTTTTTTCCACCAATTCAACATATACATATATATAAATATATATGTGTTTTTACATAGGAAAATAATACATTAAATCTTTGAAATGTTTTTTTTTATAAGAAAGAAAAGGATAACTTTGAAAAAAAAAATATATTAAATAAGATCCGATCCCAATGGGGTTATTCGATGTATTGTATAAGAAAAGAAACATAAGAAAAGGAATCTTAAATAAAATGAAAAAGAAGTAGGAAAGGGAAGAAATAAAAAAAGAATGATTTGTCGTATGATGATTTTTTTTGCGTTCTTCCTCCTTTTTTCTTTCTTCTTCTTCTTTTTTTATGGGATTGCCTTGAAATAGGACATTTCAGACAAGGGGTTGATACTTTCTCCGGGGGTAAAAGTTAGCTACGCATATACATTCGTACCGATTCAACCTACCCACTCACGCACGTACATACGTAAGCACGCACATATCGGCCAAGGGGTTGTCTGAGAAAGGTACTTTCAAGCCAAGGGGTTCGGAGTAAAAATTAGATACGCATACACGCGCGTATGGGGTGGGTTACTTGGAAAGTATAGGTGGTTTTTAGACGTTAAGGGTAGGTATATATATTTTCTCTGAGGGTAAAAGTTAGTTACATGTACGTACACAGATACACAGATAGACAGACAGACATATACACACAGAGAAACACACACGTGTATGACGTAACTTGGAAATGGGCGTTCTTGGATGAAGGGTTGATACTTTCTCCGGGGGTTGAATACACACACACACACACACATACATACACGCACGTGTGTATATCCATATGGGGTTACTTGGAATAAGATGTTTCAGAGAAGGGGTTAATACTTTCACTGGGGTAAGAATTATCCCACACACACATAAACATACACACAGGCACATATATATTCAAACATACACATACTGACGATTTATGTATAAAGAAAAATATGTAAGAAAGGGAGGGATGTATGCATAGATTTATTGTGATAGGAAAAAAAAAGGGGATGTTTGCAAGATGAAGGAACAAGAAAAGGAAGAAAGGAACGAGTAGTGGTAGTGGTAGTTGGTTGGTGGAAAGGAAGAGGACAGGGGTGGGGAGACTAAGAGACGGCACTGAATCGTTGAAGGTTTCAGTGAAGGGAAGGTGTTTGCCAACGAAACGGATGTCTGGCTTGGGGTAGGACGCGCCCAGAAGGTCGTCGAAAGGACGAGCCTAAACAGGGGTAGGGGTAGGTCAGCACCCACCTACGCAGTTACAATCGATACACCTCATTGTCAGATCTATGACGAGGACTATTACGACGACCTCCCCCTGATGGGTTGGGTGGGATGGAAAAATAGGGGGTTGGGAAGGGTTGAGGTGGATAAGAATAATTAAAATTGCTGTCAGACTATTGGTTTTCTTTTTTTTCTGTTCTTTTTTTTTTTCGTTTATCTATCCGTCCTTTTCTGGCCCTATACCCTTAAATTTACTTTTAACAGTAACACCTAGATATCAATTTTTGGTACCCCTTGAAAATCATTTCTAGTCTTCCGCACCACCAGTCGATTTAGCCGAAAACTTCAAACTCAAGGGTTCGTTGGTTGGTTGGTTGGTTGGTTGGCTGGTTCGATGGTTCGTTGGTTGGTTGGTTGGTTGGGTTGTTCGATAAACGTTGAAAAGGGTGGCTTCTCTATCTTTCTCTCTCTCTCTCTCTCTCTCTCTCTCTCTCTCTCTCTTTCTCTCTCTTTCTTTTATTATCTTTTTTTTCAGACACCGAAAGATAGTCTTTACAATCGACCTTGGGAAAAAATAACGAGGAAATCTAATTGTCGATTAAATAATATATAATAAATTATATTATTCATTTTATGGTTCGTTTGATACCTATTATGAGTTTTTTGGGTTTTAATTAATTCAAGTATAAACCATCTTTGCGAGAATTATTTTTGATTATTTTTAACGAGAAGTTTGTAGACAGTTGGATAAATGGCTGAGGAGGAAAAGGAAGAATAGGTGGGGGGATAAGGTGTAGGCGTAGGGTGAAATAATATCAGGAATCTCGTATATTTTTCTCTTGATAAATGTATAAACAATATTTTCTTCTTGTTTTTTTTTTCGGTGCGAGAAAATACGTGACTTCTCGTTTGACGCCACTTTTTTTCTTGCTTACTTTTAATTTTTTGTCTTTGTTCTTCTCTCTCTCTCTCTGTCTTTTTTATTTCGTGATTTAGACTCGAATATGTCGATAACCGTGATTTATTTCTTTTTGTTTTCATCTCACTCTCTTTCTCTCTTATTTTTATATATAAAAAAAATATGTGTACGTGTGTGGATGAGTGTACGTTACAAAAATATCATAATCAAATATAAATAATAATAATAACGTTAAGGAAAATTAGGTATTACCTTTGAAAAATGTTGGTAGTTAATATTAGTCGAAATCGAATACGTCAGAATGACGAATGTAAAAAGGAAAAAACGTAAGATAAGTTGAAGTGTCGGTGTGGAATAGGAAGAGAAGGGGGAGAAGGGGGAGAAGGGGGAGGAGGAGGAGGAGGAGGAGGAGGAGATTTGTGGTGGATGTTGGGTGGGAGAAGGGTGGGATCGACGAGGCGTCGTTCAATTAACTCCTTCTAATCGTTCGTTGCACCGACGTGCGATCGTAAAACCGTCACGAGGTCGTAAAACCTTCAACCGGTCGTCCGTACGCAAAACAAGCGACTCTTTCCTTTTTTCCTTTTACTTCTTCTTCTTCTTCTTCTTCTTCTTCTTCTTCTTCTTCTTCTTCTTCTTAATTTTATTATTATTATTATTTTCATTTTATTTTTCTTAGTTAGTCACTTATAACGTTTACTTACGTGGGTAAGAGTTACGAAGACTCTGAGAGTATCTGTCCCCTGGAATTATTAACTTTCGACCAGGAACTGAACGATTTTTACTCACCCATCCACAAGGTGTATGTGTTTTTTTTCCTTTTTAAGTTTCACCAATAACTTTGATATTTTCTTATCTCTTCCTCTCCTCCCCACCACTCCTCCCTTTCTCCTCTAATACTCGTTTTTAATGTCCCGCCCTAATGTGGATCATTTATTGTAACTTGTTTTGTTATGTTTCTACTCGAATTTCGTTTTATTTTTATGTTATTAGATCATGGGTTGTATATAGAAAAATAAATAAATGTTTAACATCTCGTGCAATCATTTATTAGCTGGATTTTATTCTTTTTTTTATTTGCCTATTTCAACTAACGATTTTGGGTAAATTTTTGCGGTTATGTTTCAATTCTATGCTCCGCCATTTTGTTTTCTCTGTAGTTCCAAATTTTGTCACCTACTTTGAAAATTAGATAAATATATTAGATTGTCAAGTATAAAATGAAGCAAATTTTCTATACAATTATGTGCATTTTTGGCTCCATTTCATACTTGACAATCTAATATTTCGTATCTTTTATAATTATCGTTCATTTCTAATAGTAAAATAATTACAATTATACCTTTTATCCCCTACTCTTATATTTTATTATCATAAAAATATCTTCTTATTGCAAGAAAATATATTTCTAACTTCGTTTTCTAAAGAATGATAAAAATAAAAGTAAAAGAAGAAAAAGAAGAAGAAAAAGAAGAGAATGAAGCAAAATATTCCTCTTAATTGATTACACACATAACAATCGAACTATTACGCGTTCTATTACGTTGATAGTGATTTATGATTAAATTGTAATGCGAGTTACCAACGTGGAGTAATAAAACATAACCTCCATCATTGACTACAGAAAAACGGATGATGACTCGCGCTGAAAGGAAATTAATTAAGAGTAAGAAAGAGAGATGAAGTGTAGAAGTATCGTGATTGGAGGAGTAAGAGGAGGAAGAGGAGAAGGAGGATATGACGAAGGGGTTAGAGGGGTGAAGGGGGTATCAACCAAGAGGAAGAGGTAGAGAAAAAAAAAAGTTAGTCTCGCGACAACGACAAGGAGAATAATGGCGACGATTGCATTCCTTCCGCACGCTAAGAAACACCGAGGCCGGCCGACTTTCTCAGTTCTCTTTTTCCCTTTCCCCCTTCATCACCTCTCCACTCCTCTCCTCACCTTTCGACAATGTTCAGGTAGCCAAGTAATGTCCCATTCGTCGATCCGTAGCCGATTTTTCCTTTCTCGCGGGGAAAATCAAGGTGTTGCGCATTATGCTACTACTACCGAGTACGACTAGGACAACAACAACAACGATGAAGTGGTTGAGGAGGAGGAGGAGGATGAGAGGACGACTCTCGCTGATCTTGCTTTCGAAAATGCTAGAAAGAGAAGAGGAGAGAAAGAACTTACTAGCGTGTCGTGTTTGCTGTGCTGATCTATAAATCTCATTACTCCACTTTACTACTTTTGTTAAAGAAAAAAAAACTTTTCTTTCCATTAAAAATGCATCGGTGTCTGGCTTCTTTTTCCTTTTCTTTTCTTTTCTTTTCTTTTATAAATGGCGATTTCGAACGTCGTTTTATTCTTTAATGCGAGAAATTCGTTGGACAAGGGAAAGAATAAGAATAAGGCGGGAATAATAGATTTGTTGGTTAGAAAAATGGCGGATATAGGATTTGGTAGAAAAGAAAATGGCGAGAGTTCGATTCATCTGAATCAAAAAATGGCGGATTATATGGAACTTTGAAATTTGATCAGAATTTTCTTCGAGAAAATAAAAATTTGTTTTTTTAAAGAGTTAATTTATAAAATATAAAACAAAACAAAAAGAAAAAAGGTTCGTAAGAAATGGTAGGGTTTAAAAAAGAAAACGTACTTAATTATTAAACGAATAATCGATCCCTTTTTCTTGAAATCACAATCTCGCGGATGGAAATTTAAGAAAAAGAATGAAAAAGAAAATAAAAATGAATACGTGATAGAATACTTCGAAAGAAGAGAACGACCTATATTAATCGATGAAGCAAAACAAAACGAGAAAACGAAAAAATACCAAACGACAGCTGCAAAAAAGTTTCCTCGACAAAAAAGTAACCACCGTTACCAAAAAAAAAAAATCCAAGAGAGCATGCAATTCGACAAAAGTTCACGAATCGTGCTGAAATTCGAGACGTCGATGTACGATAAAAAAAAAATCAAAATAAAAAAAAGAATATATGGAACGAAGTGTTGTGGTGGGCGGTGGGGGATCGTTTCAAAATAAATCCGAAATCAAAATCAAATCAAATGAAATTAAAACGAAAAAACAAGTTCGATGAATGCAGGAAAGAGACGATTATGCACATGCGCGTGCATTTTAAGAAAAAAAAAAGAACAAATATTCTCGATCCGAGTAAACAGCAACAGCAGCAGGTAGATGCACAAACTTTGACGCGCGAATACGAAAGTGAGAAAGAGAAAGAGAAAAACGTCAAAGTGCAAGAAGAAGAAGAAGAAGAAGAAGAAGAAGAAGAAGAGGAAGAGAGAATTGGGTGGTGGGGTTGGGGAGTAGAGGGAAGAGTGCATCGGGCGAACGGGCCGTTGCTGCACGTCGCGGGTCGTGTCGAGAAGAGGTGGCGGTGGTGGATGATCGGGGTGGTGAAGGGGAGGAGGAGGAGGAGGGGGGGGTTAGTTGGTTGGTTGGTTGGTTAGTCGGTGTGGGACGGGATGGTTGAGAGGGGAATGGTGGGGGCAGGGGGCTGAGAAGAGTAGGAAAATTCAGGTCGCGCCTTGACATACTTGTACTTACCACGTGCATCGGTTGGTGCGCGCACGCGCGCATTGCGCGAGTAACAGAATGAGAGTGAGTGTGAGTAAGAAAGAGAAAGAGAAACAGAGAGAGAGTGAGAGAAAAAGAGAGAGAAAGAGAGAGAAAATACGCTCGATGCACCGCGAGAAAACGCGTTTATTTCTTTACCCTTTTACATCTCTTTTATTATTATTATTATTGTTATTGTTATTATATTTTGTTGGTATTGTTTTTTTACTAATTCTCGGTGATTCCTTCCTTTACTTTTTTTACTCACTCATAAATTGATATATAGAATATTCTTCAAACGTGTAATAGTGTTTTTAGAGTTTAATTGAATTTGATTATTTTTGGTTTAATCGAGAATAAAATTACTTATTGTCCGGTGTTATCTTGGTGTGATTATTATTATTATTGTTATTATATTTTTTTTTTGGTAGATAGTACCTTTTACTCACCCACGAATTGAAATATAATATTCTTCAAATGTTTATAATAGTTGTAATAATTTAATTTGATTTTATTTGATAACGAGTTATAGTTTGTTTTATAAACGAAAATGAAATGACAATTGTCCAATGTTGTTTTGGTGTGTTCGTATTAAATAGGGGGGATAAGATAAGGGTTGAGATATGACATTTATGAGATAAGGGTTTTTTTGTTTTTTACTAACAGGAAACTTCCGCAGTGAAAGTATGAAAGTTGTAAAACACGAGAAAGGTCGTTATCTATCTGGTATTGCGTTCGGGCGCACGTTCTCAGCAAGATAGGACGTTTATCTCGTCATATTACGAATGCAAATTCCAAGGTGCAACAACCGCTGTAACGATCGCGAAGTGCAATCCGCGGGATGATGCGTCCTCGGTTTTAAACCAAGCAAATAACACCGGTAACACTAACCACGTTTTTTTCTTCGTTTTCTTTTTCGATACAAATTTAAAGAGGGGGGAAATAAATTTTTGTTCTAAAAATCTGATGGGTATTTTATTTGATTTTTTATGGATTAAATCGTAAACAAAAATATCGTTCATTCAGATTTCTTCATCGAAAGATACAATTGGAATATAATTTTTATTTATTTTTTTTTTTGGGAGGAAAATTTGATGATTGATGGAATACCGAATTCCTTTTTTTTTTTTATTCTTTTTTGTGTAAAAAAAGAATTTATATATAGATCGTGATTCTATGATCGACGTTATCTATCAGCAAGATGTAATTGGAGAAATATAGTCGAAAGAAACTACTACGAGGACGACGACGACGTGTGGGTATCAGATTTCTCGAGTTTCCAGCCGAAAAGTGTCGATTTCGTGGAGGTACCAGATCTTAAGAAAACTTGTCCCCTTACTGTCGTTAGTTCCTAGGGGCCCCCTCCTCGTCTTAGAATAGTACGTATAAAGAAGAGAAAAATAAGAGTTGAATTTCTAGGGTGAACTCCATACGTGACCTGACGCTGATGAAAACCGAAAGTGAAAGCTAACTGTTGAGGGAGAGACGATTCTAAAACGATTTTCTCAGTAATCCCTACATTTTTTTTCTTTCTTTCTTTATTTCTTTTTGTTCCATTCCCCCCCCCCCTCCTCTTTCCTTTATTTACTTTTCTTTTCTTTAAACGACAGAAATATTATTTTTTAACAACTACAACTATCTGAAATAAATATTAGAACTATGCTAATGTATTCGAGAAATGTATTCGAGGAATACGTTCATCTTAATTCTAGAATAGGAAACATAGTAATTCGCGTTACCATATCTCAATTTCTAAGAAAATCGTTAATCGATAGGAAAATTGTCATAGTCATAGTAAAAGTAAACTAACAAATATCGACAAATGTTTTCCATCTGTGATTAAAATATTCTGTATGACGATAATTCATTAAATATTAACCACGATTTTTAATATCTCAAATAAAATTTATATAAAAAGAAATAACAAAATACATAAATAAACAAATTGAAATGTAAATATTTAAATTGACACCAAAAAGATAATTAAAAAATATATAATACTGGATATAAAATGAAAAGTAAAAAAAATAATTATTATTGTTATTATTATTATAATAAATAAATTAAAAAAAAAAAAGTAGGATAGAGTCAGTAAGCAATAAAATGTTATTTCTTATCGTGGACGATTTCAAAGGATTAGAAACCGCGCGAAAGGTTGATCGGCAAGGAAGAAAGCGATAGAAGAAGAAGATTCTCGAACGTGTTGCGGCTTAAAGCGATGCAACGATGCAACGGTGCAACGATGCAACGATTCAAGCTGGTGCTTGCCGACGAGTAGCCAGCCGTTCGTTCGTTCGTTCGTTCGTTCGTAAGTTCTATCTAGGCCAGGGCTAGCGTGGCAAATGAGCTCGTTCGTTCCTTCGTTCCTTCGTTTATTCCTTCCTCTGCACAAACGTTCTTCGTATGCAACTCACCCGTATGCAACTGTGCTGCACGTACTTGCATATATACGTGTTAGCGTACTTATATGACATGCGTGCACGCGTGACACTAAATACTTTTACTAATTGCACATGCTCGATTAAATATATTCATATATAAATATTATTAATTAATTAATTAATAAATGCTATATAATTTCTATGAGAAAGAGAATCATAAAAATTCGTATGGTTTTGTAATTGGTTAAAAAAATATAAAAAAAAGAAAAGTTTAAAAATGAAAATATATAAATAAATATTATTAATTGGATACACTTTGGTCAATTTCGTAATTCAAATATAAATCAAACGAGATCGTGGTAAAGATTTAATCAGAAGAAAGTGATACCGTGTACGATTACTCTCACGTAAAAATAAATAAAACAAAAAGAAAAATAATTATTATTTAGAATAAATGTTACAATGAAAATATAATACACCAACTAATGCATTAAGAATACATCAAAAATTCAACTTTTCTAATCTCGGAGAAAAATATCTAAATGAAATAACACAAACTTATTCTAATCTATAAACACATACAAAAACTTATTGTCAGATTTTTGTAATCTCATTAAATATAAAAACCATAACACACTTTTAATATTAATTGATAAAAAATATATAAAAAAAATTGTTTAAAAGTGTAAACCTGAATGAAATAACAGAAAATATATTTTTACTAAAATCTGTTACTGTGTCTACCATTCACACATACACATGCATACACAAATAGACAAATGTATCAGTGACCGAAATGACTCTATCGGTGTTAGTAAAAAAAATAAACGAAGGATCGTGATGACGTGGTAAACGGGGTAAGAAGAGAACAAGAGGGTTCTAGGTGAGGATAGGTAAGATTGTTTGACGATGAGGGGGAACGATGTAGGAGGACGGGGAAGAGGTGGAATGGTCTCGTGCCTAAGTTGTATAGTTCTAGAATCTAGCTACTTACTTGGCACTATCTCCTTAACCAGACTCGCATAAGAATCGCGTGCACATACACGCGATCCGCGTGATCTCGATCTTACTTTCGATTCGGTCCGTACACGTTCACGATTTCTTCCACCTGTGCGCGGTGGTTTCTATTTTTTTTTTTTCTTCTATCATTTTTCCTTTTTCTTCAACATAAAACTCGTAGGAATCATCATCATCGTCATCTCTATCCTCGATTACTCATTTTCCTATTTTTTTTTTTGTTTCTCCTGTTTCGACATATTATTTCAACACCATCCTCTTCCCTCATTTAATTTTTATTATTTTTATTATATGTGATTTGTTTTAAAGGTATAAATATTTTGTTTTTAAGACAGAATGACACTGTAATATTTCAATTTGATTTTTTTAATATTCTTTTTTGATTTATATCCGTCAGATTATTATTTTAACTTTTATTTTTTCTATTATCGTTCAAAAATTTTTTCTCAGATAAAATTTCTTGGTCATTCGTTATTTGCCAGTAATGAAAAAAAATTCTGGATTAACCGAGACGTTATCGAAGAAGAAAAAAAAAAGGAAGAGTAATCTTTGAAATGACACGAAGTTACTTTTGGAAACGTAGAATCTTAGACGATTAAATTGTCTGACGATTATTTTAGGAATTTCAAAAGATCACGATAAGAAATATCGGTAATGTTTTATAACATCTAGAAACGAACAAAGTTTTATAATCCGATGACGCAAATGTCAACACGCGTTAGAACGTGTCAAAACTATGCACGAATATTATCGAAAATCGAAATGTAAAGAAATTTTTATCAACACAATATTAAACCTTATTTTCTTTTTAACCAATCACCGATCTTTTTCCCCTAAACACCACCCCCATGTATAATTATGATTTACTTTTACAATCGGAGTTTGATTTTTTGTTCACGTTAGAATCGTATTACATGTTCCTTTCTCTCGTTTTGTATTAATTTACTCTTTTTTTTTTGGCAAAAAGCAAAGCTAGCAAGTAAACAAGTATTACTATCGATTTCTATTTATCGAAACGATCGTTTTTCGATGTACAGGGAAAAAAAAAGATAGGAGAGTAATCAAAGAGAGAGAGAGAAGTAGGGAAAGTGAAATTAACAGAAAGATCGATAAACGTTTTAAAAAACGTTTCAAATAAAACGATAGTCTGTAATTTAGTATATAACTCACATATATATAATATACATGTATATTTGTATGTCGAACAACGTGGTACAACGATCGGCTGTCATGCGAATATAAATGTTTTATATACGTGGAATGTAAAGAAGACATATGCTTGTTAACAATCGATTTCGAACTCGGATAAATATAAATGTTTATATACATGATGCTGGATTGATCAATTTTAAATATAAATAAAAAGATTACAATTTTTATAGATTTTTCTTTAAAATGAAATTGTGTTTGGAATGAATGTTAAAATAAATTGATTTCTACGATAGGATTAAACACCAAACTTTTACAACCTGGTATATTATAATTATTAAATATATATAAATATTTAATTTATTTATATTAAATAATAAATAATATGTATATGCATAAATCTATTTATTAATATTATTTAAATATTAAGAAATAAAAATCTATCATTGGAAATAGGAAACATCTGTGAAAATATAGGTCACTGGTAAGAAAAGTAGGTCAACGATACAAAAGTAGGTCAACTGTACAAAAACATAGTAAAAATCCTATACTTACTGAATGTATTGAGAGAAAGATAGACGAAAGTGTACGTCCGAGTCAAACGAGTTTAAGCATCGGTACTGTTCGTGGATCTCTCGGTGAATTCTAAGAAATTCGTTAAATATGAAATACACATAGAAAAACATTCCTTAATTACCGGCTTAGTTGAGTGTTCAATGTTTTATTTATGTTCGGTACTCTTCGTCATTCCTCGGCCGGTGTCGACAATCGAACATTGTCATTTCGTCGTTAGATTTGATATTGACCTTCGGGTATGTTCGGTACTTGTCGAATGTATTCGTAACTACTTTTCATAATAATCGTTAGTCTTCGTCGAGCGTCGGAAGGTGAAACAATAATATTAAGAATATGTCATTTATTTCGCGTCGCGTATATTCCTGTGAGTGTTCTCTTCTTATGCAAGTGATATGCATACGTGAGTGAGTGTGTGAGATGCTGATGAGTGATATATACATATATGGATACAGTGCAGTTATGGATATGGGTATGACAGTATTGGATATAAGGACAAAGTACATCTAATGTAAGTTGACCATAATTTTTAAACCTTTTTAACATTTGACCGCAGCGTGATAGGTTTTAGCGATAAACATATTGCATCAATAATTTTCAATAAAAATATCTAATAGTTGTAGAATACTTTAATCGGGCACAGTATATACGTGTCCTATAATTCACGCGAATAACTTTTGTTTCATCCATAGTACTGAAAGTGTTTCAAATATGATTCTCGGTGTTAGATTTATTTCACAATGATGCATAATCAACGTACATCTCGGACAAGTGACATATCTTTTCTTTTATTCATTTTTCAAACGCTCGAGTATTATTATTCGTTTTTATTTTTTATACAAACTCGTCTCGACTTACTGCCTAAATACACACACACATCCAAACATTCGTAGTTCCTTGTTTCGTATCAGACTCATGTATTCACTCACTTGTTCACTTTCTCTCTCTAGCACATCTACTCTCTTCTCTGTTTTATCAATAATTATTGAAAACACCTGAAAGAATCATTGAATAATGATTATACCTTTACGAAAATCTTATCAGACGTGTGAAAAATAACTAATCTAAATTTTTATCGTAATCGATTAAATTGTTTACGAATCCATACTAACATTCATTTTTATACGTGTAACATTCTTTTGTTATTTTCTTTGAAGTTTCTTCTTTTTTTTCTCTAAACGATTTTTATAAAAATAATTTCATAGTCAGCATCGGGATGAATAAAAAGTAGACGTTGACCTGAGAGTGCAAAATATTCGTTGGAATATAATTCCTCTCCTCTTCTCCCTTCTCTTTCCTTTTTTCCTTTCTCAAATCACACGACAATGTTTACGTATGCTCTTATTATTTACGTTCCGCACTTCTGCGTGTGTAAAAAATTTAAAAAGGAAAAAGTAGGGAAGAGAAATAAACAAAGAAATAATAATCAGACGTTAACGATTCTTTAATTATGGTATATCGAATTATATTATGTGAGAGATAGAAAAACAATCGTGTTCACGCAGTTAGGTGTTGCATCCTTCACTTTATCGTAATCGTTGTATCTTTGTGATCTTAATCAATTTTATAACTAAGAAAATATAAAAATAATTTATATACGTGCCAGAGAAGTTTATTTTTTTTTTTCCTAGAAATTATTATTTATTATGTCAAACGTAATCATTTTTAATCCTATTACTTATTACAATCGAACACGATATCGTCCAAATTTTCAACGATATTTAAAAATAAATATAAAAAAGAAATTTAGGAATCAACGAATTTTTAACATAGACAAAACCTTTGCTATGATATTCTCTTTTTTATTTATTTATCGATACACACTATTTCTAATTTTATCGAATCAAAAATAATACACACACTTTCTTTCGTTCTCTCTCTGACTTATATTATCTCGAGTAGGAGGGGTATCGTCTTAAAAATAGGTCGACGGTCAGCAACAAAAGAACTACAGGAACATATATCCTATCCTCAATCTCTCTCTCTCTTTTTCTCTCATTCTCTTTCTCTCAATCTGAATCTCCCTCTTTATCTTTCTCTCCTAAGTTAATCCGAATGCGTGAAAAATAAGACACAACAGAACGAGTCGCGGAAGGTGGTGTCGCTCGGTTTACACCCACCTCCCTCCTCACTACCTTTTCCTACTACCTAAAACCCTACCCAAATCCCCTACATCTCCTTCCCTGTACCCTTCCTCCTTCTTCTGGCCACCCTTTTTTTTATTCTTTTTTTCTTGATCTTCTCACGCGGAGAGAACACGTCTTTGTCCGTCTCTCCTCTCGTGCTTACTCGACCGAGCTCTTTCGTGTCTTCCAAAGAGAGAGAATGAGAGAGAATGAGAGAGAATGAGAGAGGTAAAGATAAAAATAGAAAGAGATAGAGGAGTTGCATAGGCTAGAAAAGGATCTTCTATCTTTTTCTATTTTTCTTTATTCTCTCTCTCTCTTTCTCTCTCTGTTTCTCTCTGTTTCTTTTTTTTTTACATATACATGTTACACATATATAGATAGGCACATATGTACTCACGTACATACATACATACATATATATGGTGTAACTCTTACTATCTCACTTTCAAAGTTGCAGTTGCAGTCTCGGAACATTTGCCGGTTAGGATAGAAGCCGACGGTAGAAGTTGGTTTAGGGATAGTGGGGGTAACGTTCAGGCCTTGGGAGAGTTCGCTGCACCTCCCGTCCCTCCCCCCTTCCTCTAACCCCTCTCAGCCGGTCCTCTTCCAGACCCTCTCCTCCTCCTCTTCCTCCTCCACCACCTCCTCCTCCTCGCGCCAGTTCCTCGACGACTTCCCCTTTCCAAGTCGACTCGCGTAGTATGCGTTTGTTTATATGTGTTTTCTCTCTGTATGTGAAAATAAGAACTAGTGAGAGTGAGTGAGTGTGAGAAAGATAGTATGCGTTGTATGCAAGTGTATTTTCTATGAACACGCACAAATACACATATGTGTATGTATATATATGTACGTGTGTGTATATACATATGTACAAGTTTAAATCTTCTTATTCTTTTTATTTTCCTTCTTCTTCTTTATTTCTTTTTTTGTCTAGCTTTGCTTGACACCCTCTTTTTACGTTTCGAAATGTAAAAGAGAGAAAAGATACACTGTTTTAATATATATTAGTTTGGGGAAAAAGAAATTCATCATTTTTAAGTTTATTTCAAGCTTATAATAATGGATTTCTTTTTCCCTAAATTAATATAAAAATAAAACATATATTATATATTAAAGTATATATTTTTTTTTGGACAAGTATAATATTTGTTAGAGTAATTTCTTGATTTTCAGTAATAAAATTAATTGATAAATTATATTCAGTATTGAATAAAGAATTAAATAAAACGTATTAAAATTGTCATCAAATGTTGAAGAGAATGATAAATGAAAAAATTCGATTTTGATATACACATTCCATATATTTCGTACAATTTTTTCTACAATGCTTGGATATTTTTATTAATAATTTTTTTTTGTTTTTTTGACAATAAGTTATACACGCATCAACGTAAAAATGCACGAGAGAGAGAGTGAGAGAGATAAATAGTTTGTCCTCGATTCGATTGATTCGATTCGAATCGATCGATCGAACGAACAAACCATTCGTTTCGTCGAGAATCTTCGAAAGAAGATCCTTAAACGATGACGTATCGAACCAAGTTTACTACACACATACACGTGTTGGTTTTTTTTTTTTAGTCTTTTTTTAGTCTCTGAACAGGTAATCAGCTATTTTCGAGCTATCAAGTGTGGACATGTGTGTACGTACGTGTGTTTGTTTTTTTTATTACTCTCACGTTGTGTTGTTGTCTAGTTTCTTTAACTCGTTTTTTTCTTCCATTTTTTTTATTTATTTATTTATTTTTGTCTTATCCGATATCTAAAAGAAGTTATTTATCCTTGCCTTGTTGTTTTTTTTCTATCTCTTCTTCTTCTTCTTCTTCTTCTTCTTCTTCTTTAATAGCTTCAATTTGACGGGAACTTTCGTAAAAGAATTCTAAATTTGTTTCTCGTTTCTTTTTTTAATATCTCGATTAAATATATTTATTCCTATCTAAATTATTCATTTTCTGTTCAAAAAAATGTAAAAATATTATAATTACAAATATATATATAATACATCTATAAATAAATGGTTATATATATACACACATTATGTATTGGGGTTTCTCAAAACGTGAATAGACACTTGTGATTCCAACGACCCAATACCGTGTCGCGAGACATTTAAGCAAAGTTTACAAAAAAAATCTTAATACCAATTCTATTTCCATATACGTTTCTTTTTTTGTAATATATCGTCCAATTATATTCGTAAGATTTTTATCAAGTGATATTTATTTTCTTAACTAATACATATGTATATTAAATATACTAAATTATTTATTAAATTCTAACACACAAATGTGTATTTCATTTTTATTACCAATTGTTTAAATTGACAAAAAAAAAACAAAATTTATGAACCCTCTTTTAACTGTGTTATATAAAAATAATATATTCAATTAAATATTATAATTTTGGGGACAAAGAAATCTATTATTTGAAGCTTAAATAAAACATACAAATAATATAACAATAGTTATAACAATAGTATAAAATTAATTAGTATATTTTTATTTATATACACGAAAAGAAAGAAACAAGGAGGTTTAGGTGTAAAGAATGAAGGGATGATGGTGGTTAGAATGATTTGTATGGGGGGTTAAATGACGCGACACGCTTGAGAACTATCACCTTAGAAAAATCAACGAGGGTTGGTGAAGTAGAGGGAAGGAGGTGGAGGAGTAGAAGGAGGGGTAGGAGGAAAAAAACCGACAAGTTGCAAGCCCTGGTTCGTTCCTTCGTTCCTTCGTTCGTTCGATTGCTCGCGGAAGAAGTAGCGGAACGCGTAATGGACGACTGCTACCGTTCGAAAAATAAAGAAACAGAGATATAGGGTGGAGTAAAAGAGATAGAGAAAGAGAGAGAAAGAGAGAGAGAGAGAGTAAAAAAAAGGTATATAAGGACCTTGGTATTTCCTGGCTGCCCCTTTTTTTTTTGTTTTCATCTCCCTTCTCTCTTCTCTTCTCTTCCTTGCATGATCCTTAATCCTCTCGTTTTACTCAATTTATTTTCATTTTATTCCTCTTACATTCACCCTCTATTTCTTTTTTTTTTATTTTTCTTTTTCTCAAGTTCGTAGGAATATATATTAGAAAATAGAATTATGTAATATGTACTATAAAAATTTGTTGTTAGTTTAGTTTATTGGAATTAGTTTCTTCATTTGATGATATATATATTAATTATTTTATTGATGTATATGGTTTAGGTAACAAAATAAACTTGTCAACAAAAAGATTATCTAATAATTATAAATCTTATCTTACAATTAAGATAACAAGATATATTAAAGGATATAAATTATTTGAATAATATGTACAGTATTTATTTTTATTAATAAAATAAATAAAATTTAGTAACAATCATATTACAACATATACAACGTATAATATTATTACTTTTATATATATATATATATTATTAATATTAATAAAATAATTAATTATAGGGAAAGGAGTGTATTTAACAAAGTTATAGTAGTGTAGTAAGCAGATATTAAAGGATATGAATTATTTGAATAATATTTATTTATTTTAAATAATATAATATATAAATAAAATTTAACAACAATCATGTTACAACATATGACCATATAATTTACAACTCTTAAATTATTATTATTAATAAAATAATTAATTATAGGGGCAGGAGTGTATTTAACAAGGTTATAATAGTAGTAGAGTAGTAATAGTAGTAGTAAGTAGATATTAAAAAGATATAAATTATTTGAATAATATATTTTATTATTTAAATTAATTTTATTATTAAATTATTATTTTTTATAATAATTTACTATTTATATGGTTATATGTTTTTATATTTATATGATTATATGTTGGTAACGTGACTTTGTTAACTAGATTTCATTTATATTTTATTATTTAAATTAATTTTATTATTAAATTATTATTTTAAATAATAAATTATTATTTATTTTAATTTTTAAATAATAATTTAATGATAAAATTAATTTAAATAATAAAATATAAATGAAATCTAGTTAACAAAGACACATTACCAACATATAACCATATAATTAATACTTTTAACTACTCTTATATAAATATTAATAAAATAATTAATTATAGGGGAAAGAGGAGTATTTAACAAGGTCATAGTAGTAATAGTAGTAGTAGTAGTAATAGTAGTAGTATGGTTAAAGGATCGTTGCTGGTTCCGGCCGCGTGTGACCGAGCATATTGTAGACACAATAAAGGGGAACGTTTTAAACAATAACCTCGCGACTCGTTCTGGCCGGACGTAGGAGCCACACGTGCTTTTATATATTTGTCTCTCTCTCTCTCTCTTTATCTCTCTCTCTCTCTTTCTCTTTACATGTATTTGTAGATTTGTATTTGTATTTGTGTTTGCATCTACGCGGTTGAACTTTTTCGCGCACCGAGTGTGTATGGCGGACCTTGGAAGCCGCTCGTAGCGGATCGGGGGAATCTTTCCGGTTCTCGCGGACGTGAACCAAGGGGGATTCTTCTTCTTCTTCTTCTTCTTCTTCTTCTTCTTCTTCTACTTCTTCTTCTCGTTCTCCTACTTCTTCTTCTTCTTATTCTTTAGTGTGTCCTTGGAAAGACACATGCAATTCACGGTTTCTCTCGCACACCTTCGAATATCTTCGATTCTCATTTGTGTTTAATTTTTATTTCTATCTAATTACTTTAATCTATTATTTAAACAAATTTCTTCCTTTTTTCAATTATTCCTTCAAGTTCGTTTTTATTTATTCATTGCTAAAGAAGAGTACAATATTTCTTTTCTGTCAGAATTCAGATTGTTTTCCTATGTTTGAAGTATTTGTTTTAATCGATAGAATGTTGGTATTAAAAATCTTTTTTTGTTTCTTCTAAATAAGACCATGTGAAAAAAAGAAGGGATAAAGGGAAGAAGGTAGAAAATAAAATAAAAGTAAAATTGAGAAAAGAGTATGAAAAGATTTAATTAAATGTAAATGAATTTCGCGAAGGTCACAAACATTGTTACTGCAATTCCCTTAGCGTAGTGGGTGATGGTAAAGTGGAGTGGAATGAGGTAGGGGTGGGAGAGGGAGGAGGAGGGTGTTCGTGGTTACGTGCATGCGTAAGTGCACGCGTAAGTTTGTTGCGTGCACGCAGTGGGTGGATGTATGTGTGTCTACTTTATATACGTGTGTATTATTTTATGTGGAACGATTTCCCTTTGGCATAGCTTTTCCCGCCGTGCACGAGGAGTTAGTTGAACATAGTCTCGTCGGAGTATTTCTCCAAAGATTTTCTTCATCGGTGAAAAGGAAAACGTACACGTCGTTCCTCCTCGGTTACTATTGCGAGTTAGTAGTTCTCTTGCGCTCGCGCGTTCACTCGTTTCTTCTTCTTCTTCTTCTTCTTCAATCCTTCCCCCTCAACCCTCTTGACCGAGCACCTTCTCAACCAACCGCTTCACCACCTCAGGCAACACCCTCGCGTGTGTCCTTGGAAAGTCTCGAGAAACTTCTTCTTCTTCTTCTTCTTCTTCTTCTTCTGCTTCTTCTGCTTCACGGTTTCTGACACCTATTTCAATGATTTTTTTTATTTGTCTTAAAAGTTTACGAAATCTTATGTTAGATCCACCACCTATTAATCTGAAATTTTTCTATCAAAAAATATTCGTACAGTTGTAATAATCGTATATTCAAAAATTAATTTCACTTTTTTATATTTGATAGAAAAATCTCGATAAATCGTATTCCTACTATTTTACCCTAATTTTATTCTAAAATCTTACAATTTTCTTCTTTTTTTTTTTTTATTTCAAATGTCATTTTCATAGAAGAGATTTCTTTTATTATCGAGTCAAAAATGTACAATTCAAATATGTTGAATTGAATAGAAAGATACGATAATGAAAATTTCAGTCTGATTTGATTATATTTTTAGGGTGAAAGAGAAAAGAAAGAAGGATCGAAGGTAAAAATTGTTCGATCAATTGAAAGGAAGGGTAAAATAAAAAGAATGGAAAGGAATGATAAGAAAAGAAAAAAAAAATGTATTCGTGATAGGAATAAACGCGCTTTTAGTTAGACTCTCTCAGTTTATAAAGAGAGAAACGTGTCGAGGAAAAGTGCGCGTTAGTCTCGGCCTGAATCGTCGACTAATATCTCTTCCTCCACCTCTTCCTCCTCCCCCTTCCTCCTCTTCCTCCTCCACTTCTTCATCTCTTTCACTTTACTATGACGATCGAACAGGGAAAAATAATATAAATTCAAAAACTAAAATAACAGAAGAATTCTTCGAGATATCAAAATCCTTTTTGTTTTTATTTTTTTTTTTTAAGGTGGTCAACCCCTGTGACAGTCGACTGTTTAAACATTTTTGAAGAATTTTATTTTTGATGACTAATAAAAAGATAGAACTCTCTTTGAAGTTTTTGTAATATATTTATTAACATTTCGGTAGTGTATAAAAAAATTTTTAGACATTAATCTTCGTAAAATCATGAATTGTACACCACTTCGAGGACACACATTTTGACAAAAAGTTTATTGAATGTCTGATTAGCTTATTTGATATCAGGATTTTAATTTGTAAACTTTTGACGATAGAAATTAATTCTAGGATTATTAGAAATTATTGAGAATTAAATAATTGAGAGACTTTTGAAAATTAATTGCAATATTTCATGATTTTTTGTAGATTACTTTGTTTCGAAACAAATAGAACCGGTTGGAATTTCCAAATGATTTTACTTTCATCCTACGATTAGACGTGTATCGAATTTATGATTAAAATTTCAAAGCAATCGGTTAAATGATTTTTTCAAATATCGCGGTGACAAGTTATGAAAATACAGTTTTGAGAAAAATGATATACACCTGGTTCTTACTAACAGCTGTAACTTTCCAATAACTTCGAATATTGGAAAAATCATTTTACCAGGATATTCTAAACACGTTTAGGGAATCAATTTATGCAACAACAAAAAATTCGATTTTTTTTCAACTCGTCACACCGAGAGTGATGACCCCTTTAAGGACACCCCTTTAACAAGATTCATATTAGTCCATTTAGTATTTTAACCAATACTAAATATTATATTCGTATGAAATATTTGTTCATACGAATAATTATATATTGAAATTAAACAAAAATAGAATTGGTTAAATATAATTTTTATAAATTAAAAAAAAAATATTAAAATCTTTAATTGATTAGGTAAATGATCAAAAATATTCGATTATTCGATGGATTTAATTTCGTATTAAAAAATAATGCAATATCGATTGAAAAGATGAAAATTCTTAAACGTCTGGACCACAAAGTAGATGATCGAATACACACACACACACACACACACACAACTGTCAACAACGACAACAACTAGTTGACGAATTAGAAATCTAGCTTTTCCTGGATTGGGTGTCGTCCTGTTCAGAGATCGGCGAGAGTTACGAGATTTTCTCTCGGTCAGTTAAGATAAAAGTAGTATTATTGTGTATAGTAAGTGTTTTAATGTTTTTACGTTTAAATAGTTACTTCTTGTTAGTTGTATCTTAGTTGAAGTCAGTTTGACACCATTGCTTGTCTCTTTGTGTAAACTTGTGTACGTGTTTCAAGTATTTTCCGTCAACTCGTTGACTCTTCTTTTTCTAAACTCCAACAAACAAATCTAATCATAATTAATCATTTATAATACAAAACCACATCTATCATTTTCAACAATAAAAAAATACCATCAACAATTTTATTCTACAAGATTATAATTATTTAATTAATTTTTTAACATACGAGAAAAGAGAGTGGATTGTTGGAAAATACTTGGAATTTCGTAAAAACAAAATTCTTTACAGGTTGATCATACTTTTTATGTTCGATCGATTAAAATTATTGAAATTTTACGAACATGGAATAAAAATTATATTAAAATTGAATATGTGATGATGCAGATGATACAAATGATGTAGAAAAAAAAGGAAAAAAAAATAAGAGGAATAAATAGAAAGAAAAAGTAAAGAAAGAAAGAAAGTGTAATTTTTTAGATAAATAATACAATAATCAAGCGCAGTTAGCCTTTCTATTGAATAGGCGCCCTGAGGCAGTTGACCTTTCAGCTCCCCCTTTAATCTGGCCATGACCACGAGTAGGATCTCGCTGTAGTAGTTGGTAGAGGTCTCCTCTTCGTAATCGTCGTTCCTCCTAAATCCATTCTCGCGACGTAGTTTTTTTTTCTTTTTTTAATTTTTATCGCGAAAAATAACTACATGACTTTACTTAGAAGTACTTACACGTACACACACACACACACACACACACACACACACACACAGATAGATTCATGTATACGTGACGAGTAAATGCACGCACATACGCGTACTCGTAATGAATTTGTATTTTTAGGAAAAGTGACTTGCAACGTTGTTGTTATTGTTGAAGAAGTTATTGGCTTTATATTATTATTATTATTATTATTATTATAATTATTATTATTTTCTTTTTTTAGTTTTTTTTTTCGAGTAAGTAAGTAAGTTTTCTTTTCTTATCAGCCGTCAAAACAAGTATCCAAAAAAATTCTCTTCAACGTTTTCGAAGGTATTTTTTCTTATTTAGTATGAATGATGTGTATACTCATATTTTACTTATATGCACACGTACGTGACATATATATATAGGAATAAATGAATGAGGATCGATGAAGTTCACCTTCAAAAGTAAAACATCGTGTTGCCTGAAGAACTTTTTCAGATGTCTGACAAAAAGAGAATACGTCATATATGTGTGTATGTGTATGTGTGTTTCTTTGTATATGTATAAAATATGATATACAGAACGTTTCAAATATAAAAGGGTAGATTAAAATGTTTTGAACTTTGGAAAAACACGTATTAATTTTTGTTTAAATAAAATCGAGAATTTGATCAAAAGAAAAACTTTGTAGGCTGGGACACGAAACTTTTTAAACTACGACCACCCACATATTAAGAAAAATTATATTTTATTATAATTTTTATATTTATTTCTTGAAGATATAGAAAATGAAATGAATATAATTGATATATTTGTGTATAAATTTTATTTTTAAATATACAGTAAACGTTTGACAATAAAATATTAAAAGAAGTACAAAAAAAAGTAATCTTATGAAATAATCTTGTGAAATATAATCTACAGAAGTATATTTAAAACATATATATTTATTTAAACAAAAAAGAAAAGTATATATAACATTCTAATAAATAGGACATTTAAAAAAAAATATTTCTATAATCCAAAAAAATAATAAAACACGTATGATTTTTAATTATCATCGAGAAAGAGAGGAGATGGATATAAAAAGAAAGAATTTTAATAAGGAAGGAATATTATTTCGATGTTAGATATTTCAAGATTATTATTTGTCTTGTATTTATATTTTAATAAAAAGATCGAGAGAGAAGGTGAATAAATTTTCTAACAAGTAGTATCATTTCTACGAATGGATTATATTTATCATTCTAAACGTTGGCACATTTACAGGTTACATTTCTAAACACAAAGTTTGTTTTATTGGTCGAAAGGATTTTCAAGTGTGTCTTCTACGTATTACTAAATATATACATTTAAGCGTTTACATATTTTTACACATACATACATACATACATACATACATACATATAAATGTATGTATGATATGGACTTATGCTTGGGCACACAGTGGGCGTAATTCTTTTCCTTATAGCATGTAGTTACAGACTATCTGAGAATTATTCTACGTGCATCGATGATCACGACACACACACATATTATTATTTCAATAATAATTACACACGCACACACATACAAAGAAAATAGATACACATGTATGTATATAAATATTAGATCGGGGAAAAAGTATATTCGTATTTTAAAAGGAAGAAAATGAAACCAATTTTATGATCATATTTAGCATCGAAATTTGTCTCCAAACATTTTCTAATTATTTTTCATGATAGATTATTGTTTTTTTTATTATTTAATATCGTGATTGCTTCTCCTGCCGATTTTACTGTATTTTTATTTTACCAATGTTAACTAAGTTGTTAGACTTTGATATAGTTTATTGAGATATAATACGAAGAAACTTTTTCTCCAACCCAATATAGTTGTATATAAATATATATATGTGTTTATTCTTAAGTGTATAAGAACAGAGAACCGCAAAACCGAAATCAAAACTTCGTAAACCTGCACCGAGAAGGGGGAATAGTCCGAGAGATTAAATCGATCTCTTTCTCTCGCAGCCGCGAAATCTTATGAGGCATAGTAATTCTTTTATTTTTTTTTAATCCAATTTTTAATTCCTTTTTATGTTTTTATTTCTATACGCGAGACACACTCCACCACATCGTTGTGTGTTAAAGAAAAATAAGAAAGTTTTAAAGAATGAAGTATAAATAATATTTTATTATGCATGCTTTATTATTATTATAATTATTATTTAAATAATTTAATTAACAAAATATTTAAATAATAATAATAATAATAATAATAATTGTTTAATTTAAAATTTCATAATAAATGTGGGGATTGAATTTAAATTATGATTGAATAATAATAATGATGATAATAATGATGATGATGATTTGACAGATTTAGAAATACTTTAGAATGATGATTATGATTATTATTATTATTATCTAAAAGTTGTTATATATATATCTGTGTGTTATTTCGTATTATTTAGCAATAAGAATCGAGGAAGTTGAATTTAATCGATAAGATCTATCATTTAGGTTTTATCACTAATATTTTTAATTCTCTTATACACACGTATCGTAAGCAGTTTTCTCAGATACTCGACCGATAAGACATAGCGCCGATAAATCAATAAGATTAAAAGATGATTAATATTGTCGTTGAACTAAAAGCATTCATAGGAGAATACGGAAAAGGTGATTTGCGAGGAAACAAGTATGTATTATTCATCTTAACCCTTTTATTATATCTTTCTTTTTAATAACATTATTTTCCAATCATAAACGTGGGTACATCAAATCTACTAAAACATCTGATTTCAATCAACTTTTCAATAAACATTTATACACAAATATAATATGTAGAAAATATTTAGATCGTCCAATAAGTTTCTTTCTTGTTCTTATTGTTAATAACTTTTTATTATTTTTTATTTTATATTATTTCAATAATAATTACACAAGTTTTTTTGTTTTAAAAAAAGAGGTTATTGGGACAGAATGGATCATGTATTTTTCGATTATCTCTTTTTTAGATTATCTCTTTTTGTAATTATCTCTTCTCTCTTTTTTTTTTCAATTAAAAGTTGGTTGATATAAAATAAAAGGATTGAAAAAACAAAAACAACAGTGATCATCATAATCATCATCATCCATTCGCGAAAATTGTTAGTTAGAATTGGCTCGTATATGCGATAGCTGTCAAGTTTAATCGATATATCGTACTTGTCGTCGTAGATAAGACAGACCGAAACCGGAGTAGAATGAAAGAGTGAGAAAGAAATAGAGAAATAATAAGAAACAGAGAAAGAGAGAGATAGAGAAGACAGGATCTTCGAAAAATCGTTCTCCTCCGGCGATGACCTCGCACGCTCGTTCACCCGCTGCAAGATCAACCTGAAAGAGAAGAAGAAGAAGAAGAAGACACATATACACAAGCATACGAGTTCTTCTTCTTCTTCTTCTTCTTCCTGCGAGTCTAACCGCTCGTCGTCGTCGCAACCGATCGCTCGGTTGAGGATCGACAAGGTCAGGGACTCGTAACGCACGCCGTAGAAAGAAAGAGAAAGAGAGGAAGGGTGGTGATGGTGAAGGTGGTGGAGGAGGAGGAGGAAGAGGGAGAGAAAACTGAGAGTTTTACAAAGCCATCGTCCGTGGTGCACACATGCATATACACATATATATGTTTGTATATACATGCATGTTTCCACGAAAGGCGAACGACGGTAGACAACTACCGGTAAAGAAATAAAAAATTATATGAGAGAGAGAGAGAGTATGTGAGTGATGGGTTAGGTGGGTTGGGGAGGTGAGAGGAAGGAAAAAACGAAAACTTGGTCGATCGATCGATCGATCTTTACCGTCCTATCCCAATAAACGAAAGCTATAACACGATAAAGACAAAATAATAAAATATGTCTACGTATGATATTTTATTCCCTGTCATATGCTTGTTAGGTATATATATGTGTATGTGTGTGTGTGTATGTGTGTGCACACGTTTGTTCATTCGTTTACACGTTTATTGTGTTGTGTTATGTTGTGTGGTGGTGGTGGTGAATAATTATACATCGATGTGGTATATTGGGACTATTTAAAAGAAAATTGATAAGCCAGGTTCAACTGTGACTCATTTTATCTGAATTTCAATAAACATTTTTAATGTTTTAATATTAATGAAAATTATAATTGTTAATGAAATTATCGTGCATTTAAAAGTTGATTTCCTTTTTTTTTCTCTTCTTTTTCTTTTTCAAACCTTTGGACTCGTTGTGGGTATTTGATATTCAAGAATTTAAACAGAATAATATTATTTCCATTAAAGAATAAGAATCGAAAATCATTAATGACGAGTAGTAAGTACTTAAATAAAATCTAGCCTTTCTTTTTTTTTTGGTTAATAAAAATATTTAAATACGTAATATTTATATATAACACATACATATATATATGATAGGTTGTCCCATAAGTTTCTTCCTTTTTCTTAATTAACTTTGTGTACTTAATATTTTAGATTTTAAATTGTTTTATTTATATTAAATTCGAAAGTATTATGAAATTAAATCGTATATATTATTATATACTAAAAATATTTTATACTGAAAAATAATGAAGAAACTTATTGGACAAATATATGTATATACAATTACAATATAATAATAATAGTAATTTAATTTTAATTAAAATTCAATCAAACTTAATTATTATTATTATTATTATACATTGAAATATAATTATAAATATATTTATATATATATGTATGAGTAAGTAGTAGGAGGAAGAGAAAAGAGAAATAAAAAAAAAAAGGACAGAAAGAAAAGAAAAGAATAAAAAAGGGCGTCGTAAGGGGCAGAACATTGCGGTAGGCTACGCATCCGTTCGTCTCGAACGACGATACGCGTATATCCGTGTGTGCGTGTAGTATCTCGCTATTCGCGAGAAGAGAAGAAGAAGAAGAAGAATAAGAAGGAGGAGGAGCAGCAGAAGAATAAGAAAGAATAAGAATAAGTGGTGGATAGGTTGAAGAGAAGAGTAGAGAAGGACGAGGAAGACGAAGAAGAAGTAATAGAGAAAAGAAGAGAAGAGAAGAGAACGGTGATGGTGGTGGTGGTGGTGAAGGTAATGGTGGGGGTAGAAGTAGTAGATAGAGAGTGATGGTAGGACGAGTATGAAGGTGGGGTGGGGAGGGAGTAGGCCGGGCTAGGACGGTGGTGCGTTAGTCGTGTTGCGGGAGGAGAGGTGGTGGTAGGGTAGCGTAGTAGTAGTAATAAGAAGAAGGTAGTGGTGGTGGTGGTGGTGGTGGTGGTAGTGGGGTGACGGTGGTGAGTGAGCTTAGTACGGAACGAGCCGAGCTTGGCCGAACGTGTAGAAAGAGAGTGAGTGAGATAGAAGTAGTCGCGATCGGCGGGCGGCGTGAGCGCGCGAGCTTCAGCGACACGAACGTTTACGAACTAACCGAACTTACACGAACGCGTACGAACGTGAACGAAGGAGAGTGAGAGCGAGCAAGGGAGCAAGCAAGCAAGCAAGCAAGCAAGCAAGCAAACGAGTGAGTGAGTGAGTGAGCAAGTGAGAAAGAGTGAGTGAGTGAGTTAGTGAGTTAGTAAGAGAGAGAAAGAAAGAACGAGTCCGGCGCTCGAACTTGTAGAGTGTGAGTCTGGAGTAGTGAGTGAACGAGTCTGGACTAGCGGGCTACCCCGGTTCCGAGTCAGTCAGTGTGCCACCGGCAACCGTAGCCTCGTCGTGTGACGACGAACGTGGGATATTATAACGCGACCGAGAGACGAAGATCTCGTACACCACATATCTATCTCTCACCCGAGGAGACACGGACACACACACATATAAAACACGTCATACGCATACGCGGAGACAATTTGGTCTCTTTTCTTTTTTTTTTTCCTTTTTTTTCATTTTTTTCTTTTCTCCTTCTGTTTTCATTTTTTTCTTTTTGTTTCACTCTCTTTATATTATATATATATATGCGTGTGTGTATATATACGTGTTTAATATAAAATAAAAAAAAAAAAAAGAAAGAGAAGAATTTGATATAAGTCGTCGTTGTGTGTTGTTTGTTATTGGTGTTTATTATTATTGATGAAATAATAATACAAATTGTGAAAAGAGATTATTGGTTGTTTTAAATCGAACAGATTTAACTGAAAGACATACACTTTGTTGTTTAATCGAGTAAAGAGACGTTTCATGAGGAATACTGAATTTTTATTCTAGAGAAAGGTTTTTTATTTAGTTTGTTTATTAATATTATTATTTTATTCTTTATATATTTGATTATTCGTATTGTTTGATTTGGGTATATATGTGACCCGTGCGTGTACTTTGATAAAGTTGTGTATCTCATCATCATCATTATCATCATCATCATCATCTAAGAAGGATCTATTGGAAACGTTGGACACCATACACATACACACCCACACTTACTTTTTGATTCTCCTTTCCTTATTGTTGCATATTACCTTTCATCTTATTTCCTTTTTCTTGTAATTTACTAAAACTTCATTTTTCTTGTTATCTCTCCCTGTTGTGTTATCATCGGTATTTTTTCTTTCGTGGATAAAGTGTTATATATTTCATCTGGTGCAAAGGGAGAACAAAAAAAAGTTTAACTAGATAAATAGAAAAATATCAAGAAAGAGAAAGAGAAAACGTGTAGAAGAAATATCAAAAAGTAAGAAGAGGAAGAGAAACGGGATATTATGTTCACTGGTAGAAGATAAGGGACACCGGTGTGTGTCAGGTCGCTGTTCGAGGTCATACACACCACCAAGTGGATTTTTTTGTGTGCTTCGAGTGGGATAATAAACGTGGAATAAAAAAATAATTAAAAAAAATTAAAATTAATAAAAGGATATATTATTTTCCAATAAAATACTATTTTCACTTTCTCTTTCGTATCGATCGAATAAAAAAGTACCTAACGTTCCAACATATACACACATACGTGGATTTAAAAAATTGCTAAGGAAAGGAAAACAATTTAAAGGGAAGAACACACGAGGTTTTTTTTTTTTGAAGATCAGCAATTAAAGCATGCTGATCTATTATTCTACTGGGCAAGGCCACTACGATTGGAATTGAAAGAAGGTTCAACAGAAGAGAGACCCCAAGAGGTGAAAGAGGTGAAAGAAGAAGAGGAGGAGGAAAGCCAGACCGGAAGTGAACGCGCGACCGCGAGAGGTACGTCGAACCTCTTCTCCCCTCCCATTCTCTTTCTATCTTTCACTCTCGTTCTCCTCTTCTCTGCTGGTATATCGCAAAGATCGCGATTACTCGAGAAAAGGAGAGAAAGAGAGAGAGACCCACTGGGATAAGATTAACCCGTGTGTGTGTGTGTGTTTTTGTATGCACATGTACGCAACGTGTGAGTTTATGAAAGAAAGGAAGAATAGTTTAAAAGTCATCGAAAGTATCGAAATGGCGAAGAATAAATCGAATTTTGGTTCGAAAATAAAAAGTTGAAGAAGATTGGAAGAAAGAAGTAAAGATATAGAAGAAGGAATAAGAACAAAATTATAGTGTGGAAATATATATATTAAAATAGAAGAAGAGTGATTAGAGAGAGGAATAGTTATAAAATAATAATAATTAATTATTAATAAAATGCTGAAGGAAATTGATTATGACAAACGTGATCTGTTGAATAGTGTTTCGCAGTGTTATGTTGGAAAAATTTAATTTCGATTTATTTGTTACTTCGAATGAATAAGAATAAATAAAAAAGGAATAAAAGAAGGAAAGAAGGAAGAATAAAATTAAAAAAAAATAACGGTGGTGTTAGAATTACTAAAACGAGATGCTCGAAGATCAGCCATTGGACCTTAGTGTCCGAGTTGGGGATTACGCTGAATTAACCAGAGAAGAAAATGATCAACAGGATCAACATTTAGATCGTAAAGATCGTATTAGAGAACAAAATCAACAACAATATCACCACCAACAACAACAACATCCAAATCAACAACAACAACAGTTAAATCAGCAACAACAGCAACAGGAACAGATTGATGATTACGGAAATGCAGCAGCTAGTCTGAGGTTAAGAGGATGTTTCGTTGGTACCAGTTCAGATTATTCTCAAGACAGAGAAGATCGTACCTGTTCGGAGGATTCCGACGATTCGTGCTCGGATAACAATCAGAAGGATGGTACCGCGAGGTCGAGGTCCAGACCGCCTGGTACCAAACCCTACAAAAAGAACCTCATACGGAGATACCGTGAGTCCCATCCCGTTCTTTCGATAAATCATTTTTTATTTATTTATTACTTTACTTTATTTTATTTTATTTCTATAATTATGCAATTTTTCAAAGGATTTTTTTTTAGTTATTATTAATATGAATAATATTCTATCGTTTAATACGTGACAAATGAATATGTATTTTTTTTGTTTATTTATCGATGATATTTTAACATTTATTTGATATAATTGATATATAATTTAATATAGAAGTTTTTAAATGGGGTGGAGGAAATGTAATTCGATTGAAATGAGGATATATGAATTAAATAATATTTGAAATGATTTGACAGATAACGAATTATTATGTCATAGTTCAGATATGTGTATCTCCATGAAAATGATTGAACTTTGTATAGTAAACGTAATAAGTTTCGTATGATTTATAGAAAATATGAACATTAGATCAAAATCATCTCTTGTCATTTCACTTTCCATTCGTCATCTAAAGCCGCACCTCTCCGGTTCTTAACGTTAACTGAAACTATCTTTAAGTTGGAATAAGATGAATAAGAATATGAATAAGAATAAGTAGTAGTAGTAATAGTAAAAGAAGAAGAAGAAGTAGAAGAAGAAGAAGAAAATGATGAAGAAGAAAAAGTCATCTTAGACTAACGACTATGAGACGAGTTAGAGAAAGGTTGGTTGGTTGGGTTGGTTAAGTTGGTTGGTTAGTTGGTTGGTTGGTTGGTTGACTTTAAACGTTTAGATTGCCTCGAGCTATCAACGATATTTTCTAACATACATAATCTTTATATACATCAAATGTTTCATCGATTATATTTTTCTATTAAAAATATTTAGTTATTCCTAAATCAATCTATTATTATTAATATTATTATTTTGGTAAACAAATATCTATCTTAACAAACAAATTTTGGTCTCTCTTCATATCACAATTATTTCTTTCACACACACACATAATTTTAATTTTTTAATGAATATAAATATATATAAAAAAAACATATTAAGCATTTAACCATACTTGGAGATTTATTTATCAATGATTTTTCTATCAATGTCGTTTATAAGATTTTACACGAATCACATATGTCATAACGAAAATAATATATTCCGAGGTAATAAAATTTCGTACTTTTTCCGAATAACAACGATAATGAATGAAAGAACTTTCATAGGTGGACAACCTGTCAGTCTTAACGGTAAATTTACATAGAAGAGAACGGTGTAACGTAGAATTTACATTCCGTGATTTTAAACTATGAGTTATCTACATTTCTTTAAATTAATTTATCAATCATTTAACACATATACGAATAATTATAAATTACTTTAATAATATATTTCAGATTGTTTAACGCTATTTTCTAATCGAAAGATATCATCTTTTGACATCTTCGGATTATGAATCCAAATATCTTGGAAATAATTATGAAAAATTTATTTCTGTTTAACTCTTTCTATCTTTCTTTCTTTAAATACCAAATAATTAATTTAACAACTTAATGAAATAATATTGAAAATTTCAAAATGATGTTCTATTAAAATCTATCTTCGGTAGAAAAAATATATTTTAAATACACGATGTAACAAATTGTTTTACAATTTATACATTTTAATGACATAGGTGACTGGGTAGTGGTGGTAGAGGTAGAGCTGGGGGAGGAGATAGTCCTATTTTATAAAATACTCAAATTGCGAGATGTTTTTCACTTCTATAAAAAGAAGGGCATAGTCTGTTCGATGATAATTATCAACAAGTACGAAGAATTTTCCTCGTTCTCAGTACCCGTTACGTCTTACCGATATTTTTATTTTTTTCCACTCCACCCACGTCCTTTTCCCTCCTTTTCCCTCCTTCTCCTTTTCCTCCTCACCCCTCCTCATTAGTCACAATATTTCTCCCGTTCACTTGTTTTGCTAGGATCGACGAATGAATCAGCCGATCGACCTTTTAAAAACTTCTCATACGCGTTATCGGTCTTTTTTTTTTCTTCCTTCTTCTTCTTCTTCTTCTTCTTCTTCTTCTTCGTCTAACAATTCGATATATAAGCCTGACATTTTTTAATTTATTCGTCGGTCTCGTTTTCCTTTTTTGGAAATATGTTGAGTGGGAAGAGTGGAGGGAAAGGAAGACAAATTTATCTCTGTTTTTACGTAACATTGCGTGTAATATATATATATAGGTAAATATAGTTAATGAAAATACAATTTGGTAAAAAAAAATAACGCGGAAGAATGAACGAGTAATTATTTTTTTTGCTTACGTGTATGGGTGAGTGGGTTATTGAATGAATGGGTCGAAATGTTTAAAACTTTGACAATAAATAATGATGATAATAATAATGATAATAATTATTATTATTATAATAATAACAAATAATAATTGTAAACAATAATAATAATAATAATAATAAAAGTTTGTCAGACATTTAAACAAAATTAAATAAAATAACATTGTTTTCTACATTAGGCTCAACACTTTTCAACTTCTCATCGCATATTAATTTTTTTTACAACAAATACTATATTATTATTATTATTATTGTTTATTGTAAATTTAAAGTGAAATATAATCGATGTATCGGGTAAATGGTGGCCAAGAGAAGAAGGGGAGGGTATTAGAAAGAGATAGAAAGAGGAAGTAGGAAAAGAATATTTACTAAACGATGAGAAATACGAGGAAGATGACGAGGAAAAGAAAATGATGATAATAAAAAGAGGTGGGGTGGATGATGGAGTGAAGGGAAGGGAGAAATAATTTCTGAAAAAAATAAAAATAAAAATAAAAGGAAGGTAATTAAATATCCATCTCTCATTTTAGACGAATTATTTCTTACCCACGTATCAGCACTAAATAATATTTGCTTCTTGATAATTTATTATTGTATTTATGCAAAGAGAAAAGACGTAACGTGACACCCTTCTCTCTCTCCCTCTCCCCACTAACCCCTTCCATATTATACACGGAAAGAATAATTTACCAGGACGATATAAAAAAAGAAAAAAAATAAAACACAAATGCGAATACACGTACGCACACACACGTATCGCATGCAAACATATATAATACGTATAAATATATTTATATAAAGCATTGACTCTTGGTATTGTGGGTCGCATCGAAATAATAATAATAATAATAATAATAAAAGAAAAAAAATGTCGCGATGTAAAGCGATAAGAAAAGATAAACACAACTACACCCACGTATCTTTGATTTCTCTCTCTCTCTCTCTCTCTCTTACACTCACACACACACACACACACACACACATACGTGCGTATAATTTCTTTTTCCATCGAGTATTTTATTGTTATTAAATTTTTATATAAAAATAAGTTTGTTTCCCAGAAAAAGGTATGCGGAAAATATTTGAACGAATTGGGGACAGGAAAATGAAGAAAAAGTTTTAGCAGAAATATTGAACAAAAGTGAAACTAATTTGCAAGCGCAGGTTATTTAAATATAAAAAATAGTAAAAAACAAGTAAATAATATATAATATAAATAAGAAAGAAAGAAAGAGAGAGAGAGAGATAATAGATGAGTGAAAAGAGGTGGAGGATAAGGAGAATACGAGGAAGAAGAGAGGGAGTGAAGTTAAAGGGGGTTGGGGGGTAGGGGCAGGGGGACCGTTAAACGAGGCGAGAAAATTTACGGCACCTACACTCGCTTACCGTTTCGCGAATCTCGTTCACGCGTCGTCGAACGCACGTACACTCACGTATTCTTTTAAAAAGAGACAAACATACAGACAGACATACATAAAGACAGACAGAAAGAAAAAGAATGAGAGAGTGTGAGAGAGAGAGAGAGAAAGAACACGTAATTTCGGCCGATAAAAATATTACGCAAGAGAAGAACCCACTTTGCGAAGGTCGTTCTCTCCAGGCTGCCTCCAAGAAACTCAACTCGAAAGCTCAAAACGAAAGTGATTATTATATACTGATATGTATATACCATATAGATACTTTTACTCGTGTTTGGAATAATTTAAACATAAATTAAATTTTTATTTTATTTTATTTTTCCATTTTATCTTTTTCTCACAATTTTGATTCATTTTTTAAATATAGGTTTTCTTTTTTTTTTACTTTGATGTTAGGGTTGTCTTATAAGTTTTGTTCCTTTTTTACTTTAATTAACTTTTTGGTCTATTAAATAAAATAAATATTATTATACTGTCTTTTCTATACTATAAAATAAATATATTGTAATATAAAATACAACATTTAGTAATATAAAATACTTTAATATAAATTTTAATATAAAATAGTTAAAATACTAAGAACTTAATACTTAATAACTTAATACTTAAAGTTCTAATAACTTAATAATATAAAATATAACAGAAAAGAGAAAATATTTTATACTAAAAAATAATGAAGAAACTTATGGGACAATCTACTTTCATTTCTAATATTTTCTTCATCTTTTATAAGTTTTTTCCTTTAATCTTCTTTTTTATACTCTTTATTTTTTCTTTTACTCTTATTTTCTCTAATTTTTGGTTGATTTTGTAAAAATGTTTTTAAACGACCTACCTCAACCCCACTTCCCTCTCCCCTTTCCATAAAATGAAAGCTTTTTCTTCTTCTTGGTTGAGAGCAGTCAACTTTTAACTTTCTATCTTTCCACCTATCTCTCTTTCTCTTTCTTTCTTTCTTTTCTTTTCTTACGTGGAATTCGTTCTCTGCTCCCTCACCTAACTTTATTTATAGCACATCTTCTTTTTCCGCGAGCTTTTACGAAGCCACGCAACGACGGAAGCGTCCGGCACGTCGGATAAGTCGTTTTGCTTAGGAGAGGAACCCTCTCGACACGAGAATAGTTTCCTTCCTTCCTTCCTTCCTTCCTTCCTTCCTTCCATCTTCTTCCTCTTCTTCTTCTTCTTCTTCTTTTTTTATTGGAAGTCTTTGAAATTGTTCGAGAAAAATTAAAATTGTATGATTCATTAAATTGATCGATACATTTGTTTCTATTTTTATATTCGGTTAACAGAAAATTTATACCGGAAGTATAATATGTCAAATAAAAAATCATTCTAAAAATCATGCATCATTTATCAAACTCACACACACACACACACACAGATACAAACACACCTAAAATACATACAAAAGATATTCTTCTTTTTCTTCTTCAATTTTATTTTATTCAAAATCTTAGAAATTGTACGACAAACATCAAAATTGCATGATTCAATGAATTGATCAACAAAATTTGTAACCTATTTTTATATTCGGTTAACAAAAAAATTTAAATATCTTATAAAAACAAATAATATTACCGGAAGTATAATATGTCAAACAAAAAATCATGCATCATTTATCAAACTCACACACACACACAGATATACACACAGATACACATACACATAAAATACATACCAAAGATATTCTTCCTTTTCATCTTCATTTTATTTTATTGAAAATCTTAGAAATTATTTGACAAATATAAAAATTGCATCATAATTTATTGAATCAATCGATAAATTCCAACCTATTTTAATATTCACTTACAAAAAATTCAAATATCTTTTAAATACAATAACAATATTACCGGAAATACAAAATATGAAATATCAATAATTGTCAAAATCATGCATCATTTATCAAACACACACACACACACACACAGTAACACGAGATACATACCATGAAAAGATACACAAGTTATACTATTAAAATTCTTCATCTCAAAGAATCGATTTATGAAAAAACCTACCCTTATTTAGCAAAGACACGGTATCCAACCCTTCGACGCGTGGCAGAAGGATGCCATCCTCGCAACAGGCAGTCCTTCTTTCATTTTTCTTCTTTACGAAACACGATTGTCCGAACAAATTTCACTATGAAACGAGGAAACGTAAAAAAGGTAACAAGAAAAAAAATTCTCAATCGATTATCTCCGATTGATCATGGCAGTAGGGGGTTAGGTTGGGGTTTATGAAAGATGAAAGGTTGAAGGAGCTAAGTCATATGTCGTCGATTTGTTTTTTTAAATGCATTTCTATTATTCTTCTGGTTAGTCCCACTCTCGATTTTATTGTTAGGTTAAAAAGATACCCCTCCTTGCAACCCAACCCCCACCTTCTCCCCCCATAACCACTGCTTATATCCTCATTCTTAGTTAAAATAGAAAATACGTTTTCTCCATATGCGATTTTCTAAGATACACAATATTCTGTTAGATACTTTCTCTTCCTTTTTGTTTTTTTCTTCGAGGAAATAAATTTTTCACGAAGGAAAAAAAAAAGAAGAAAGGAAAAGAATTGACCAGAATTATGAAAAAAAAAAATAGAAAAGAAACTGGAAGGAGGAAGAGGACACGAAACGCTGGTTTTCGATTTGTATTTCTTCGTAGGAGAGCAAAATAATAATTTATGATCTGGACAGATTATTACTCACGATCTTTTCTTTTTTTTTTTTTGATGTGTTCCGAGATAAAAGAAAATTCGTGCCAATATGTTAGGGAATGAGCGTTCTTTTTTTCTATTTTTTTTTTCTTTACAATTTCGAACCCAAAAATTTGGTTCTCGAATAAATTATGTATTTGGTGTATTTTTCGAATACAATGATACAGAAATGATATAGAAAGTTAGTAACAAAAAGAAGAAGAAAAAATAGGAAAGGAAATAAAATCGATAAACAAGGACAATGAAATGTAAAAAGTTGAGGAAAGAAATTTCGAAGTTTCGGTTTAAACAGGAAAGAAAAAAAAGTGTCTTTCTTCTACGAAAGGGGTACTCTTGATTAATCCTTTTCCTTGCCAGGTTTAATATTATCAAGGTCATGGATACGCAGGAAGAATATATAAAACACGATTTACTATTGTTCCATATTTCTCTTAAACTCTTTCTTTTTCACCAAAATAGAAAATGAAATGAACTGAAAAGAAAGGAATGAAGGAAAAAAGTTGAAAAAAAATTCGGAGAAAATAGGTTAAAGAGAAAATACAAATGAAAATAAAAATAAATAAAGAAGGTATATTTCAATAGGATTACCATGGGGTTTCCCATAAATATAAAGCATAGGAAATACGGAATAGAGACTGTATTCTAAAGTTTTGGCTCCTGAACGGAAGGCACACAGTTCTTATTGACTTTTACGGTCCTTAAGAGTTTCCTTTTATTCTCGAATACTTAAAGGAAATATTTAAGAAAGGTATTTTCACGTAACAGGTAACTTTGGGCACGGATACAGGTAGCATTTGTGTTACGGTAATAAATTTAACAAGGATTATAATATAAACTCGTGTTTCATTGTCTGTAACCGGTAGCTACTGATCACCATCATTTATTATTTGTCCTTTTATTATGTTAACTGTGTATAAAAGATCGAAGAATATAAAATGAGAGATAACCTATTAGATTATTCCCTTTACGCCATTTTCTTTTCTTTTTTTTTCTTTCTTTCTTTCTTCTTTTTTACTTTGTAAAGATCGTGCGGAACAAAATCACATCACGAACCTCGTTATTATTGGTTATTGGTTTATCGAAGTTACCAATCTTAACTTCACTTTCTTTTCTTTATTTCAATTGGCCGTTACGATGACCGCCATATTGAAAAAAATGGCGTCAGACTTTTGTATGAAATTTAGAAAAAAACGTCAACGAAATATCATTAAATTATTATATATTATTTATTAATAATATTTATTAGTAAGCTATTAAAATATATTTTAATATTAAATCTTTTCAACAAAATTATTTGTGTTTTTGGTTAAACAGAATCCGTAAAAATGGCGGCTAATATAAAATTACACTTGTATCGAGTTAACCTATAAACTTAAAATTTATATATTTAAATATTTTATCAAAATATGTGAAATACTAAATCATTAAAAAAAGAACATTATATTTACTTTCATAAAAAAAATATTATCAGCTAATTATATAACCTATAAATATTAAAAACTACATTTAAATAAATCAATCGAATAGACAAAATATTCGGAATATAATCTACTTAAAAATTCGACTAACTGTTTAATCATTTACATATATATATATTTACTTGATAGAAAAAGAAATGTCGGATTTTCCTATTGAATTGCAGCTAAAAGTTGGACATTTTTTTTCCACCAACTAAATATCAGAAAGATTAAAAATTCTAAAAAAATGATCGAGGATCAATAAAGATTTACAAAAGAAGATAAATCAAGGATAAGATCGGTTTCTTGTTAGGGGAGAACGTGGGAAGTAAATTTAAAAGTGTCGAAAGACGAGATGCGAGAGTTGAAGGAAAAAGAAGGAAGAGGAATAAGAGAGTTGAGTTTGGTGAGGTGGGTGGTTGGAGGGGTTTAAGGAGGAAGGAGTGAGGAACATAGTACTTAATGGTTAGTAAGAAGAACGAACGAGAGGAAGGATTAGTGGATGAGGGAGGGGTATAATTCGAGCTTTTAAATCACTCCTCGCGAATTCGAGCGGACGCGTTCGTTCTCTTTCTCTCTTTTGCAAGAGTAACCCGACGAAGAGGAAGACGGATTACTTCCGGTCTCGGTGTGTTCTTGTTCAAAGCACGAATAAGGCTGGTTAATCAGGAAATGAAGATCGTTCGATCGTCTAGAAAAAAAAAAAAAAAAAGGAAAATTAGACGATACGAGAAAAGTATAAAAAGGAATATAATAGTACTTGATAATTTGAAACTAAAGAGGAAAGATTAATTCTAAGTGTACTTGTGTGTGTGTGTGTTTTCTCTTTCACTTCCTAGTATGAATTTACAATAGAGATATAGATATTAATCGTTCTTATCCGTTGATTGATTCTAAGAACCTTTTAAAAATAAATGTTTTATCATGTAGATCTTTTTCGCTTATTAGTTATATTAAGTAAACAATTTGTTGATATTGTAAAAAAAAAATAAAACAGAAGTATAATAACGTGACATTTTCGATATAGGCAAAATTTGTTTTTTATTTTATAGAAAATTTTTTAATAGAAAAGTAATGTTTTTCTGACTTGATTTCAAGTATACTTGAGTTGGTTGAAAAGTTTATAACCTTTGACAATAATATTTAACAATAATAAATTATTATTAAAGAGTTGTATTGTGTATACTATATATTAAGTTAGTGGTAAAATAATTGTCAGATTTTTTACCACAATTCAATGGAAAAATCTGACATTATTTTTTCCATATCAACCCAAAATACATAATATACAATATTTAATTAAATATATAATCTAATATAAAATAATATATATATATAAATGAATTTTATTAGTCAAATCGATAATTTCAACAGAAATTAATTAATATCGAAATTATTTGACAATTAATTTATTCATACTTTAACATAGTTATTTATTCAATTAACTTGATGTATATAAAGAAAAAATTCTTTCTACATTAATTCACAGTCCTTTCTTATAAACCAAATAGCGTGCTTTCACATATTCGAAACAATAATCTATCTCGAAATACATTAGCATTGTTTGAACGCATCCTGGCAACAACCATTGCCATATTTGAGTGATTTCGAGTCATCGAATCATTTCGGAATGGTTTTCTCTGTATCTCTATCTACCTCCTTCTCCCCTCTTCTCATCACCGTACCCCGTATCAATGCAACAACACAATGTATCGATGATACGAAAATGGAATATGGTGTGGAAGTATAGTCGTCTCGGTTAGCTGTGCAACGACGCAACACGAACGTGTTTGTATTTAAATAGCTAATACTTCGAGGAAGCTTTCTCTCTCATTCTATCTAATTCTTTCTGATTTTCTCTCTCTTTCTGTCTCATCGTGTCGGGCTCATTGTAATTCAGGATATTGGCCCGCCGAGGAAGGAAGGACTAACTTCCTGTCTGATGTGAGTTACGTCTCTTTTTTTTCTCGCCACCCTTCTTCTTCTTCGCACCTATCATCCTCCTACCCCCATTGGTCATCAAACAATTTCTTTCTTTGTTTTTTTTATGTCTACCATTCTCTTTCCTGAACTTACACTAAACTTGCTCCTAGGTATAATGGTTAAGAAGTTAATTTGTATTCTCTAAGTTGATTTTTCACAAATTTATGATATTTTTATATATGTTAATGAGAGATACTGGGAATATGTTGGTACAGTGTGTATTGAAATTTTTCAATTAATATATGAATATTTTCAAATTCATATATTTTATGGTATATGAATTTTTTTTTATGTGATAATTAATATTACAAATATTTATATAGTTGTTGGTATGATATTATAATATTTATTAATATATAGATATTAAAATTAATGATACAAGACAAAATATTTATAGAACAATCGTGATACTTTTAATATTTTATTTATTTATAATAAAAATAAGATATTTTTTCTTAATTTTGTTTAGAAAAATGAACTTTTACGTTACTTTTCATATTAAAACAAATTTTCTCGATGATATTTTTCTATTCGACGAACGAAACGAAATTAATTCCTATTTTGATTATTTTTTTAATTCAGACGAAAATCAGGATTAAAAAAAAAAATAAACAAAATAATCCCATACTCGTCTATCATCTTCTGTACATCCAAGAAGAAAATAAAACTTCTCGTGTTCGGTAAAAGTTGATCGATTTAAAATTACCTACCGAACGCGCGTGTTCACGAAACTGACCTACATTCCGACCCTCCGAAGGGAAGCCGTCGGCACGGTAAATCTCTCCCACACACACCCTATCCCTCCATTGTGTATCCTTGAAGAGAAGGAGAAAGAGAAGAGAAGACAAGAGAAGAGAGAGGAAGAAAAACAAAACGCACAACGAAATCCTACCCTTTGGTAAACCCCCCTTCCTCTCCCCCTTCGTCTTTACCCATCCTCTTATTTTCACGTACCCAACTAACTGAATCTTGAATTCTACCAATCTTTCTGTCTCTACCTTTCTTCCCTACACCTTTTTTTTTACTTATTTATTTATTTATTTAATTTTGACAATATAACGGATTGGTGGAAAAAGTAATGTCGGATTTTCCTATTGAATTGTGGCCAAAAATCCGACATTTCTTTTCCACCAACCCAAATATACATATATTAGATTAGGAAAAAGAGAAATCTATTATTTTAAGCTTAAAATAAACGTAAAAAAAAAGTTTAACCAAATAATGGATTAATATTTCCCCAAATTAAATAAGAATACTAAATAAATCATCTTTGTATTGTCTGTTTGACTAACTCACTTTCACTCACTTTCTCTCATCTATTTTATTTTTAAATCGATCTCCTTTAATACCTTTGAGAGGATACATATATACACAAACACACATACATACAGAGGGTTGACAAACCCTAAAACCCTTGGTCGTGTCATCGAGGCGAGACTCACGCCTCACGAATTTTCTCTTGTTTAGGGGAGGATGAGTTACACTGCAATAGAAACAAACATACACACACACACACAGAGATAAATATACACACAAATATACAAACCACATACAGAGAGTGAGAGAGAGAGAATTACAAACACATAGGAAAAGAGGAAAGATCGATTTTCCAGGCCGATCGGTCCGGAAGAGAATCACGAGGAGAATTTAACAACGATAGTGATAGTAATAGTAATAGTAATAGTAATAGTAGAGTACTACCGTGACGGGGTAAGAAGGTGGGAAAGTAGGAGGGTTATCGGAGGGAGGTAGAAGGGAAGAGGAAGAGGGGGTGAAGGACGTGCCGTAGGCGGTCGCAATAGGAAAACTGGGATAGACTGTCCTTGTGCTTACGGGTGGTTATTGGAACGTTGGCACGGAGACGTTTACCTTCGTCTAACGGGTGTCCCTAGTATGTTAGAAGAAGCTCATCTATTTCTTTGCCAACTACTAACTCCTTTTTCTATCAACACTCATACATACTTGCTCGACCTCCTTTTTCCTATTTTTTCTTTTCTTTTTGTTTTCCCTTCATCTTTCTTTACCACATATTTTTTGTATTTTCTACTTCTACTTCTAATACTACTATTACTTGTTTGTTAATGTTTCAATCCTGTACTCTCATCTGGAATAATATTTTATTTCGTTCAATATTTTAAGATTCATATTTTTATTTCTAATATTTGAAAGTTTATCAGCAAGAATTTTTATATTTATTTTATATTATTATTATTGTTACTTTTCCCTGTGAACGCCCACTTGCTCGACCTTCTTTTTCTTTATTACATCGTAAAAATTTGTTACGAATTTTATTTTTATCTTTTTTTTAATATTATTTACCAGAGGGATCGATCTTGTATATTATTAATAAATATTTGAATGAACGCAGATCGTGTAATTGAAATAGAATATAAATTCCTTGTTAGGTTGATTAAAAATTCTGATAATAATTTTTTGTTTCCAACAATTATCTCTATTTAATAAATAATATTTTATTTATTTATACAATTCATAAATGAATATATATTTTCAATGCAATTAATGAAATGAATAAAAAAAATTAATACTTCAATGAATCGTGACACGCGAATTAGAAAAAATTGGTAAAAATTGGTTAATAAATATATTTCAACGAAATCAATCGTATAATGAAATATGCATACATTAGATTAATATCATAATTACTTTAAACAATTGTATTAATGTGTGAGGTATGATTAGAATAACGTTAACCACCCGTTAGACTCAAGAAGGAGAAGAGCGAGGCGTTCTCGATCGGTGGCATACACACATATACATACCTATATATATGTATATACATACGTATATACGTATGCGTATATAAAGTATGTATATATATACACATAGAAAGAATCTTGCTATAGGTACGCCGAGAGAACACGGTGCATAGAGGAAGGGCAGTGCGCGTTCGCTGAATGCACCAGCCATGACCTACATAGTAAACTGTGTTGTGGGCTAGGCGAGCCTACGCTAGAACTACCTAGACTATTATAGCTGCGAGGTGTTGCAGGAGGAGAGAAAAAGAGAGAGAAAGAGAGAGAGTGAGAGAGTATGTGAGAGTATGTGAGAGAGAGAGGGTATTATATGGCTTTTAACCGAGCGTTAAATACGATAACTTTTACGTATCTAATTCATTTTACATATTATTATTATTATTATTATTATTATGTATATATCATTCTATTTGATTATTAATTTAATTATACTTATGCATACACATATATATATATTATTTATATAAAAAGTATCATTATTTTTGTATATATGATTTTTTGTTTTGGTAAATGTTTTCAATACAATAATTTTTACGTATCCAATTCATTTTACATATTATTATTATTTTTAGGTATATACAATTATTTATATTACGTATATATTATTATTATTGTTATTAGGTATATACCATTTTATTTAATAATTATTTTTATTACACTAATGCATAATATATACAAAAATAATGATATTTAAGTAGATTAATTTTGTTCGTTTAGTTTTAATACCAATGGTTTTTTTATTTTTCGTTTTGTTTTTTGTTTAGAAATTTATCGTATAACGTTAAAGAAAAAAGAAAAGAAATCACTTTTATATTATATAAATTATATTTCTTTGTATTAATCTCGGTCATAGATTACATTAATTACCGATACTACTTACACGTATAAACAATATTTCCAAAATTGAGATTTTTATTTTCGAAAATAAATTCAATACGATTAGATCATCGTTCGTATGAGAAGTAGAAGGAGGAGATCGATTACTTTTCGTTTGATATTTATATACCTTGAAGAATGATATTATCGATAAATTGAGATACTAAAATAATAAATATTTCGTCAAAAATTAAATCTTGTTAATAATTGTCTGTTAAATAAGATAATGAGAAAAAATAATAGGAAACATGAAACGGTAAACGATTTATTTCATTAATAATTAACCAACATTTTTCACGATTAAGAAGAATACAAAAATAGGTATCATTGAAACGGTAATTGAACTGACAATGAGATTTGTATCGATTTGCGTATATGTAACATAATATATACATATTAATTTTGATATTTATTATAAATACAATACATACATTAAAATATGAATCTTACAAAATAAATACTAGAAGTTAATTTTACTTATTTATCTGATTACGAGTTTATATATATACTTATTTTATTCTTTTTTGCTCTTCATTTTTTCTCTCTCTCTCTCTCTCTCTCTCTCTGTCATCGATTAGATCCGAAATCACCTAATAAATATCTTTATCATTATTTATCTATCTTGTTTTTTTAATCTCTCTCTCTTTCTTTGTATGTCAAGAAGTTTTCGGTGACAAAAATTCATTTGTTTTAATGCATCAGAGTGTTATAATGATACAATAATAATATACATATGTGTATAACTCGTGCGATAAGATTGAAGATAACAGAGAGACAAGGAATTATTGAACGTAGGTGTTCATCAAAAAAACATACACACTCACACATACACAGACAGAGTATGTGTAAAATATATTTTGGATATCTCGTATTTCGTGTAATCGAATTGAACAAAATCGATTAGGTTTTCTTATCAACATTAAATTACATAACATGTGCGAATATAAATGCGTGGTAATTCCTGAAAGAAGGAAAGAGAATTATTATAGCATGATCTTTATACGACGTGATAGGTTGGAATGGAATAAGAAAGGAAGAGTCATCTCGTTTATGACATTACAAACAGAATTAATATAACATTTATTTTTTAATCAAAGTAATGTTAGGACAATACGATTTCTACTATTTCTCTTTTATTCATAACATTTTTAATATTAACCAAGACTGATTATACGACCTTGACATTTTTTTTTTTGTTCGTTCTCTTCTGACGTTCACGAAGAGACTATTAGTATAAAAATACAATTATATTAAATAAAAATAATTATAATGACATAAATGTTTTGGTAATATACCGAAACTGTCAATTACCCTTTTTTTACATAAAATTTTTAATTATTTTTCAATTTTTTTTTTTCTATAAATTTCTTTAAATCGATTTCTAAAGAATACTATGATCTAATCGTCTAACGAATAATAAATTAGACGATTCGATTCGTCTATTAGAAAATGAGTTTAGGCGAGAGAGAGAGAGAGAGAGAGAGAGAGGTGTTGCACAAGAATCAAATTAGATTCCTTCTTGCCATTAGATTATATAATGGGGATCCTTAATCGCCAACAGCTCCTTATTTGTTAAACAGATAACAAGATATTTTATTTCTTTTCCTTTTCTTTCTTTTTTATTCTCTTTCTTCTTCTTCTTCTTCTTCTTCTTCTACTTCTTGTTCTCTTACCTGTCAACAACTTTTTAAAGAATCTTACGTATTACAAATACCTATTCTTAAAACTTATTATATATGTATTTATTTTTTTTTTTTTTTTTAGCTAAACACTGTGACATCAAACAAGGTTTAGATTTTAACGAAACGGTTTCTCCTTGTTCTTTCTAATATATTAATTTTGATTTTTTTCTTATTGATTCTAATTTATCTATCATTGAATCTAACACACAGATAGTTGATTATTCAGAATGAGATAGAAAGTTATACAAGAAGTTTGTCAATTGTTTTCTTACTTGTCAAACAACATTTGAAAAAATCTTACGTATTTTAATCCTGCTTAAAAATTATGTATGTATTTATTTATTTCTCTATCAGGTATTGTAACATCAAACTGGTTTTAGATTTTAACGAAACAGTTTCCTTTTTCTTCTTAACTCTAATTTATCTATCATCAAACCTAACACACACACACACACATACACACTCACATGGTTATTCAGAATGAAATAGAAAGACAGAGAAAGTTATACAATTTTAAAAATTATTATATATGCATATATGTACGTATGTATTAATTTATTTATTTACTAGTCACTGTAACACATCAAACCAGTATGAAATTTGAACGAAACAGTTCTCTTGTTCTTTTTAACATATTATTTTGAATTTATTTTTAATCTCTTATTATTCTTTCTTGTTTCTTCTCAACTATAATTTATCTATCGTCAAACCAAACACACAAACACAGTTATTCAGAATAAGATAGAAAGAAATAAAATAATACTACAAGTTTGTCAATTGTACTCTTACTTGTCAACAACATTTTAAAAAGTTACATATTACAAATACCTGTGGTTAAAACTTATTATATATGTATTTATTTATTTATTTCTTTGCTAAACACTGTAACGTATCAAACCAGTTTAAGATTTGAACGAAACGATTTCCTTGTTCTTTCTAATATATTAGTTTTACTTTATCTTTCATCCTATTATTTTGTTCTTTTCAACTCTAATTTATCTATCGTCGAACCTAACACACACACACACACACACACATACACACACATGGTTATTTAAAATGAGATAGAAAGAGATAGAAAAATTCTACAAGTTTGTCAATTTACGATTCACATCCGCGTACGTAAGAAACATTCCATTGGGGTATCTAACATGCCTTTCGAGATCAAACGAACTTGTCTCGAGCCTTTCTCGAGGTAGGCACAGGCTGAACAAAAAAATGGTACCTTAAAAAAAAAAGAAAATTTCTCTACTTCTTTCTCTCTCTTTCTCTCTTATATTTCTTTTTCCTGTTCTTGGGTTTGGAAGATAGTTAAAGATAGAAAAGAAAGGGGAAATGGTAGATATAATGAAAAAGATAACTCTTAAGATAGAGAAGAAAAGATAGACAAAAAAAAACGGTGGAGAGAAGCATCTGGTATTTTTTTTTCTTTCTTTTTTTTTTTTGGTGAAGTATACCTGAAGAAAAGAAGAACCTAAAAGATATATATATATATATATATATATATATTGTGTGTATTATATTAGTGGAATCCCGTTAGTCGATACCACCGAGGGTTATAGCCTAGTTTCTTCAGATAATTCGTAGATTTTTCAACGGTACTTTCTATCACTTATGTTAGAGAAGAGAAGAACCTTAATTTAACATCCTAACGAGAGTAAAAAGGTTTAAGAAGGTTTGGCTTCTCCTACAAAAATCTCTTTTTTTTTTTATATTATCCCTCTTCTTATTTCCTTAAAAAGATATTAAACTCTTATTCAGAATTATTATGATCTTTTATTTCTTTTTTCATAGTTCATTTTATCTATTTAAAATATTTGTTCGAACATTATCGAACATTGTAATATGTTTTACAATATAAAAATGTGGTGTTCCTTTTTTATTTTCGTTAGAAGAAATTATTAAGTGAAACTAAATTAAATTTACTAACTAAATTAATTCACTAAGAGAGACTTGTAAATTAAGTAATATAATATCATAAATATGTATTTATAAATTTTTAATTACAAAATTTTATTGAATATTTAATCGTCTCATATGTTTCTTCCTTATTTTTCAGTATAAAATATTTATGTATATATTTTTTATACTATTTTATTTAACGATATATGATTTTATTCCTATTAACTTATTCATAATATGGTATGGTATTTAATGTTAGTAAAATAATATAAAATATAAAATGTAAGATATTAATAATAAAAAATTAATTAAGAAAATGGAAGAAATTTTAAATTGAAGTTGTTTTAAATATATATAATATATAATAATAATAAAAATATATATATATTAAATAATTATTTTCTAATAAACATAAACCATACATTTTCATTAATCTAAAAATATTAATCAGATGATTTGAAACAAAATGAATATCTACTAAAACAATCGATTGTCCTTCTGAAGAATAATTTTTATACGACCTGAAAGAAAAAATATACATAAAAAAAAAGAAAGATATACATATGCATACTTATATACATATAGGGAAAAACGTAAAGAAAGAAGTGTAACGAAAAAGAACAAGAAAAAAAAAAAAAAAGTAAAATATGGTAACCGTGTAAGGGAAAGGTCGATTGTCTAGTAAACTTGTCTTTTTTTTTCCTATTTTTTTTTTTTTCCTTAACATTTTCTTTAGGAAGATACTACACTTTATACTTTCCATCGTTCATTTTCCGTGTCGCTTCCCTTTAGTTCTCTTCTATTCTCTTCTCTCTTTTCTCCCTTCGAGAGAAAGAACTCAACTTGCTTGGAGAAGGAAGTGGGCGTAATATTGTGATGATACATATACATATTTTCTTTCTCTCCCACACACACACACACAAACACATACACACTCACTCACTCATAATCTCTCTCTTCCTTACATATTCATATTCTTTTTCTCTTACGTTTTCACGTATTCGTAATTTCTTTCCTCACCCCTTCTCACATCATCAAAATTTTTCTCTCTTTCATATATTCATAATCTTTTTCTTTCTTACACACACATACACATATTCATACTCTTCCTCTCTCTCTCTTTCTTTCTAACACATACACACTTATAATCTCATTCTTTCTTTCTCACGTATTAATATTCTTTTTCTCTTTCGTTCACGTACTCATAATTTCCCTTTTTCTATCTCACACCATCAACATTTTTCTCTCTATTTTTCATATACTCATAATCTTTCTCTTTTTTACAAACACATACATATTCATACTCTTTTTCTCTAATCTTCTTTGCACACTCCAAATTTCTTTCTCTCTTTCTCATATACTCATAATCTTTTTCTTTGTTACACACACATACATATTCATGCTGTATACTTAAATATATTCATACTCTCTCTCTCTATCTTTCTCTTCTTCATATATTCATAATCATTCTCTCTTTCTCTCTCTTTCTCTCTCTTTTTTCTTTCTTTGACATACACATTAATACTTTCTCTCTTTATCTTTGTCATTCATACTTTCTCTTTTTCTTTTTCTCTCGTAGACGAGTTTTCCTGGGACAATGAAAGAACACGTTCGATATTCTCCATCTTTCCCTCTCTCTCTCTCTTTCTCTCTCTTTCTCTCTTTCTCTTTCTTTCTACGATGGCGGGCATTCAACCGAAGAATTAGGTCAGGGCCGGCATGCAACACCTTCGTTTCCTCTTTCTCAGAATAAAATAGAAGAAGTAGCAACTTTGTTAGGTAAAGAACAGAAAAGGAAGCTGCAAGTAGAAACGAGAGAAAAAGGAGGTGGAGCTGGAGGGAGTAACGGTTAAGGGATATAAGGGTGAGAAAGATGATAGAGGTAGAAAATAAGGGAAGTATGGTTTACCTTTGTTGAATGATTGCGTCCCTATTGACGAGGGTGGAACTATAGTAGTTATTCCTTTCATCCTCTTTTTCTATGCATTTTTTTTCCTTCTACTTTTAAATACCAGGAGAGAAAGTTTTTAACGTCAAAGAAAACGGGAACGATTCTTCTTCTTCTTCTTCTTCTTCTCCTTCTTCTCCTTCTATTTGTTTGCTTTATTCACAAGGAAGAATTTTCTTTACCATTTCTATTATACTTTTTTTTTTTTTAAAGATAAACACGATAAACCTTTCGTCTTTTAAATGCATTTGTGACACGTGCAACTTCTGTTTGCTCGTAAATTTTATTCTATTTTTATTAGTCTTAATAGAAATACTTATCTATAAAATGATTTATATATTAATCATAGTTTTAGAGAAAATAAGGTAGAAGAATTTTCATAAAGAAATTTTAAATAAGATAATTTTGTTTTTTTTTTTTATTTAGTTATGGTGTAAATCGATACTATATTAAATGTAAATTAATTTAATTATTTGTTTCTTAGTTGCATAATAATCAAAAATATTAGTGGAAAATAATAAAATAGAAAACGTATCCATAAACACAAACACATACACATACATATGTATAATAATAAGTATTATAATAATTAACGTAAACTCGTAGTATGAAAAGGAATGAGAAGAAAAAGAAAAATAATAATAATAAGAAGAAGAATAAGAAGAAGAAAGAAAGGAGTACACTCTCGATTTCGATGAAGAAGGAAGTGGGTCGCAGACGTGCGCTCGTGTACTCACACACACACATTCACAGTCATGCATACAATGCTATAGTAAAAGAGAGAATAAGAAAGAGTAAGAGAGAGAGAAGAAGAGAGAAAGAGAGAGTCACGTACGATTCGAACTACGAGCTCGTCTCGTATTTCCGCTATCGAAATTTCCGGCTTTGGTAATCGTGTGCGAGAAAGAGAGAGAAAGAGATGTATACAGATATATAGATAACAAGAAAGATAAAAATAAGAAGAGAATATAAAAGAGAGAGAGAGAGAGAGAGATAGAAGTAACAGGAGTACATTTTAATGACCCATTGTTTAAAGTATTTAAATCTGTACGCCCATATAACACGCGTAACCCCATAACTGGCAAGATCGAAAGACCCCTCTGATTAATTAATCATCGATTATTATTTATGCTCGGCAGGTGTAAACGAGATGAGATTTGTTTTATTTTACTCTTATTTTTTTGTTGTTCATCATCTGTACTTTCCATACTCGTAGTAGTTTATCCGGGTGTTCATTGCGGTGATTCGAAGACGCCAGATGGTACTCACACTCATTAACTCATTTACTTGACTTACTTATTTACTTGGATTCGACATGTGAAGGTAAAATATATCACGTTGAGATCAAAGAAAGTTTAATCGATTATATTGAACAATATATATATTACAATCTTGGGAAACATATATGTTTTGTTTGATGTAATCTGTGATTTTTCAAAACTGTACATATTTTTTTTTATTACATTTAATTCGTTAAGATATTTATGGTACTTTTAGTTACTTTGTATGATACGTAACACAGATTTACTTTACTTATTTATTTACTTATTTACTTGGATTGGATATGTGAAAGGTAAAATATCACAAAGAGATTGCAGAAAGTAATCGATTATATGTAACAATATGTATTACAATCTTGGAAAGGACATATATGTTTTGTTCAATGTAATCTGTGATTTTCAAAAACCATATATACTTTTTCGTATTTCATTTAACTCGTTAAGATATTTATGGTAGTTTTTGTTACTTTGTGTTTTTCTTACTTGGATTGAACATGTGAAGGTAAAATATCACGAAAAGATCACTGAAAGTAATCGATTATATAGAACAATATATATATATTATATATGTATGTATATATGTATATATGTATTACAATCTTTGGAAACACATATGTTTTGTTCGATTGAAACAGTGATTTCCAAAAACCATACATACTTTTTTATTTCACATTTAATTCGTTAAGATATTTATGGTACTTTCAGTTACTTTGTATTTTTCTTACATACGTAGGTATCTCTCTCTTTTTCTCTCACATAAATAACATAACAGAACATGCGTACTTTTCTCTCGTATATCATATAATAATCACGGTAAATGAGTATTACCAAGAGACAGATCACAGGTGTTCCATCTGGTATAGTTGCCACACCTGCGATACACGAATTATTTGACTTGATGCAACTTGACGTTACTTATATGTGAGTATGTAATGTATATACACACATGCTCTCTCATACACATACACACATGTTAAGTACTTAACGGGTAAAGTACTTTGCGTGTACTTGAAAGAGAACACTGCCGCTGGCTGTCTCTCACGATTTATGTATTTGTGTTTGTATGTGTATGTGTATGTGTGTATAAACACGACCGACATATCGAACATGCGTGATGTCACATAGAAAGAGAGAGTCCTCTTTACCGTTACGCAATACCAACTGTTAGCTGAGAAAAGAGACCTCACGAGAAAGTTACTTTGGCCCAGCCAAATGCTGACCTTACATACTCTCCAACGTTTTACAATACTAACATGTATTAGTGTGTATGATTTGTATATACGATATTTTTATACGTGTGTTAGAAAAAGAGAAATTAATTTCCTAAAATCGTACGGTGAGGTGGTCTTCTCGGAAAGTACGTAAAAAAAAAACCCTACCGATAGGTTCTACCTGTCGCCGTTTTCTTGGAAATTGTTCATTTTTTATTTCATTTTGAATATGTGTGTGTTTGTGTGTATATATTAATGAGATTACTTAAGATGGTCTCTCTTTTGATCATTTACCGCCAATGCACATTAATTATTATTATTATTTTATATAATAAAATTCGAATTAACCGAGAAGATGATGAAATCTTTTTTTATTTAGAATTATTATAATAAATAAAATTAATTAATTCTTTTCAACTTTTTGCTAATTTATATAATAAATCTGATCTATATGAATATTATTAATTATCTCATAATAATTATTAAAATATCATCATTCATCATCTATCATCATTATTATTATTATTATTAATTGTTTATCAAGATTTTTACATCGTGTAATGAAACAAATTAATTATTAATCGATATAATCTGTAAACGAAAGTTAACGGAAGGTACCGTGAAATCGTGGCCGCACCTTAATGCTTCCCGACCGGAAGTCGAGGTCGAATAGATGAATCAAAGAGAAAGAGAAACATACACACACACACACACACATACACATTAAACAGAGACAGAGAGAATGAGTGAAAGAGAGAAAGAAAATGAGACAGCAAACAGGAAGTTTGGCACGTAAAAGCGAGCTACCTCCTCGTGAAACCGACTTGAAGATTCCCTCGCGTTGTGAGTGTAAAGAAGGGTGGGGAGGAAAGGGAAGAAAGAAAGATAAAGGACGAAAGAAAGGCTGAGAAGGAGTGAAAGAGAAAGAGAGAGAGAGTAATGGCGGAGAAGTAGGGAAGAATGGGAATGTGTTGGTAGGGGTAAAGGGTAAGGGGTAGGGGTTTAGGGGGTAGGGGGTCAAACAGGGAAGGTACCGAGTGGTGGATATGTGTGCGGTCGATGCGGCTAGACACCCACCCCTTGACTTCGCGTTGAGGGCGAAGCAAGGTCGATCAAGGTCAGACTTTTCCTGAATTTGCAAATTCCAACATTTTATTCTCATATGCCAGTTTCATTTATATTCTTCATTTTCTTTATTTTCTTACGTTCCTTGATGGTAGGAAGAAGGGGAGGAAGGTAGTGAGCATTTAAAATTGCATACTTGGAAACGTAGTTTGTGCAACGTAAGTGCATCGTACGTACGTTCCTATTTTTGTATTTTTATTATTTTTAACACATCTAATTCGTAAGGAGAATATCTTTCTTATCTTTTATTATTATTTTATATTATCTAATGTGAGAATAAAAATTTTATTTGCGTGCGTGTGTGTAATTTTTGAATGCACAATATAATCATTTATATATTTAGTTGGTAGAAAGAATAATTGTCGAATTTTCTCATTGAATTGTGGTCAAAAATCCGACATTTTTTTTCCACCAACCTAATATATATATGTGTGTACATTTATCTGTTGATAGAATTTATTTTTATACGAATAGAAATTATTTTGGATATATTGAAAAATAGAAGATATAATTGTAATATTTATATATAATATTATAAAGGAAAAAAAGAATTTGTTGTTTCATATAAGAACAATTGTTCCGATAGTACGTTTTATTATAAATATGCATGAGTATTGTATACTCGAACGTAATAATTCATCATTTACGGAAGATACGTATAATAATTCTGTCCAAATACTTATCACTTACATAAATATACATTTAACTAAACACACATACACACATACACACATACACTCATATATATATATATACATATATGTAAGGTAATATAAAAATTCGACAGAATCATGCGTGTTGTCTTGAATTTATTATCTAATCAACGTATAATAACGAGTGTTACGATCCTGAGAGTTTGTCCAAACGAACCGAAATCATTTTAACGTGATTAAGTTAGGTCTTATCTCATTTGCCTCTTTTTCTTTTCATTTCATTTCTTTTTTTTTTAACCGGTTCCTGCACTTTCTCGAAATTCTTTGCAAAAAAAAAAAAAAAGAAGAAACATTGACCTTGAAAATTCGTAAAACAAATTTAATCCATTGAAATAACGAGTTAAGAATTTCAATGTGACTTGAATAAAAAAGAAACGTTCGTTATAGTATGCATGATCATTGATTCAAGAATCTCTTTACTATCAGTGGGTGGTGTAATGAAGATGTAGAAAGAGATTGTAACGAGTATAAATGTTGTTTTCTGCAATACCTCGAAGATATTTTCTTTCAACTCACCCACTCATCTCCTCCTCTTTCCTCTTCATTTTTTCCTCTTTTAGTTTTTTTTTCCTTCTTTCCCCCTTTTGCGTGGAAGGAACAAACGCAAATAGGTGAGTGATAAGGGGTTAAGTGGGGGTATGGGGAATATGGATGGTATGGGGAAAGATATGGGGGGATGTTAAGAGGGGAAAGGGTAATTCAGTCGATTCGCACGATAAGAATTGTAAGAGAAAAAGTGATCTGAAATGCACCCACGCTTGTTGGAAGAACTTGGACGAGGGTACTTGAGGGTTAACCGAGGTCCTTAAACCCTTCGGGCACTCGCTATTCATATTCACCTATACACACTTTCTCATCATATATATATTTATATATAGATATATAATATATATGTATATATGTTTTACGTTCTCGAGAAAATAGTACAACAAAGTATAGTGTAACGAGGTAAAAGTGGCATGCGTTTTATACTTCGAAGAAAGAAATGGTCTTATCATATAAATAAATTCACATTGATTTTATCATTATCATTATTATTATTATTATTATTATTATTATTATTATTATTAGTATTATTTTGTAAGGATTTAAAAAATATTTTATTACAATGTTATTTTATTTTGAAATATCAATCACATATCGCAGTAATGAAATTTATTTATTTATTTATTTACATATTTATTTGTGGGTGTTTTTGTTTAACAAAAAATATATTTTTTTATAAAGAATATACTTCGATGAAATATTAGAAAAAAGTAATCTTTCTTTTCTTTTTTTTTTCTTATCTGACATTGAATAATAATTTGACTAAATTTTTGTTCTTTCCTTCATATTTATATAAAAAAAAATGTCCCATTTAGGTGTATATCGATGGATACACTTATGTGTGTGTGCATGTTGTGTATTATGTGTGTTTGTAAATGTGTGTGACATATTTGACGTATGTTCGTTAAATCCATAAACTGTTTAACACCGAGTAATTATCTTATCACCAATGTAAACAGCTTAATATAGGAGCTACTTGATATTTATCGAAAAGATCCTATCTTTTTTTTCTCTCTCTTTCTTTCTTTCTTTCTTTCTTTCTTTCTTGCTTTTTTCTTCGTTATTTCTTATAGCAAAAAAAGAAATGTAACATTTTATTTTTTGTTCAATCGATACTCTCTCAAATCTCTGAATTAATTAATATTTAAATTCGACGATAAGAAAGGAGAGGAACATGAGCTCAAATCAAGAAAAATAAAATGTTAGAGAAAAATTGTTAAAAAAGAAAAATATTGGCAAGTTTTATACACGACTCATAATTGGAAATAATGAAAAAGAAATTTATTAAATAAAATTTTAACGAAGTAGAAAAATCTAAGAACAAGATTACGTCAAATGTAACAACGATTTGTATTTTTTCATTTATTTATTTTTTTTTCATATTAAATCGTTTTAGGTAATCTTTAGAGAGAAAAGAATTCACGTAACACTTTCATTAATTAAATCGATTTTATTCGAATAATAAAATAATGTCAAATAAGAGAAGAGAAAAGAAAAAGAATAAGGAAAAAAAAAAGAAATAAGATAAATCTTGTCTTTCTCTTTTTTTTTTTTCTTTATATTTCTAACTCCATCACATACATATACACACATACATACGTATAGTAACATATTCAACAACGTGTTTTACTTTAAAGAGCACAAGGATCGCATTCTGATTCTCTTCGTCGTAGTCGTGGAGATCTCGCAAGATATATCTCCTCCATCTTACACAATTTCCTTTGACCTTTAACGTAAATGTGTAATACATGTTGTTAGTTCGTTCCTTTAGGTTCGCTCATTTGCTCATTTGCTCATTTGCCACGAGGATCTATGGATGAACTTTCTCGATTCTTCTTCTTCTTCTTCTTCTTCTCCTTCTCCTTCTTACCAAACCCTTTTACGATACGAAATATAATATATATATTTAATATAAATCAAAATTAAATCTTTAAGAATCTCTATAAAATGATAAAAAAATGAATAAACTGATGAACGTCTAGAAATATTGACGAGAAATTCAAAGAAACTAATAATAATTAAAATAAAATAAAATACGTTTAATAAAAAATTAAAAAAATGGAACTAATCAAAAATAGGAGATAGAAAAATTAAAGAAAATTATAATAACGAATTAACGTGTATATTAGGTCGGTGAAAAAATAATGTCGGATTTTTACTCACAAATCAATAGAAAAGTCCGACATTTGTTTTTCACCAATCAAATAATTTTAATTAAAAATAACCTATATGTGTATTACGTAAAATCTGTATTAATGATTTATTTTAACCATTCATTAAAACTTTGTTTTCTTAATACCGTACAATTAATTAATAAAATATTATATATTAGGTTGGTGGAAAAAATAATGTCGGATTTTCCCATTAAATTGTGACCAAAAATCTGGCATTAATTTTCCACCAACTCAATACATATATAAAATAAAAAAGACGATCCAATAGTTATATAACGAATAAAATAAAACAAATAAAAAATGATCTTTTGGAGATTTATCGATTAAAAGATCGATAATAAGAAGAACAAAAATATTATACTCGATCGATTTTAATTCGATCGCGTGTTAGAAGCAAGCAACGTGGTAGTGGTGGTTGGTCAGGCCTCGTGCGTTCGCTCGAAAGCTTTTCCATGCCGATTTTTCCCCAGGAGCCCCAACGAGAAATTGCTTAATGAAGCCGCGAGGTTGGCACTGCCTGAAAGGAAGGTAGAAACGTTGCAGTGGGTCAAGGAGAGACCGTCGGCTTTCACTTCCTCTCCTCGATGCCGCTCTATACCCCTTAAGAAGAGAGAGAGAGAGAGAGAGAGAGAGAGAACGAACACACACTTTAACTCTATCTTTCTTTTTTTCCTTCCTCCTTCCCTCCCTCACCTCCTCCCTCACCCACCTCTCTCTCACTCTCTCACTCTCTCTGTCTCTTTTTTTTTGCTGCTTTAAACGCGACCGTTTACACGTCTCTTCTCTTGTCACGTTTATAAACGTTCAACTTGTGATTCAGATTGTGACATAAAATCTCCCCACCCCCCACCATATATATGTGTGTGTGTATATTAGGTGGACCGGAAAGTAATGTCGTTTATGATTATATCAATATTTTGTTAATCATTTATCAAGCTAATCAGAGTTTACTTTTTAAAACGTACAAAAGGATAAATATAAATAAACGACATTACTTTTCTGTCCACCTAATATTTGTCATCTTTACGTATTATAGTACGTGTTTTTAATATTTATTGGGTTAGTGGGGTGAGGGAATAAAAAATTGTTGGATTTATCTCATTGAATTGTGTGACCAAAATGGATATTTAATTTATAATTATTATAATTGAAATGATAAATTAAATTGTAATTTGTTATAAAGTAAGAGGAGGATGGAAGGAAGATGATTGATAAGGATTTGTTTGATTATTTATTTTGCAGTTGACACCAGGGAGGTACAACCGCATGAAACGACGACGACAAACGAGAAGGAACAATTAGGTTTGACGAATGTTAAAACAGAACCAGGTTCTACGAGTGCGAGTACAGCGAGCACGACTACCGGTGCACGTCTCCTTCATGGAATCCTTTCGCAGCATCCCCAACAGCATACGCTTGGGGTGCAAAACGGTTATGGCCGACATATGCCAACACCAGCCGGCCATTCTCAAATGGCACAACCGCCCTACACCACTGCCGCCATTGCTACGACGAGTACGCCAGGTAAAACGAATAATCGTCAGATTCTAAATTATTTTTTCTTATATTTTATGTGTTTTTTTTTTTTTTTAGTTAATTAACTTCCGGAAATTTTCTTTTTATTCGTTTATTCGGGTTTAAAAAAAAATGAAATTGTAAAAGATATTTCTTTGGAGTACCAACAACTTTCTCGATTGAAATTAATTGTATAAGAAAGAGTAGAAAATAGATTATGGATTTATTAAGAACGGAAGTAACTAAAATGGCGTTGTTGTATGGTCTTCTTATTATATGCATACTTTATAAATAGAATAAAATATGTATAATACAAAACAATTAGAAAATTTTCTCTTCGACAAAAAAATACAAAATTATGAATAAACGAGTTTAGATTAATTTTGAATTCGATCGATTAGAAAAAAAAACAAAAAACAAAAAAATACCATGCATCGTTTTTCAAAAGTTTTACTTGTTGTTTTCTTTAAATTCGCAATATGTGACTATATACATACCAGATAGTTATTCGAGATAGTTCGAGATAGTTGGAGATAGTTGGAGATAGTTGGAGATAGTTGAAGGAGATAGGAAATCGTTTGATGTTTGTAGTATCTCGTTGGTTTCTAAACAACTTGCTCGGGAAATCACTTCCGTTTGACGGTAGGCAATAAACTCTTTTATAGTATGACTTTTCTCTTTCATGCTAAAACGACACTACTATATCATTAAGCTTGAACTTTTTCAATAATACCGTATGCAACGTATATATCAATTCAAATATATTACAATCTCTTTTAATATTAAATCATTGAAAACAAATATTATAATAATAATAAAATTATTTCAAAAATTTTTGGCTGGTGAAAAAAAAATGTCGGATTTTTCTTATTGAATTGTAGCCAATTATCCGACATTTTTTTTCCACCACCTAATATAATTTCAATATATTTGCAAAGAAAAGATTGACCATGAAATTATGCAATAACCAATCGATATAAAAGAAAAAAAAAAAGAAAAATGTAAAATTAGAAGGAATATGGAATAACACACTAAGAGATAGATTATTTTTAATTAGATTTAATATAAAATAATATTTTTATATAAAAATTTGTATACAAAATTAAATCAAATGAAATAATTCAAGAAACAAAAATACCAACACACGTGTAAATAAAAAGTATCCATATTAAAATAATCTAAATCTAAATCTTGGTCTTAACGCAACTACCACTAACCAGTAGCTGCAATAGCAGCAGTGTAACAGCAGAAGCAGAAGAAGTTAACAAAAAGAAAATAAAACCAGACATAATCTTTCTCTCTCTCTCTTTGTCAATTTGAACTTAAAAAATCTTGAGCATATTTTTTCCGCTCGTCTGCAAGGATTGAAAAGAAACTTGCGTATTATATGCATAGCTAAAGAGAAGACAGATCAGTCCTCCCCAGAAAGGAAAAAAGAAGAAGAAAAAAAAGAAAACGAAGGAAGAAAAGCAAGCAGGCAAGCGTATAAAAAGGACGAGACAGAAAGTGGTGTGTATCATTGGTAGGAGGAAACGTAGCTCTTTGCAAAAGGAGCCACGCTATTGGTTGGTCAGATTCGACGCTGATATCCGAAACGATGTGTGTGGTAGTAGTCTTCTTTCTTTCATTCTTTCTTCTTTCTTTCTTTCTTCTTTATTCTGAACGAGAGAGACACGTTTTGCATAACGCGTGGAAGATCATATAATAAACAAAAAAATAAATAAATAAATAAATATATGCATATTAATTTATATATGCACTGTTATTACAATGCATATTTTAATCTTGTATTTCTATATCATTCATTTTTTTTTTTATAAAATAATAATAATAATATTAATAATTATATGTACCAGCAAATCGAGCATATAAGAAATTATCTATAAAATAGAATATTAATGAATTTAGAAAGAATTAAAAACACACACACGTGAGAGAATGAGTGAGAGGGAAGATGAGCTCATGTAACAGAACAACGAGAAGGCGGTGGTGGAGTCTATAAATGAGAGAGAGAGAGAGAGAGAGAGATAGTCTCTCGTTTAGAAAGAAAAAGAGAGAAAGATAGGGGGACAAATAGATAGTCATTCGTTTAGAAAGAGAGAGAGAAAGAGAGAGATAGAAGAGCCCTTTAGGGACTGGTTTTAGTCTCTCTCTCTCTCTCTCTCTCTCTCTTTCTATTTTACTCTCCTATTCCTCTCGCGAAGAGGCCGTGGGAAGCACAGCAGATATGCATACCCAATGACCGGATGACCTTCGTCCGTTGCATAAAGATGCCTTTAATTGACCGCGCACGCGAAAACACGTTCGTTGTTGCTCCTGCTGCTGCTGCTGCTGTTGCTGCTGCTGATGGTGGTGGTAGTGGTGGTGGTGATGCTGTTGCTGGTGATGCTGGTCCTGGTGTTGCTGTTAATGCTGATGCGTTCGATAAAGCTCAAGGAAGAAGAAGAAGAAGAAGAGGAGTGGATTGGAGCCAGTCGTTCGACTCCTTTCATGAACTTCTAAACTAGGGGTCAAGACTTTTCATGGATACGTTGACTAAATTATCATCTTTATTGTTGTCTGTGATTGAGATAAATATGTTGAATAGTTGTAAAAGGGTTAATGGTAAAATCTGTTCTAAAAAAGGGTTATTAAATAATACCTACTAGTTTTTTTTTTAAAGTATATACTCTCTTCGTTGTTGGATTATTTTTGAAATATTTCTATGATTTATTTTTTTCTTTATAATAATTCATATGATTAATCAAATATACGTGTGTAAGATGAATTTTATTTGGGATGATATTATCCAATTTCGAGTATTATTTTAATAATTATTTCTATTTTTTCTTATTTATATATATTCTGTGATATGTTAATTAAATGATTAATCAAATATATGCAAGTACTTGAATTTTTTAGGAAAGATAAAATCAACTTGAACTATTATTCGAATAATCGAAAACGTTATTGCAATGCATATTTCAATGTCATATTTGTATTTGGAGATTGATGGAAAAATAATGTCGTATTTTTGGTTACAGTTCAATGGAAAAAATCAGACATTACTTTTCCACCAGTCCAATTATATCATTCACGTTTGATTTATAAAATTTGTTTTTTTTTCTTTCTTCTTCTTATTTTCGTTATAATATAATAATAACAATAATAATAATATTAATCTACATGGCAATCGCATATGTCTGTTTACTTTGTTACATTATAAAACAAAAACACAAATCCCAGGAAGCGGATCACTGCCAGCAAGCCCCGCGGACAGCGGTGTCAGCGACGTAGAATCAAGTACGTCCTCAGGTGGTAACGAGGACGCGAATCTCCTATTAAAAGCCAGGCTCAATCCTAATTCGTCCCTTCAACCGAGCCTGACGTCTCATCATTCACACTTATCCTCAGGTAAATATATTATACTTAATCTCTAATTTTTTATGATTATTCCTATTATCCTTTCTTCTTTTTCTTTTTTTCTACAATAAATCGTTCATCTCTTAAAACTTATATTTAAATATGAAATTATTAATTTATTACTTAATTATTAATATAATACTTTATTTTAAACTAAATTAAATTAAAAATCAAATATCAAAGGAAAATATTTTTATTACAAATCGTACGTTGGAAATATTCATCTAGACACGATTAGGTAAGAATAATAATTAATAAGACTTGAAAATTGTTTTTTGAAAGCAGCTTTGGGTAGGTCAGCCTGTCACAGTCCTGGTGTATATCCGTCTACGGCGGGTTTTCTACCACCCTCTTATCATCCTCATCAACATCATCCTTCTCAGTATCACCCGCACAGAGGAACTTCACCACACAATCAACACGGTAATCATAGTATGGGTGCGGCAATGGGACCACCCCATCATCATCACCATCACCAAACGCAAAGTCTTCAACATTTGCATTATCGTCAACCACCTACATGTAAGTTTTTTCTATTCATATTCTTATATTTGTTTAAAATTATTTTTTTTAAGTAAACTTTCCCTTCGAATATCAAAATTATACTACGCGTATGTAGGAACAATAATCAATGATCCTAATCGTTAGTGTTTCGTTAATTCAATGAAAAAAATTACACACCCAAAAAGAAACTAAATAATTTTTAAAACAAAAATTACGAAAATACTCTAATAACCTTCTTGACAATATTAATAATAATAATAATAAGTAGTTCGTATCAATAAACGAGTCTAATTGTCAAATATTTCTGACTAAATTCGCGTGCAATGGTTCATTCTCACCGGTATATGTGTGTATGTGTATGTATTTACGTGTGCACGATTGCGTTTGTGTGAAGAAGTAACGTTAGGAGGAGGATAGATAGGCGGGAGGGGACCAGGGAGAGAGGAAGGGGACTTTTCTTTGACCTCGTTTCTTTATCGTAGTTTGTCGTCGGTCTCTCCTCGACGACAGTAGAATGTATCTCATACCGATCGATAGAAACAAATATTCGATAAAAGAAACTGGGAGATTTCGATATCAATCTCGTTTTACCATATTTGAGAAAAAGAAGAAAAAAAGAAATAGGAAATAAATGATACGGTATTTAATTCAAACCCATTCTGTCAAGGCCCGATGTATGTAAAAAAGTAATTTTTTCATTAAATTAAAAATTTGTCTTTCTAAAAGAAAAACTAAAACGTGCTGGAAAATGTACAATTGTTTTATCTCGAAAATATTTTGATTTTAAAATAAGAGCTAAGGGAAATAAATAAAAAATTTATGTTAAAACGAGAAAAAGAGAAGACAAAAATCAGGACAATAGAAAAGAGAGTAGTATACTTTAGGTAGCTACTACTTGATCTAATCTATCAAAATAACATAGCGAAACAACACCTCTCGCGTTGTTCCTTCTTTCTTTCCTTCATATCAACTCAAAGTGAAAGGGATTTAACCCACCTCTAGGGGAAATAGCAACTTAAAAGAATCGAATGTTCATTCGATTATGTCTTGATTTTTTTTTTTTTTTTGATAACTTTTTCTTGAAATATTGCCTTGGTGGAAAAAAAATGTCGCACTTTCCCATTGAATCGTGGCAAAAAGTCCGACATTTTTTTTCCACCGACCTATTATTTAAAAAAAAATCAGATTTTGAAGAAAACATCGATAAAACGAAATTAACTCGGTGATAGGAGGAATTTGGGATTGGTGATAGGGTGAGGGGTACTAATACTCCTATGATTCATTTGTATACTTTCATACATAAATTATGTACACGTAATTGCATGTATTATTATACATGCATATAGTTGATACAAATCTATTTAATATTCACACAAGAGTGAGAACGAGAAATTCCATCGACGGAAGTTTGACACCTCTTCTCTTTTCTTCTCTTAAAGAAAACGAAAAAAAGAAAAAAATGATAGAAAGATGAGGAAGAAGAAGAAGAAGTTCGATTCGTTCCCGTGACCCACTTGACGTTCTCCGATTCCAACGTCCCAGATACGCTTCCTGCCTTAGATGGTACACACACGTACCGAGTTTTACCGATTTATACTTTACGTTAGATCAAACGCAACTCTCTTACCATTCTTTCTTTTTTTTCCCTCTCTCATTTCTATCACTTTTTATCCGTTTGATGGTTTCTTTTCTTTTGTAAAAGTCCCTTTACTTTAGGGAATTAAAAAACGAAAAAAAGAAAAATCTTTTTAGTTGATTAACTTGACGAAAAATAGAAATGAAAATTACAAATGGTGTATAATCATTGATTTGTTGTGTGTTATCATCTTTGAAATATTAGGTCGATGGAAAAAAAAGAAGTGTCAGATTTTTGGCCAGAATTCAATCGGGAAAATCTGATATTTTATTTTTTACTAACCAAATATTATTATTATTTATGTTAAAGAGATTTTTAACTAAAGGAATAAATGAATTTTAATTGAAAAAAACAAGAGAAGGGAGAAGAAAAATGATTATCTTTATTATTTCCGAATGAATTTTAATTGACGAATAAATAAATGATCATTTAACGAGTACGAATGAGATATGATGAAAGTTTAATAAATAAATCAATGGGAGATTAAACTAATAATTAAAATTAAATGAAAATAACAAATGTTGTTTATATAGAANTATTCTGTAATGGAAAATATATTGAAATACATCGTAGAAATAATGATCGAATGGGAATTATTAATTCGTATGATAAATCAAATTATTCTTACGTGGTGTTACTTTTGGAAAACAATTGGTATATGGATCACCGGTAAATCCATGTAAACAACTACATGCTGGGATATGATTAAAAACGTTACATTCAGCATTACTTCCACACGATCCTGGACAAGGATCTTTACATTTTTGTCTGATACAAGCTTTATCAGTGGAACAATCAGAATGTATGGTACATTCGGCACGACAATTAGGCGGACTGCCGATGTAATCTTGCAAACAAGAACATGATGATAAACCACCAATATCACGACATTCAGAATATGGTCCACAAGGTGAAGGAATACATGGGTTCGATATAGATACTGGTGTAAGAATTGGTTCTGGAAATAATTCAAAATTAAATATATGTGTGTGCGGTTAATGATTCTCCAAAAAACTAGTCAAAAGTTATCTTACCGCGCATCGGGAAACATTGAGTAAATGGATCTCCTGTAAACGATTGTTTACAAGCACATATAGGACTATGGTGAATGACATTACAATCGGTATTCAAACCACATGGACCTGGACATGGATTAATGCATTTCTGATTAATACACGCTTGCTTCAAAGGACATTCAGAACTTCCAACACATTCTGGTCTACATCCTGGTGGAGTACCAATGTATTCACGCAAACATGTACAAACTGCTTGATCGTTAATAACTCGACATTGACTGTTTGGTCCACAAGGTGATGGATAACAAGGATCTGATGGTTTATCCGGTTCTAAAGATGAACGATTAAAATTGTAAGAATAATACTTATCACATTTTGAAAATATAATTAGACGAATAATTCTAAAAGGACTATATTATTACCATTTTGTATCAAAGAACAAAATTCATATGGTTGACCAGTATAACCAGCGAAACAAGAACACGAAGGTAAATGATTAACAACTTGACATTCGGCATTAGTTCCACATGCACCAGGACAAGGGTCTCGACATTTAGATCCGATGCAAGAAAGGGTAGGTGGACAGTCAGAATTCATGACACATTCTGGACGACAGCCTTCATAAGGATTGCCTATATAATTTGGTAAACAGGTACAAGAACCTACTCCTGATTGTTCTTTGCAAATTGCGTTTGATCCGCACGGCGATGGTACGCAAGGATTCGATGTGACGGTTGGCACATCAACTGAAATATTGGAAACGGAAAATGAAATAATATAACAACAAATTCGTTGTATAAATAGTAAAAGAACTAACTATACAATTAATAACTTTAATTATTTTCTTACGTTGTTTTTCAATACACTGAACGAAAGGATCACCGGTATACCCAACAAAACAAACACACATTGCTGTATGACTGACAACACGACATTCCGCATTCGTACCACACGAACCAGGACATGGATCTTTGCATTTTAAATTGATACACGCCAAATGATTGGCGCATTCGTTATTACTGATACACATTGGTTTACACATCGGTGGACTTCCAACGAAATCAGGCAAACAAGAACAGGATGGAGAATCATTAATTACATTGCATAATGCATTAGGTCCGCAGGGCGATGGCTGACACGGATTTATAGGTTTTTCTGGTATTTCAGCTAAAAATCATTCAATTATATGTAAATATTACAGATGTATTGAAAAAAGAATTTAATTGTAAGTGGGACGGGGGGGGATTAATAGTATTCTTACGTTTTGGTTCGCATCTTATGAAAGGATCACCGATGAATCCTTGTGAGCAACTACAAATTGGATTATGATTTATCACTTGACACGTTGCTCTAATTCCGCATGTTCCTGGACAAGGATTAATGCACTTTTGATTACTGCATGTCCGATCTTTTGTACAATCTGAACTAACGATACATTCTGGTCGACAAGATGGTGGCATTCCAATATAATTATTAATGCAGGAACAAACTGGTTGATTATTTATTACACGACAATGACTATTTGGCCCACAAGGTGATGGATTGCAAGGATCCTCCGGTACTATTAATGGTCACGTTATTATAAATATTTTTTCAAGATAAAATAATATAAGTTTAAAATATTAATTAATATAATTAATTTATACCTGTTATTACATGACAAGAAACAAATGCATTTCCTGTCATACCAGAAGGGCAACTGCACATAGGCATATGATTGTAAATAGTGCATTGTGCATTTTGACCACAAGTACCCGGACAAGGATCAATGCATTTGTTTCTTACGCATGCCTTGGATGCATCACAGTCTGAATTAAGTATACATTCTGGTTTACAACCAATGTATGGATTTCCTTGATATTCATCTAAACATTTACATTCTCCATTGTTACAAATTGCATTTGGACCACAGGGTGATGTTAAACAAGGATCTTCTTCTAACTGTGGTTTTTCTTCAGCTAGAATTAAAATTCTCGTTGTTACTATGAATCCATTTTTATATAGATTATCGTAAGCATAGAAATAAAAAACAGCTTACGTTTGAAATAACAATTACTGAATGGATCGCCAGTGTAATCATTTGGACAAGAACAAGAAGGTGTATGATTGATGACCGTACAAATAGCTGAAATGCCGCAAGATCCGAGACAAGGATCCTGACATTTTTCGTTAATGCATGCCTTGTCACTGGCACAATCAGAATGAATAGTACACTCTGGTCTACAATTAGGTGGACTACCAATGTAATTTGAAATACAAGAACACGAAGGTATACTACCAATTTCGCGACATTGTGCGTATGGTCCACAAGGTGACGGTAAACATGGATTCTGTGGTGTTGGTGGATTAATTGACGGTGCTAAAAAGTAATCATCATGTTATTCTATACCGATTAAAATAGAAGAAAAATAAATATCCGATTGCAAATATATCTTACTAGATAAAAGGAAACATCTCGTGAAAGGATCTCCCGTGTATCCTTGTTTGCAAGTACAAATTGGGCTGTGATTTAATGGAATACAATTTGTATTTGTACCACATGGTTTTGGGCACGGATCTATACATTTTTGATTTATGCAAGCTCTGTTAAATGGACATTCCGAATTTATGACACATTCTGGACGACATCCTGGAGGACTTCCTACATATCCCAGTAAACAAGAACAAACTGCTTGATCGTTTATTTCACGACACTGACTGTTAGGACCACATGGGGATGGACTGCAAGTTTCTTTTTTAATCGAATCTATTGAATTTAAAGAAAAATTTCAGATAAAGTTTGAAATTATTTTTGATTTGTTAATTATCATTATTATTATTATTATTAAACATCTAAAAACTGAAAGATTTATATTACCGATTTGTAAAACTGGAGTACAATATTGGAACGGGTCTCCCGTATATCCAGGAATACACGTACAAGCAGGCAAATGATTAATTACATTACAGATCGTATTTTGTCCGCAGGTTCCTGGACAAGGATTCTGACATTTTGTTCTAACGCATGCTAGATCAGAGGTACAATCCGAATTAAGAATACATTCTGGACGACAACCTTCGTATGGGTTTCCAATATATCCTGATAAACAGGTACAAGAACCAGCACCATTCTGTTCTTTGCAAATGGTATTTGATCCACACGGTGAGGGTACGCAAGGTGTGACTCGATCATTCAACGAAGCTACAGAAAAATTAATTTTCAATTTTAATAAATTCTATTTTTAAACATGTTATTATATGGGTTTTTTGAATGTGCATAAATTCTTACGTTCTTTAAAGACACACTGAGTAAATGGATCACCACTATATCCATTATGGCAAACACACATAGGAGTATGACTGACAACACGACAATCTGCGTTAGAACCACAAGAACCTGGGCATGGATCTTTGCATTTTTGATTGATGCAAGCGAGATTGTTGTTACATTCACTATTACTGATACATTCGGGCCTACAGTTAGGCGGTGATCCGATAAATTCGGGAAGACAAGAACAAGAAGGTAAATCGTTTACGACCTGACATTGTGAATTTGGACCACAAACTGATGACTGGCATGGATTAATTGGTACTTTTACTGGTTCTTCGGCTGTTACCAAACAAATATATATCAAATATTATAACAAATCAGAAATATATATTCGATTAGGTTTTATGAAGTTATTTCGATCTAAAGATAAAACGAAAAGTTTTCTTACTTATTGGAATGCATCTTGAAAATGGATCTCCTGTATATCTTGACATACAACTACATATAGGATTGTGATTGATAACTTGACAGTTTGTTCTTATTCCACAACTACCGAGACAAGGATCTATACATTTTTGATTACTGCAAGCTAAATTTTTGGGACAATCTGAACTAATGACACACTCAGGTCTGCACGATGGTGGACTTCCTAAATATCCTTGCACGCATGAACATACTGCTTGATTATTTATAACTCGACATTGACTGTTTGGACCGCAAGGTGAAGGTTTGCAAGGATCTCTTTCAATATCTAAAAGAAATGGGTCCAATAATTTAAAAGTTAATTTAAAACGAAACAAAAATAAACAAGCGTACATATTAAATGAAGATAAATTAAAAACATTATCATTTACAGTAAACTTGAATTAAAACGTACCTAGCATAACTGAACAAAGAACAAAAGCATTTCCTGACATTCTTTCTGGACAACTACACATAGGTATATGATTATACACATTACATATTGCATTCTGTCCACATGTACCAGGACAAGGATCTGTACATTTGTTACGAATGCAAGATTTATCAAAGGGACAATCGTTATTCAGAACACATTCAGGTCTACATTGCGTGTATGGGTCTCCATGATATTCCAATAAACAAGTACATACACCATTATTACATTCTGCGTTTGTTCCACAAGGTGTAGGATTGCAAGGATCAATTTGTGTGTCTTCAATTGCTATAGATAATAATTAATAAAAGATTATATCTCAAACTGTTTCATTAATTAATAACAATAATAGAAAAAAATATTCTTACGTTGGATTGGCATTGGTTGACAATTATTAAAAGGATCACCCGTGAAACCATTTGGACAAGTACAGACTGGCGTGTGATTGATCACATCGCAAATTGCACCCAATCCGCATGAACCGGGACAAGGGTCTCTACATTTTTCTTGCATGCATGCTCTGTCGCTAGTACATTCGGAATTAATCGTGCATTCTGGTTTACAATTCGGTGGACTTCCTATATAATTTGTAGAACAAGCACACGATGGGAAACCTCCAATATCGCGGCATTCCGAATATGGGCCACAGGGGGATGGCACGCAAGTGTTTTGAATTGACGTCGTTACTATTGGATTCTCTGAAAAGATTTCTTATGAATTGGCTATTCGTAAAATTAGAAAAACTATACTATCTTTTAAGAAATATATATATAAGATTAATAATTTATATAAACATGGTTTTTCTATTAACATTTATGGGTTTATGTTTGGCTGGTTATTAATTAATGTAATTTCTAAAAAAAAATTTATCTTACTTGGCATGGGGAAGCAAACAGTGAAAGGATCACCAGTGAACTCGATCTTACAAGCGCAAATTGGGCTATGGCTAACAATCTTACAAATTGTATTAACACCACAAGTACCAATGCATGGATCCACGCATTTTTTATTTTTGCATGCTTGATTAAGAGAACACTCTGAACTTAAGACACATTCTGGTCTACAACTTGGCGGACTACCAACATATTCAGAAAGGCATGAACAAACTGCTTGATTGTTTATCACACGGCATTGACTATTGGGCCCACATGGGGAAGGATTGCATGGTTCTTTGGCAACGGTTACTAAAAAAAATATTATCGAGTCGTTACAAATTTATCAAATTTATAAAAAAATAAAAAAAACATACAATCATCATTAATGCAAACGAGAAAATTTAATGAACTTACTAGATGGCAACTGCGGATGGCAATAATTAAATGGATCACCCGTAAATCCGGATATGCAAGTGCAACTTGGTAAATGATTAATGACACTGCATTCGGCATTTTGACCGCACGTACCGGGACAAGGATTTTGACATTTAGATCTAATGCAAGCTAAATTGGACGAACAATCTGAATTGATCGTACATTCCGGACGACAACCTTCGTAAGGATTTCCGATATAATTATTTGCGCATGTACAAGATCCTACTCCGTTTTGTTCCTTGCATATAGCGTTTGAACCACAAGGTGATGGTAAACATGGCGATAATGGTTCAGGTTGGATATCAGCTAAAGAAGAAATTATATAAATGATTGAACACTTCTAAAAAAGAAAAAAAAAGACTACGTGCGCACAAATTCAATGATCAAACTCTTACGTTGTTTTTGTATGCATTCTGTAAATGGATCACCGGTGTATCCTATTTGACAAGCACACATAGCTGTATGACTAACTACGCGACATTCTGTATTGGAACCACAGAAATCTTGACAAGGATCTTGACATTTACGATTAATACAAGCCAATGAGCTAGAACATTCGCTGTTGCTAACACATTCTGGTCTACAATTAGGTGGAGACCCTATGAAACCAGGCTGACAGGTACACGATGATTTACCATTGATTGTTTGATAAAGAGAATTAGGACCACATTGACATGATGGACATTCATCTTCCGGAAGTAACGGAGAAGTAACTAATGAAAGAGAAGATACTTCGTGATCATATTAATTCGTTATTTTGTTCGATACTTCTTATCGATCATCTTCATTAAAGAGCTTTGTTCTTTTATCGTTATAATCATAATAAATTTTCTAATTGAAAATATTTAATCGTAAAAAAAAATGTTACTTTTGCTCTTTGATGAATTTGATTACTTTTTCTTTTAAACGTAAAATTCAATCCTTACTGATTGGTTCGCATCTAGTAAATGGATCACCCGTATAGGCTGGAGGACAATTACAAACAGGATTGTGATTAATAACTTGACAATAGACGTTAATACCGCAGGTTCCAGCACATGGGTCAATACACTTTTGATTACTACAAGCTTGATTTCTTGAACAATCTGAACTAACGGTACATTCAGGTCTACATGTTGGTGGACTTCCAAGATATCCTGGCACACAAGAACACACTGCTTGACCGTTCAAAGGTCTACATTGACTATTAGGACCACATGGTGATGGGTTACATGGGTTTAATAATGCTGGTTCTAACGAAATACAAAATTATATTATTGTAGATATATCAAAAAATGATGAACCTAAAAAATTATCTATCTTCGTAATATAACGTACCTTTAACAAAATCGCACGATACGAATGCATTACCGCTCATTTTAGATGGACAACTGCAAATGGGAATGTGATTAAAGGTATTGCAAATGGCATTACGTCCGCATATCCCTGGACAAGGGTCGATACATTTATTTCGGACACATGCACTCATCATAGGACAATCACTGTTAAGAACACATTCTGGTCGGCAACTGACATAAGGATCTCCTTGATAATTTGCCAAACAAGTGCATATACCATCGTTGCATAATGCATTTGGTCCGCAGGGTGTTGGATTGCATGGATCTTTAACTGGTGACGGCACTGAAAAATTTATTAATCGTTGCAATAACGTTGGACGAAATTATTTGTTTTGGTATATTTGTAGGGTTGTATAAAGATAAATATAAATATTCTTACAAGGTGCTGGTGAAGGATAACAATTCGAAAATGGATCTCCTGTATAATCTTGAAGGCACGTACACATTGGAATATGATTAACAACTGTACATTGTGTTCCTATTCCACAAGAGCCTAAGCAAGGATCAACGCATCGTTGTTTAATACAAGCTTTGTTACTTGAACAATCTGAATTAACTGTACATTCTGGTCTACAATTAGGAGGACTTCCGATATAAGTTGGTGAGCATTGACAAGAAGGACCTCCGTTAATAACTCGACATTCTGCGTAAGGGCCACACGGTGAAGGTAAACATGGCTCGGAATTTTGTATAGGCGATGGTAAAGATTCTAAAAGATTATTCAATTATTTATAAACGGAATGAAATTGATTTAGAAATATTTTTACTTTATCTATTTCGTCAGTTATTTTAATTGATAATTCCTTACGTGGTAAGGGGAAACATCTTGTGAATGGGTCTCCAGTAAAACCTTGCTGACAAGCACAAATTGGACTGTGGTTGATGACGGTACAAGTAGCTGAAGTACCGCAAGTATTCAAACAAGGGTCTACACACTTTTGATTCGTGCAGGCACGATTTGCTTGACATTCTGAATTGATGACACACTGAGGACGACAATTTGGTGGGCTACCAATATATTCTGGTAAACAAGAACATATGCCTTGCTGGTTAATAGATCGACACCGACTATTTGGTCCACAAGGTGAAGGATCGCATGGATCTTTGTATTCTATTTCTTGATCTATAGAATTGAAATATAAAAGATACTATATCCTGTGATAGATTCATAGTTAAACGGAAAAAAACTTTGATTTAAAAAAGAAATATTTACCGAATAATTTGATACAATAATGGAAAGGATTTCCGGTGTATCCAGGGATACAAGTACAAGAAGGATGATGATTGATCACTTGACATTCGGCAAATTGACCACAAGTGCCTGGACAAGGATTCTGACATTTGGATCGTATACATGTTAGACTGGGCGAACAATCTGTATCAATTACACATTCTGGTCGACAACCTTCGTAAGGATTACCAATGTAATCTGGTAAACAAGAACAAGCACCTACACCGTTTCGTTCTTTACAGATTGCATTGTAACTACAAGGTGATGGTTCGCACGGCGATAATTCTGGTGTAATTACTGCAAAATGAAGATCATGAAGAAGATATGGATTATCCTTTTTTTCTTCTCTGATAATAAAATAATTTATTAGAAGAGCAAACTTACGTGTATCTTTCATACACTGAATAAATGGATCTCCCGTGTAATCAATAGGACAAACGCACATTGGCGTATGACTAACTACGCGACATTCAGCATTTATTCCACAAGAATCGATGCAAGGATCTTTGCATTTTCGTCCTATGCATGCTAAATTACTTGAACATTCGCTATTACTGATACACTCTGGTCTACAATTAGGTGGGGTACCTATAAATTCTGGTAAACAGGCACAAGAAGGGGTATCATTTATTACTTGGCATACAGCATTAGCACCGCAAGGAGATGGTTGGCATGGATTTTCTGGTACAACAGGTTCCGGTGCTAAAGAAAAAAATATGATTATTTAAACTGCAATTCTCAAAGTTAAATGCATATGACTGTTTGGTTTCTATTAAGTTATGAGAAAATGTCTTACGTTTTATAAGACATTGTACAAATGGATCACCAGTCATTTCCGGTGGACAACTACATAGAGGGTTGTGATTAACGACATGACAAATGGCCCTGAAGCCACAAGAACCAGAACAAGGATTGATACATTTTTGATTGTTGCAAGCTTCCGTTAATTGACAATCGGAACTGATAATACACTCTGGTCTGCATGCAGGTGGTGCACCAAGGAATCCTGACACGCAAGAACAAACAGCTTGTTGTCTTATTTCGCGACAAATGCTATTGGGCCCACACGGCGAAGGCACGCAAGGATTCTGCTTCACTGGATCTATTGTTTTCATTTTATCAGATTATTTATATTAATGGTAATAACACATGTTTACTTTTGACAAAAGTAATTATATGAATTTCAATTGACAATGAGTTAAATGTGAAGAAAATTCGAGGTACAATACCTTCGAGAACAAGACAACGCACGAATGCATTTCCGGTCATACTAGATGGACAACTACACATAGGAATATGATTGTATGCAACGCACTGTGCATTTTGACCACAAACTCCTGGACATGGATCCATGCATTTGTTGCGTATGCAAGCACGATTTTGTGGACAATCGTTATTTAAAGTACATTCAGGACGGCAACCGATATAAGGGTCGCCTTGATATTCTGCTAAACATTTGCAAATACCATCGTTGCATTGTGTATTTGGTCCACATGCTGCTGTTGTACAAAGATCAGTGATACTCGGTTCTGCTGTAAATGTGTAATATGTTTTTTTTTCACTTTTAGGATTTGAACCAAAATCTATACAATCATTTTGACAAAATAATATTTTTTACTATAAATCTTACTTGGTGGTATTGTTGGACTGGGGTAACAATTATTGAAAGGATCTCCGGTAAATCCTTCTGGACAAAGACACATTGCTATGTGATTATAAACATTACAAAGAGAAGTAATACCGCAAGATCCTAAACAAGGATCCTTGCATTTTTCTTTGATACAAGCAAGATTTTTAGGACAGTCAAAATTGACACGACATTCCGGTCTACAATTAGGTGGGGCTCCAATATAATTTGGTAAACACGAACATGATGCCGTGTTACCGATATTTCTGCATTCTGCGTACATTCCACAAGGAGAAGGTATGCAAGGCTCTTTTGGTATTATTTCATCTCGAGGAATTTCGACTGAAAATTTAGCGACACATCGATATTTAAATTAATCAATTTTTTTTCTTTATAAATGTAATTAATTAATGTAAGAATCTCATGAAGTGTCCGAGATTTTTCCTTACATGGTGCAGGGAAACATTTGGTGAATGGATCTCCAGTGTAGCCTGAATTGCAACTACAAATGGGACTATGATTGATAACCCTGCATTGAGTATTGATTCCACAAGTATCTGTGCACGGTGATGCACATTTCTGATTAATGCATGCTAATTCCTTAGAACATTCACTGTTAACAATACATTCTGGGCGACAGTTGGGTGGGGTGCCAATGTAATTTGGGAGACAAGTACATACAGCATGATCATTTATATTTCTGCATTTGCTGTTTGATCCACAAGGTGATGGGCTGCATGGATTTGATTCTGTTAAGCTGGCTGTATGGAAAACATAGTAAATCATCAATTATAAATGGAATCACTTAATCGATATTTGACTGATTCCATGTGACAATGCTTCTTACACTTTTCTAATAAAATATTGATCGAAATAATCTAAGATAAAATTCAACATTTTTAAACTACAAAGTGTAAGAAACATTAATAATGCGATTAAACAAATGTGCTTCCTTTTCTTTTAAAACTCCTAATTAAGGGAGTTAATTAAATTGAAGCAAAAAATGAGATTTAATTGTATATGTGAGATTTGTAAATTGTCTTCTTATAGAACTACAAAGGAAATATTGCTTACGGGCGGTGATATCTAAAGTACAGTGCCTGAATGGGTCTCCGGTATATCCTGGATTACAGGTACAAGTGGGTAGATGATTATTGGGGTAGCATTTGGCATTTGATCCACAAGTTCCTGGACACGGGTCTCTGCATTTCAGGGTCATACAGGCCATTGTAGAGGGACAATCGGAATTTAGAGTACATTCGGGTCTACATCCTTGGTAAGGGTCACCTAAGTAGTCCGGTATACAGGAACATGAGCCGGCGCCGTTGTTCTCACGACAGATTGCATTAGCGCCACATGGGGAAGGCTCACATGGTTTCCTGATATCTAACGGGGTGTCTATGGGAAAGAGAAATTTTACGTAAATTTAAATAAAACGTGCAACGTGAACACATGTTTGAAGCTTGTGCAAAATGGCATTTAACGAAGAAGGCTGCTGTTGTTGTTGGTTGTTTTTTATTTTTTTTTAACGTGTTGCTTTTGTATAATATTTTATTCAGCTGTGCATTTCTTTAGCTATTGGCAATGTTGAAGAAGCAAAACATTAAGTCTGATTATATTTTGTTCGGTAGCTTCATGAGGGGGTTGGGGTTGGGGTGGGGTTGAGTGGGGGGGGTCAGTTGGTCAATGATCGATTATTTGGCGTTGAATATTTTTTTAGTAAGCTTTTTAAATCTTATCGCTTGTGGTTAATACATCAAGCGTGTGTGGTCGAGATTAATTTCAATATGGAAAAAAAATCCGTATTTAATTAATCGTTTTTCTTGGTCGATTTTTGTAGAGGGTGCCTGCATAGTTATTTCGGCGTTACGTTGTTATGTTAACGGGGAAGTGCATTCGGGAAGTATCTTAAAACTATATACGTGTGGTTTTTTTTAATCAGTACGCTCTATCAGAGGTTGTCAATGAGGGCGGTGTTGATCATACAGTTATGGAAAACGCATATGGGCATGTAATTTTTTGTTATGGGGGTTCATTAGGGGATGAGTGCATTCTAAGAGCCTAATGTTTCTAGGCCCCGCCACCATTATTTGTCATATCATATTTCGCATTTTGTTCGTATTGAAATGAAATCTATTGCATATAGTGCAATTGAGTAAATGAAACGTGCGAAATATTATATATTAGCTGATTAATCGCAAGGACTATGGGATTCGCACATCTTTAATGAGGGTTTCAGATTTGTGCATTCAAAAGCTTAACTTAAATGCCATAGTTTAATATTAATTTGTAATCGCTATTTTTATTATTATTATTAATATGGCATTTGGAAAAATTCATCTTCTCTTTTTTTTTTAATATTTTTGAAGAATTTGTTTTTCGTCGCAATTATTTATTGCAATTTTTTTTGCGAACACAAGCAAAGCACTTACCTTTGTTAAAGAGTAGAAATTGGTAAAATATTATATTGATAAAATACTTGTAATAAAATAACAATATAATTATCGAAATATATAAAATATTTCCTAATGTATTTGGCTGTTCAGATGAAAATTATTTTAATAATTGTAACAATGTAAGTTTTTAATTTTTTAAATAATTTTCTAATAATTTGCATGTGAAGATAATATTTTACCCAGTCTACTTCTTTGTTAAACAATAATGCAAGCGTTATAAAAATATGATATATGTACTCACCCTTGAGGACAGGTTCACAAACGCTGAATGCATTTCCAGAGAAACCAGCTACACACGTACAAACCGCGTGATGATTAACCACAGAACACTGAGCATTTACACCACACAAACCAACACACGGATCACGACACTTTTGTTGTATACACGCTAAATGAGCTGGACACTCCGGATTGATGCTACACTCTGGTCTACAATTTGGTGGTATGCCGATGTAATTCTGCATGCAGGAACATGCTGGACTTTCACCTCGTACATGGCATTCAGCATTCGGTCCGCAGGGTGATGGCAAGCAAGGATTTGTTAGGGGTGGTGGTATGCCTGTAAAAAAAAGAAAAGTACCAAATTAATTAATTAATTATGTATTTATAATAGATAGTTAAGAAAAATATCAAACATGAACAAACAACTTACTTGGCAAAGGATAACATCTGCTAAACGGATCACCGGTATTTCCTTCTGAGCAACTGCAAATCGGATTATGATTGACAACTTGACATTTAGTATTTTGTCCACACGTTCCTGGACATGGATCTTCACATTTTCCATTGAGACATGCTTGCGTTAAAGGACATTCCGAACTAACGACGCATTCGGGCCGACACGAAGGTGGACTGCCGATGAAACTTGGCTGACAAGAACAAACTGCGTGATCGTTGACGATTTTACAGATGCTGTTAGGTCCGCAAGGTGATGGCGAACAAGTTTGTTTTCCCATTTCTGTAACGAGATAAAAAAATTAAATATCAATCGACGATAATATTAATCATATTCTCTTTCCCATATTTGATTATAATTTTTGATGCGTACCATCCGGCAAATATGGTCGGCAGAAACTAAATGGATCACCAGTATTTCCAGCTGAACAGCTGCACATTGGAATATGATTGACAACGTTGCATTGAGCATTTGTACCACACGTTCCTGGACACGGATCGACACAACGTTGATTGATACAAGTTTTAACACGAGGACAATCGGAATTCATGGTGCATTCTGGTCGGCAATAAACGTATGGATCACCAAAGTGATTGGCAAAACAGCTACACTCGCCTGCGTCGCATTCGGCGTTAGGCCCACAAGGTGATGGATTGCATAAATCAGCAGGTATGTTTGGTTGTACTGAAATATAATTAAAATTTTAATAAACACAATTATAATGACGTTGAAAAAAATTCTTGTAAATTAAGTTAAATTAAATTATTGTGATATTATATACCTATTATCGGTGAGCATAATGTGAAAGGATCTCCGGTATAATCTGATTGACATAAACAAGTAGGAATATGTGTCTGAACCCGACAATCCGCATTTTGCCCGCAAGATCCAACGCATGGGTCTCTACATTTTTCAGAGATACATGCTTGGTTCGATGGACAATCCGTATTAACAACGCATTCTGGACGGCAATTAGGTGGCTGTCCGATATAATTATTTTGACAAGAACAAGCTGCTCGATCATCGACTATCTTGCATTCGGAATACAAGCCACATGGATTTGGTATACATGGATTGCCAATGGGTGCAGGTAAATCAGCTGATTAAAAAATATAATAATTAATATATTATTAGGTCGAAAAATATTGATTAAATAGTGAAACCATTGTTAAAAAAAAACTTTCACTTACTTGTAATTGCATAACATCTTGAAAATGGATCTCCAGTCATTCCATGTGAACAACTACACAAAGGATTATGATTGATAACTCTGCAATTGGCTCCTATTCCGCATGTTCCTGGACACGGATCTGAACACTTGTACTTATAACATGCACGATTCAAAGGACATTCAGAATTAACAACACATTCTGGTTTGCAATTTGGAGGTGTCCCAACGAATGATGTCTGACAAGAACATACAGCCTGTTCGTTAATTACGCGACATAAACTATTAGGTCCACATGGCGAAGGTGAACATGGATCGGTTATTATTGGCGGTGTTTCCGATTGAAGTACACAAGTTGCAAATGGATCTCCGACGTATCCAGGTACGCATGTACACGTTGGAATGTGATTGATGACCGAACATTGCGCTTGTATTCCACATATACCAGGACAAGGATCTTTACATTTATTGCGTATGCATGCCTTATTTGTTGGGCAATCTGAACTGAGAATACATTCAGGTTGGCAACCCTCATATGGATTACCATGATAATCTTCGATGCAAATACATGCACCGGTGTTTTCACGTTGTTGACAAATTGCATTAGATCCGCAAGGTGACGGTACACATGGATTTATTTCTTCCTCTGTAAATATATTAATCGTGATTTTATATAAACTCTGTTAAATATTATTTCGATATAAGAAAAAAATTTATTATTTATTTATTTATTTTTACCTTTACGAAGGATGCATTGTACAAATGGATTGCCTGTATAACCGGTTGTACACGAACAAGTAACTGCATGATTTATTACAATACACTCTGCATTCTCACCGCACGATCCTGGACAAGGATCTTTGCATTTAGCATTTACACATGCTTTATTTGTTGGACAATCTGGATTGATTAAACATTCTGGACGACACGACGGCGGTGTGCCTATGTAAGATGGTAAACACGAACATGATGGATTTTCATTAACATTTTGACACTGTGCGTTTGGACCACACGGTGAAGGATTACAAGGATCTCCAGTCTCCTTAGGTTCTAGATCTATAAAACAACAAGAAAATGTAATCAATGAAGACTATTCGTTAGAGTTAACACATTTTAGATTTTCAATTATTTATACTTACATTGAACAAAACAACTCTTAAATGGATCACCCGTTTGTCCAGGTAGACAACTACAAATCGGTGAATGATTGATAACTTCACATCTTGCGTTCAAACCACAGGATCCTAAGCATGGATCTGTACACTTTTTATTAACACAAGCACGAGTCGGTGGACATTCTGAACTGATTAAACATTCTGGTCTACATGATGGTGGAGAACCAAGATAGCCTTCTAAACACGAACATACAGCATGATCTTCGATATTTCGACATTGACTATTTGGTCCACAAGGTGATGGATTACATGGATTCGTTTTAGAATCTGGTACTGGAATTTATAAATCATATTTTATATTAATTGTTTTATATAACATAAATAAATTAGATATATATAATTAATTATAAAAATATTTTTAACATACATTTTGGTTGTAAGCGACAGTTAACAAATGGATCGCCAATGTAATTGTTAATGCAAGAACATACAGGTATATGATTTACAACATCGCATTCAGCGTTCTGGCCACATGTTCCAGGACAAGGATCGATGCATTTGTTTCTGATACATGTTTTATCACGTGGACATTCTGAATTAAGAATACATTCTGGTCTACATGCTTCGTAAGGATTACCACCGTATTCTGGTAAACATTCGCATTCACCATTTCTGCATACAGCATTTAATCCACACGGTAAATTGTTACAAAGGAATTCCAGTTGTGGTTTCTCAGTTGCTGAAAATATAAAAAATATTGTTAATATAAATAATAAAGATATAAAAATATATAATAAATATAATAACGTAAACTGATGAAATTCATACTTGGTGGTATAGTAGTGCATTGCGTGAAAGGATCACCAGTGAAACCTTCAATGCATGTGCAAACTGGTATATGATTGAGTATATGACATTGTGCATTAACACCGCACGATCCTGGACATGGATCTTGACATCTTTGATTGAGACATGCCAGATTACTCTTACATTCAGAACTTAGTATACATTCTGGACGACATTCCGGTGGTACGCCAATGTAATTTGGTAAACAGGAACACGCTGGACTTCCAGATATTATTTGACAAAGTGAATTTGGACCGCATGGAGATGGTGTGCAAGATGGTGGACGTTCCGTAACTTGTTTGGTGGTTTCATCTGAAACAAAAGAACAAATATATCAAATATGTTTAATTTTAATCATTTTAACATATAAAATATAAATGTTATTATATTTACCAAAAGAGCACAAGGTAAACGGATCACCGGTGTAACCAACAGGACAAATACATATTGGATTATGATTTTTCGTGTTACATTGTGCTTTCAATCCACAACTATTAGGACAAGGATCAGCACACTTATTGTTTATACATGCAAGATGTTGTGGACATTCTGCATTGACTACACATTCTGGTCTGCATGATGGTGGTATACCCTTATAATCTGATAAACATGTGCAAACAGCTTGACCATTGATTTCCCGACATTTACTGTTAGGTCCACATGGTGATGGAGAGCATGGATCTATCAGTGGTGGACCTGAACAAAATTGAAATAAAATAAAAAAACATTAATTGCATATACGAAAAGCTTCGATTAAAATTAATCCTAAAAAATATTTAATTACCATATATACTTACGTATCTGTTCTATTTCACAAGCTGAATATGGATCTCCTGTATATCCAGGTGGACAAGTGCAAACTGGAACGTGTGCTTGAACATTGCATACAGACAAAACACCACACGTATTGGGACATGGATCGGAACATTTAAATCCAATGCATGCCAGGTGAGGTGCACAATCGGTATTAGATTCGCATTCTTTATGACATCCTTTAACATTGTCGTATGGATCACCAATCAGATCAGATGGACAAATGCATGCTCCCGCACCATTTCTTTCTCTACATTGTGCATTTGGTCCACAAGGATTTGGTATACAAGGATTTATTATAGTTTTACCGGTTGCTATGTAAATAATTAACCACATGTTAAAAAATATATAAAATGTATATATGATATTTACACTTATTAAAATCATAATACTTACTTGGAGAAACAGATAGTATGCAACCTAAGGTTGGATCACCTTCGTAACCATGAGGACAAGTGCAAATTGGTACATGATTTTGAACATTACATATTGCTTGTTCACTGCATGCTCCAGGACATGGATTACTACATCTCTGATTAATACAAGCTGCAGTATTATAACATTCAGAATTATCTGTACATTCTGGTCTGCAGTTTGGTGGACGTCCGATGAAGTTCAACAAACACGAACACGCCGGTTGTGATCCTATAACTCTGCATTGAGAATTTGGTCCACATGGATTAGGATCGCATGGATTTTCTACGGTTGGCGGTGATTTAGCGTCTATGAGTAAACAACCAGAGAACGGATCACCCGTGTATCCAGTGGCACAGGTACAAATAGGATTATGATTTACTGTGAAGCATTTGGTATTTTGTCCGCATGTTCCTGGACAAGGATCTGTACATTTATTATCGATGCACGCTTTGTTTTGCGAGCATTCAGAACTGACGCTGCATTCTGGACGACACGATGGTGGTATTCCAATAAATCCTGGTTGACATAAACATACTGCGTGGCCATTGTGAATTCTGCAATTACTGTTCGGACCGCAAGGTGATGGGTCGCAAGGATTTGTTGGTATAATTGGAGATGTTGTTTCTATTGGAGTACAACGACTAAATGGATCTCCGGTAAACCCAGATATACAAGAACATGCTGGTGCATGATTGACTACTCTGCAGGTAGCTTCTTCGCCGCAAGTATTCAGACAAGGATTAACGCATTTATTATTTAAACAAGCCTTGCTACGATCGCAATCATTGTTTGTTACACATTCAGGTCTGCAACCGATATATGGATCCCCAATATATTCAGATAAACATGTACACGATCCTGCGCCATTTCTTTCATTGCATATTGCATTTGCACCGCATGGTGATGGATTACAGGGTGTACGAGGTCGTTCGGTTGTAATTGGTTCTGCAATTATAAAAATATACAATTTAATAGGAATATTTTGTTTCTTATAATTTTTTTTAAATATCTAAAATAATAAATAATTACTTTCAATGATAGGTGTACATTCTGTGAATGGATCTCCCGTGTATCCGGCATTGCAAATACAAATAGGATTATGTTTAATAACGTTACAATACGTGTTTACTCCGCAAGATCCAGGACATGGATCAACGCACTGTTCATTTTGACATGCCAAATTACCAGGACAACCTTCATTTATTACACATTCTGGACGACAATTTGGTGCTCTACCAACATAATTTGGTAGACAAGAACATGCTGGAAATCCATCAATTACCCGACATTGAGAATTAGGTCCGCAAGGCGATGGAATGCATGGATTGTCGCTCGGTTTTTGTTCTATTGTTTTAGCTATTTATATAAAAAAATCATATAATTATTATAGTGTTCCAATAAAACACATTACACCAGGTCCTTACAACAAATAAAGTTCCCACAAAATGTACCTTCTTCGACGCATTCGAAAAATGGATCTCCCGTATAACCGGACGTACAGCTGCATATTGGATTATGATTGACTACTTGACAATTCGCATTCAATCCACAAGTACCAACACACGGATCTTTACACCTATGTTCAATGCAAGCTGTGTTTTGAGTACAGTCAGCACTAACCACGCATTCTGGTCTACACGTAGGTGGACTACCAACATAATCTGGTTGACAAGAACATACGGCATGATTGTCTATCACACGGCAATTACTATAAGGACCGCACGGGGATGGGTCGCATGGTTCTTCTGGATTTGGAATATCTATACAAAAATAGTAACATATTTCATTGAAATGATGTAATATATATAATTTAAATATTTATATATATTATTTAAACATGACTATACGTACCAACGAATTCGTGGCATGATTTTAATGGATCTCCAGTGTAACCAGACAAACAGCTACAAGATGGTTGATGATTATAGACATGGCACTGAGCATTTAAACCACACGCACCTAAACACGGATCTTTGCATTTATTATTAGTACAAGCCTTCGTGAGTATACAATCTGAATTTTGAACGCATTCTGGTCTACATCCTTCGTATGGATCTCCAGTATAATCAGGTAAACACGAACACGAGCCTACTCCGTTTCTTTCCTTACAAATAGCATTTATACCGCAAGGTGAAGGATCACATGGCAATGGTATTGGTAATATAACTAGAAAAAAATTGTAAATATAATACACGTAACAAAAAAAAAATGAGGTGATATTTGAATGATTTACCTTTACTGCAACCTGAGAATGGATCTCCTTCGTAACCCTCGTAACAAAGACACATTGGACGATGATTTTGCACAGTACAATTTGTATTTAATCCGCAAGAACCGGCACAGGGATCCAAACATTTCTTTTGAATGCAAGCCAAAGAGTTAGGGCAATCTTGATGAATTAAACATTCAGGTCTGCAATTTGGTGGTGCACCAAACATTCCACTCATGCAAGTGCATACTGGATGATCGCCCTGCACACGGCATTCAGCATTTGGTCCACATGGTGATGGTAAACAAGGATTCTTTATACCTGGAACTATATTAACAAACTCTGTGTTAGATAATTCACACAATTCTGAAAAAAAAATTGACTTTCGTTCGATGAAAAATATTATACCTTCTCTATTGCATTGTATGAATGGATCACCGATGTAATCAGAAGGACAACTGCATAATGGATTATGCTTGATAACTTGGCAAAGAGCATTTAGTCCACATAAACCTGGGCATGGATCGTTACATTTTTTGTTGATACAAGAAAGATGTTCTGGACATTCTGAACTGACGAGACATTCTGGTCTACAAGATGGTGGTACACCTTGATAACCTGGACTGCAAGAACAAACAGCACGATCGTTCATTACGCGGCAAATACTGTGAGGTCCGCACGGTGATGGCATACACGGATTTTGTGATGGTAGAGCTGTAAACGAATATCAAACGAAATCAAATATTTCTACATTTTTTCCAAATAAAGATGTAGAGAAATATATAAAATGATATATTTATTTAATGTACACTTACGAGATTTTTCTATTTTACAAGAACGGAAAGGATCTCCGCTGTATCCTGGTAAACAAGAACATACTGGAATATGATCGGATACTTCGCAATGTGCATTTGAACCACATACGCCAGGACATGGATCTCTACAATGTTGATTGAAACATGCCAGATTATTGGAACAATCTTGATTGGATATACACTCGGCTCTACAATCCTCCACATACGGATTTCCAATATATGGTGGTATACAAATACATTTAGCTAAACCATTGTTATTCGTACAAATAGCATTTTTACCACATGGTGAATCTAAACAAGGATCATATGTATCCATCGATTGAACTGAAAAATATAATAATTCATGTTTTATATTTCAGGAATAGTATTATCATCATATTTTGTATTTTTTTTACAATTTTCATATAATAATAAATTAATATTGGGTATTAAATACCTGAACAATTTTTGTAAGGATTTCCTACTGTAAAGTCAGGACAATAACAGGGTGGTGTTTTAGTTGCATTGCAAACAGCTCCAAATCCACATGGATTCAATTCGCATACGCTGGATTTTGGTATGCATCCTCTGATTGTGTTAGGACTTTCAATATAACCAGATAAACAAGTACATTTAGCAAAACCGTTACTTAATACGGTACATTGAGTGTTAGGACCGCATGGAGATGATTCGCAAGGATTTTTCGAAAGTGCGCATGGTAAATTTGGTGGATCTCCCTCGTATCCTGGCAAGCAGAAACATTTCATTTGACCATTCACTACTCGACAACCTGAATTAGCGCCGCAAGAATTTTTCTGACATTTGTCTCCTTCTGGTACTGAAATATTCAAGATGAATATTATTATTATTATTAGAAAAACTTTTCTAAATAATATTTCAAATCCAATACTTACTGCATTCTTCAAACGGATTTCCAGTAAGACCCTTTGGACAGAAACATATAGGATTTCCATTATCATTTTCACACATAGCATCCAAACCACACGGATTAGGGATACAAGGATTAGTTGATGTTTCTTTGCAACCAATATCTGGTCTTCCCTCGTATCCGGATAAACATTTACATTTTGCTTCGTGATTATTAACGTAACATTTAGCATTTTCACCGCAACTCAATTCCAAACATGGATTGATACACTGTCTGTTTAATCTGTCGCAATATTTATTAGGTGGACAATCTTCGTTATAATGGCATATATTTTTACCCTCTTCAACTATAAAAACATTATCGAAATAGAACAATTTGTCATTGACGTAAAAACATATTTCTCATATATTTAATTATTTAGTAGAAAAATAATTGATTCTTACCTAAATCACATTGTTTATATCCGTCACCGTGATAATCTTCTTCGCAACTACAATCCGTTCCATGATTTGTGTTTATGCAAATCGCATGTTCCACGCAGGGGTTCCGAACGCGACAGGGTTCTTGACACTTATGTCCAATGCATATCTCTGACAGGGGGCAATCTTCGTTGCTAGTGCAACCCGCTAAAGGGAAAGAGTGATAAAGCCCATATAGCCCCAAGATGTGCATAAGATGAAGACGTAAAATGAAAAATAGATATTTGTTCATTTTGCTATGCTTGTAAAGAGTGAAATGATCTTTATAGTGATTCAGCTAGTGACGTAAGTTAACTATATATTATATATATATCTGTGTGTATTTATATGTGCACACATAATAATATTAAAATTGTGAATAAATAATATTTATAATAAAAAATAAAGTAGAAAACACTAATGTGTCGAGAAGATCAGATTTTGTTGTATCACATTTGTTTAACTTTCTATTAAAGTTATTAACAAATAATCTATGCTATATATAAAGCTTCGCGTCACATATTTTTTCTAATCATTTTTTTCTTTTAAATATTTATATATTATAATATGTACATATTTACAGCTAACAAATTGGCTGTAAAAGTAAAGTGAAATGCATGATAGTGGTATATATATACGAAATATATCATTTAAATTCAAATACAAACCTCTCACGCATGTTTTTGTAACTTTGTCACATTGCATACCGGGTGGACAATATGGACAACCTTGAACCATATCCTCGTCTGTAAAAATAATAATAATGGTATTTATTGAATTGTCATTATTAAATAATGATTTTCATTATTTTAATAACATACCTTTAATGCAAACTGGTCTATGTTCATGGACATAACATACTTCAACAAAATCACAAGGATTCCCAAGTGTGCATGGATTTAAACACTGTTGATCTATACAAGCCAACTGGGCAGGACAATCACCATGTGTCGAGCATTTGAGATCTAATGAAATTACAACGAGTTAAGTAACATTTGTAATAACAAAACTGCTGCGTCTTTATATTTTAATTAAAACCAATGCTTTCCAAAATTGTTATTTAAATATACTACCTCCTCTCCCCTCAGCTAATAACAATATAAATTTACGTTAAAATTACTTATAAAAAATATTTTGAAATAAAAAAATAATGAGAAGACTACAATTTTGGCTAGCATTGGTCTAAGTTAAATCATTTAGAAACGAGCCTTCCAAAAATTCTGATCACGTAATATTTGTCATGAAAACCTTTAAACCATAAACATTCCTTAAATTTGATAATGTATTTTCAAATGACCATAATTTATTATTGATTATTTGAAATATAATGATTTTTGTGCTAATTGTATGAAACTTTGAATCAATAGTTTAATTGCTTGTTTATTTTTACATAATATATAATTATTAAATTATACCAAAATAAAAAAAAATATACTATTTATTTTTTTTCTGTATATTTTATTAAAAATAAACAAGATTAAACTAATTGAAATTTTGGGTGTTACCTATATTTACAATTTACAAACGAAGTCATGCGCATAAATATATAAGCGTACATGCAAAATAGTATTAATGCAGTAAGTTTATTAAAATAATATTGATAATACGATCAACGTAAGTAAGGCGTGCTATATTTTGTGTAATAGTAAGTTCTGTGATATATATTTTTTTCTGCCAAGAAAAAAAAAAGAAAAACAAAAAAGGACAATAAAAGAAGAAACGATATTTTTTTATCAACTTTTTTCTTTTTAACACATAGAAATATTTTTAATACATACTCTGCGACAAATGTTGGGACCGGTAATATTCGGCTAAAGACAAGAAAGTAAAATTTGAACTAAAATCTTATATAAAAACATAACGCAGAATTATGCGAGATTTACCTTTTAGCTGGAAGAAGATATTTCTGTTCTTTTATTTTTTTTTTTTCGGGAGGAAAGTTCCCAATATATAAATCATTCTATCTCGCAGATATATAAAAATCAAATTTATAGAAACATGGGGGAGGAGTAAAATTGATAATCGGTTAAATTATTAAAAGCAATTTGGATTAAACTAGATAACAGATTTCTACTAATATACTGTTGTTGTTTTTTTTTTATCAAAGTTAGCATGCACATACAAAATGATATGGGCTAATAATCAGAAATATCATTATTATTAGATTTTTACAGAGACAGATGTAATGGAAAAAAAAACCTTGAGCTGTAAGGAAGAGGATAATGGTAAACATTACCATAGTAACAGAGGATACTTAGGGTATTGGAAATATGTCCATGGCTTGGAATCCGCAATCATAACATCCAGACAACAAAATTCTTAAACAGATCGTTTGATCTGTCGCATAACATATTCATTAATTCATAACATTTTCTATTATGCGATAATTGAAAAAAGAAAATCAAACTATTACTAATTGGTATATGGTAAAAATAAATATAATAAAAATAAAATAAAAAATGTTGCTGTCTGAATGCTAAAAAAAAAAAGATAAAAATGATAATAAAGAAGAAAAAGAAAAAGAAAAAGAAGAAGAAGAAGAAGACCTGAAAACTAGCAAACGTATGTATCGTGTAAGGCGAAGGCATTGGTATATAGAAATTGGTATGCATAACGAAATCACGATAAAAGATTGAGATAGATTGGTGCTGAGAAATGGTGTTTACCTTTCATGCATCCATATTTAGTATCTGGCACAAAGCCGGGGGGACAGAACTTGCAGATAGGCTTGTGCTCCTCCACGTAACAGGGGGCATCAGCCGGACAGGTGGAGTTTCTGCATGGATCCACACAGCGATAGTTGCGGCACGCCAAGTCTGGAGAGCAGCCACTGTCTCGCAGGCAAATGGAGAGGGAAGGATTGCAGTTTTGGGTGCAAATGCACACAGGACGGTGGTCCAAAACATCGCAAGTTTTACCGCTTGGGCATGGTTTTTTCTTTCTTACGTTACAGGGATTCTGACATTTTCCATTGACGCATGCGGCATTTGACGGACAGTCAAAATCTCTCGCGCAAGTCATCGTGTCGGGTGCACATGTTAATTCTCCTAGTTCATTGACGACGAAGCCGTGTTTACAGACGCACATGGGTCTGTGATTTCGTACCTGACATCTCTTGTTAACTTCGCAACTGTATTGAGAACTCAAACACGGATCGCGACACTCCCCTGTCTGGGAATGGCAGGAAAGACTCTCAGGACAGTCGTTGTCTTGGGTACAATCAATGTTCGGTGCAGGTCTGGGACTTAGTCTATCACATTTAAGATCTGGATGACAAGCCGTATTAGGCATACCGATATAACACTGCGGACACGAACATCGTGGCTTATGTAGTACCACTCGGCAAAGGGCATTTATTCCACATGCACCACGCAACGCGCACGGGTCCAGGCATTGCAGATTTATGCAGGCTTTTTCATTAGGGCACTCTAAGTCACTGGTGCATTCGCGTTCTAATTTCATAATTAGCGATGGTTGGTATCATGTTGGTGTCAACGACGGGTCATTGGATTGGGCAGGAAAAAAAAAGAAAAAGCATTTATAAGAACTGTGAAAAGAAACTTTCTCACAAATAACATAAACCACATGCTTTGTATTTATGATGGAAGTAGGGTAGTTCTGTGACAGAAGTATAGAAAACGACTTTACGTTATCGAACATTTTAAGGACACATTTTGGGCTACTATTAAATAAAACGGCAAGCAGCAATATTTACAACACAAGCCCCTGATAGAATTCAGAGAGAGGAAAATAACGACCCGTGAATTTCAGCAAATATCAAGCATGGGTATATGAGAATGTCCCTTTTGCAGTTCCCAATCTGTATTAATCCTAGACTAAATACAGTGTTAACTTAAATCTTATACTTTCTTATCTTTCAAGTTGTACTCTCTATAGTACTTAAGTGTTCCTTTGCTAGCTTTGATCTTTCTAAAAGACAGATTGGATACTGAAATAAACATTCTACATATAAAGTTATGTGTGAGATATGTGTAAGTGTTCTCTCTTAAGTAATTATGTACAGTATGCCTATTGTATATATGTACATGTATGCTGACTCTAACAAATGTAACAGATAAAACATATCCAGTGTTGTTGCTTATTCATTGCAACTAATCCGATCACATCTGTCTCTTAATGTTAACAACTCACTGAATTAATATATCTATATATTGTTTAATTCCTACGAGACGATACATGGTTATTCTACAAACCATGTTCCTATAATCGTCAGTATTGCATACTAGTCACAAATGCTGTACATAAAATTAATCAAACTGCTTGGTTAAACAGTTAGTAGGCTAGTTCTTACCTGTCGTGCATTCAATATCTGGTGAACCAGTTGTACCTGGAGGACATCGGCAAACAAATATCGTACCATCCCGTATGCATTCCGCACCTTTTCCACAGCCAATTGTTCTGCAATCTCCTAGATTCGTATCGGGACTACCTGTTTATACCACAGAGTAAATTATGTTTTATTATATATCATTAGTATATTCAAGAAAAAAAAAAAGAATCCTGTAGACAAAACATAAATAAGCATTAAATTTCACATAATCGATAAATCATCAAATTTTCATTGAACTTACATGCGTGCATAGGATCACCAGATGGGAAGTTTGGTGGACAATAACACTGTGGTTGATTTTTATAAATACGACAAGCAGCATTGATACCGCAATGAACATCTTTACAAAGTTCTCCACCATCGCACAAACACGCTTCTTGCGGATTACCATGACATCCTGGATCGCATGTACATTCAAAGCCATTAACTGTCTCCCTGCATTTTGCATTAACACCGCAATGTCTTTGCAAACAACTATCTCCACCTTTGAGGAAAATATAATAATCAAATTTACATAGAATTTTATCGTGGTTCTACGTTCTCATAACAGAAATAATCAATTCATACCTATTTTGCAATTAACTTTTGGATTACCGAAATGTCCGGGTGGACAAGAACATTGTGCTTTTCTATTAACGACTCGGCATTGTGCATTGAAACCACAAATCCCATGTTGCAAACAAGGATTCGTACAAACACTATTTTCGCTGCATTGCTTATTTGGTTCACAATCATCGTCTCTATGACATTCTAATTGATAACATTCTTGACTTGGTTCTCCTTGATATCCTTCGGGACATAAACAAACAGCTCGGTGATTAGAAACACGACAAAGTGCATTTAAACCGCATGGAAATTCATCTGATAAACAAGGATCGATACATTGTCCTCTTGTACAGGATAATGAAGATGGACAATCTGAATGTGTACGACAACCAATCATACATAATCCTGCCTCGCATATATATCCCTAAATAGATTAAAATAAAATAAAAAATATCTCTCATAATAAAATTAATATATACTATAAGAATTATTTTAATAAGTGCTAACCTTAGGGCAAACATTATTACTGTCACATTTTACTCTGCATTTTCCCGTATGACAAACTTCTCCGCAAGTACATTGACTTTGGCTGTTACAACTTGTACTACAGAATCCTATCTCGTCGCATTCACAAGTATGATCGCAAGGGATCATGGATTTCATGCAACTTAACAATGCGTTCCCATAATAATTAGCTGGACAACTACACTGTGCTACGTGATTATCTACTCGACAACCAGCACATTCGCCACACGCTTTACCACCTTCGCAAGGATCTGTTAAATCGATCAAATAATTTTTGTAAATACTAATAAAATTGAAATATTATTCTTATAAAATTATTTTCTTATTAACTTACTTCGGCATTGATTGTTCAAACAAGACTCATCCTTAGCACAAGTGTTATCACTGCGACATCCGATATTACACAAACGATTCAGACAAATTTGATTATTAGCACAATGCCCATCGTTGTTACAAATTGCTTTGCAAATTCCATTATCGCAACGTTCATCGTTCAAACAATCCACATCCCTAGAATAATATTAAATAAATATTTGATTATAAAATCTCGATCGCTCTTATGTTTATTATAGCAATATAATTTATGGAATTCGCATTACCCTCTGCATTTCGTGTAGCAAGATTTTCCGTAACACGTTTGGCCAGACAAACAATCTTGTTCAGTTGCACAAGGAAGGAATGCCTGTTTACAACCTGTGAATGGATCCCCAACTAATCGTGGAGGACAAGTGCATACTTTGTGATGATCAACAACTGTACATTTTGCATTAACTCCGCATGAATCTGATAAGGTGCAAGGATCTACAACAATGAATGCATTACAATAATTAATATAACTAGGTTCTATACGCTTTTGTATATAAAAACAATAATAGCATTATTTTGAGTGAAAAACTGACCTATACATTGATTGTTTATACATGCAGAATTATCTTGACATTCGATATCCGAACGGCATCCAATAGTACAAATAAGTCCTTCACAAATTTCACCGCTCCTACAATCTTCGTCCCTTCTACAAAGTGATTTACAAATTCCAGAACTATCGCAACGTTCGTTGCTCAAACAATTTGCATTTGTAGAGCAAACAGGTGTACAAACGCCAGAAATACATGCTGTTCCTGTATCACAATCTCTATTCGCTTGACATACTCGTCCTGGTAATCTTAAGCAAGCAATTTTAGCTGTTGGATTCGGTATAAATCCGGAAGGACAAGAACAAGTAGCACGTTGATTAAAGACAGTGCATTTTGCGTTTGGTCCACATGGAGTTACCTCACAGGGATTGGCACATTTGTTTGAAATGCATGCTTGATTCGCATTACAATCTTCATCCACGCGACATCCGAATGAACACATATTTTGCAAACAAATATGACCGAGGAAACAATCGTTATCGAGTCGACAGGTTAATAAACAATTACCATAAATACATTTTTCATTAAATGCACATTCATTATCCGTGGAACAAATTGGCAAACATACGTTGTCGCGACAGGTATTACCTTCGTTGCAATCGTTGCTACCGCTACAAGAAACTGGTACTGAAAAAAGAAATATTTTTATTACGAACGATTAATAATAATGATGAATCCTTGGGAATATTATTCGTCAACGTTATTCGATAAATAAATCATTAACTTACGTCTTACGCATTCCACCTCGGAATTACCAGTAAATCCAAGAGGACAACTGCACTGTTTTATATGATTTCTTACATTGCATTCCGCATTGATGCCACATGCTGCTCTTATGTCGCATGGATCTAAGCACTGTCCGTTTAAACATACGTCGGATAAATTACATTCTTCGTCAGATTGACATAATGCTAGAAATAATAAATAATCGATTATATTTATTTACTGTATAAATAAAAGAACAATAAATATTAGCAATAATTTTCAATATAATCAAACTTACGTCGACAAATACCCTCGTAACAATAAGTGTTTGCAAAACAATCGTTAGCTGATGAACAAAGAATAGATTTAGGACGACATCCAATACTTAGACTGTTAGGATTTCCTTCATAATCTGCACGACATTGACAACTAGCTTCGTGATTAGTTGCAACGCAATCTGCATTTGGTCCACACTGTATCTTTCCGCAGACATCTGAAATTGATTAATACATCAATGTAGAATTGTTACATTTTTATATTTGCAATAATACAAACGTATAATATACTAACCGAAACATATAGGTGTATTATTGATTTTAATACATTTTGCTGTTAATGGACAATCCTCGTCTTGTAAACATTCAACAGATTGTTGACAACCACTGTTATAAGGATCACCAATAGTGCCAGGTTGACAATGGCACTTGTAAGAACCTCGAGAATTTTCACATAAGGCTCCAGGCGCACAAGGAACATTTGCACAATAATCAACTAATGTGCAACCTAATGTTGGTTCTCCTGTATATCCAGGATGACAAGTACAAATCTACGTAATGATATAATTAATATTAATTTCATTCTGGATTATAATTATCATAACAATAAAATCTATTTGTTCAAATCTTACTTGAGTATGTTTTTCTGCAGTACAAATAGCATTAATTCCGCAAGGATTATGCGCAAGACAAGCAATTCTGCATTTGTACAAATCGCAAATCTTCTCATCGGTACATTCATCATTTGTTTCACATTCTATTGGTTGACAGCCTATTTTATCATCTTTAGCATTACCAAAGAAACCGGATTGACAAGAACACGAAGCAACGTGATTGTCAGATTTACACTCAGCGTTACGTCCACAAAATGTTAAATCGCATACTTTACGACATTCAGCCTAATAAAAAAAAAATATAGGATATTATAATAAATATGAAAAATATATTTATTCCAATCTATGATGTTATGAAAAAAATATTTACGTACTTGTCCGATATTATTTTTAATACATTTTTCATCATAAGAACAATCATCGTCAGCTATACAACGCAATTCTTGAATACAAATATTATTATGACAATATTGATAGTCCGGGCAACTTGAATTACTTTTACACGTAGGTTGGCAAAGTCCATTAATGCAAAGTTGATCCCCGATGCAATCCCTTGTACTACTACAAAGTGCTGCAAAAATTCGTATAACGTGTTTGAAAATAAATATTCTATTAACTCTTCAACAGATTTTTAGAGTCATTTTATAAATTAATACTAATCCATAATACTTCTCGTACCTGTACATATACCACCATTACAAGCTGAACCTGTTGCACACTGTGAATCTGTCTTACAATATTGTACTGGTGTACAACCGAGATTAGGATCACCTGTTCCACCAGGTTGACATGTACAAACTGCACTATGATTAAGTGAAGAACAATCAGCTCCATGTCCGCAAACGTTTGAAACAGAACATGGATCTACGCATTTATGATTGAAACATGCATCCGATTGACCGCAATCGCTATGATAATTGCATTCCAAAGAAATGCATTCAACCTAAGTAACGTAAAAAAATGTACATATGAAAATAATGTCTTTTATATAATATTAAATTATTTGTAAAGTTAAATTATAATTGGTTAATCAAAACTTACAGACGGATCACCGGTTGTTTGATCAGGACATTTACAAATTGGTATATGTCCTCGTGCGAAACATTTAGCATTTTTACCACAGATCTTAGAAGCATCGCAAGGATTCGTACACCTGTTATCAACGCAAGCAGCTGTAGCAGGACAATCAGAATCTGCGAAACAATCACCTGGTTGTTTACAACCTGCTTGAATTGGATCACCCACCAATCCATGTGGGCAAACGCAAATGTACGATCCTTCTGTGTTCTGACAGCTACGGATAATAATTTGTACATGTAAATAAAAAAAATATATATTTTTATTAAATATATGAAAGATGAATTAATATTTACATTGCTGTTGCATGACATGCATTTTGCAGACACTCATTAATATCGACACAAATATCATCCACAAGAACGAAACCGGGATAACATTTACAAATGCCAGTGTGATCGATTGATACGCAATTACCATAGCCACAATTTACTTGGTTGCAAGGACCTAGAAAATAAATAAACAAATATATTTACAATGACTGTTCATCTTGAAATCCTATTTTTTCCTTTTTTCTAATATAACATAATATACTTACTACTGCACTTATTAGTTTCCTGATTACAGTATTTATCAGACGGACAATCATTGTTAGATAAACATTCTACTTTAAAACATCCACTACTATCACCAATATATCCTGGTTGGCACTGACAAGTAGCTGAGTGATCGACAACAGTACAAATAGTATTTAAACCACAATCAACAAAAGAACATGGATCTGAACAATTATGCTGAATGCAGGATTGTGTTTCTGGACAATCTGTATCTAAAGTGCATTGATGTGGTACCACACATCCTGATATTACTGGATCACCTGCGGTACCTTGCGGACATACGCAACGATATGAACCATGAAGATTAATACATTCTGCACTAGGATGACATGGATGTTCTTCGCATTCATTTATATCTAAACAATGTTCAGGACCACCGATGAATCCATGACTACACCTAAAATATTACGATAAGTTATAAATAATAAGCTTAAAATATTAAACATTAATATGTGTGTTTGTGTGCAAATGGAAATAAAATACGTACCTGCATTTATTATTAATACACACTTCATCCGCCTTGCAACTTGCATCGGAAGAACAACCGGTTTCACAGGTTCCATCAACGCATAATTCGCCAGGCAAACAATTACTATCGCTATAGCATACTTTTACACATACACCATTTTTACAACGCTCTCCGTTAGCACAATTATTTTGTTCTTTACATTGGCACTGACATAATCCAGAAACGCAAACGTGCTGACTAGGACAATCTTGTGGACCATCGCACGAATTTGGTACTCTGACACAACCTTGCTCTGGAATTGGATTACCTTGAAATCCTAATGGACAGGAACATATTGTTGCATGATTGACGCAACTGCAAATAGCGTTGGGACCACAAACATCTTTCTTTTTGCATGGATCTAAAAAATATAAATACATTTTGATAGATCTATAAGTTTATAATTATTAATTTCGATTTATAATCGTCATACCTTGACATTTGCTGTTTATGCACGATTCGTAAGATGGACAATTTTTATTATTTCGACAACCCAAAATGCAAATACCATTCATACAAGCTTGATCAGGTTGACATTGAGAATGGGTAACACAAGGCACTGAACATCTATTATTTATACATTTTTCACCATCAGAGCAATCAGAAATAGATCTACACACAGCTACAAGGTACAAAATTTAAATGTTAATAAAGAACTAAATATTTAATATTGAATTAATTATTGTTACATTCTAAAGATGTATAAACAATACCTGTACATTGTCCGTCAAGGCAAACGCTGTCTACGCAGTCAGTATCGGTGCTGCAGTAATTCGTAGCACGAATGCAACCATCTTCTGGACCCTTAGATGAAGGAATAAATCTATGAATACATTTACAAACTGGTTCTCCATTGTTAAATTCGCATACAGAATTGGCTCCGCAAGCATTCTCACAAGGGTTGATGCATTGATGTTTATAACATGTTGAATGTGTAGGACAGTCCTTATTGCTAGCACAATAACCTTCTGGTTGACAGCCACTACTATAAGGATCACCAACGTAATTAGGAGGACATTGACAAGTAGGACTGTTGGATGCTCCCGGAACACAGAATGCTGATGGATGACAAGGATTTGGATTACAAGTTTCTAAAGCAACGCATTCAACGTCAGCTACGGGATTAGGTTTTAAACCGGGAGGACATTGGCATATTGCTTTGTGGTCATCGGCAATGCAAACTGCATTTATACCGCATGCATTTTCGTCGCATGCATCGTAACACGTGTGCGTTAGACGATTGCAAAGTTGCGTAGGTGGACAATCGATGTTATATACGCATGGTACTTCGAGACAACCTTTGCTATGATCATTAGGATCTCCGGCGTATAATCCAGGTGGACATTCACAATTGGCAACATGATTGTTTACGATGCAAAGTGCATTAGGACCACAGGAAACAAAGTTGCAGACTGCTTGACAAATCAATGAACCTTTGATGGATAAAAGAAATAAAGGATTATACTTATTGAATGAAAAGAAAAATTATAATCAAATAATTCTAATACGAAACAATCAAATGATATAATAATTTACCTTCCGTGGTAGATCTACAGGCCTGATCTTCTGCACATTCACTATCGCTGGAACATCTATTGGTACGTGGATGCACACACCCCCTACGATCATTTGGATTACCCTCATATCCTGCCAAACATTCACAACGTCCTCGATGGTGTTCGGCAATGCAATGAGAATTTAATACACATGTGAAATCGGAACAAACGGGAACACATTTAAGAACACCAAGTACATCAGGTCTGCAAGCTTCTGTTATATGACAATCATCATCCGATATACAACTAGGCACTGATGGTTTCTCACAAGATGACAACACTGGATTCCATTCATATCCTTCTTGGCATTTACATGTTGCATGATTAGGAACAATGTCAGGCACACAAGTTTGATGAGCACCACACACGACTTTACTACATGGATTTACACAATCTTTAGCACCATTATCGAGAGCAATACATGAAAAACCAGACTGGCAATCAGAATCATCATTGCAGCCTGGTGTTATCAACGATTTAGCTGGTTGACATCCGTCAACGAGATTACTAGGATTACCCTGATATCCATCGATGCACAAACAAGATGACACATGGTTTTGAGTAATGCATAAAGCATTAGGCCCACATTGAAGTTTACTGCAAGCATCGACACACTTACGAGTACCTTTACCAACTTGGAAACAAATTTGTTGAGTTTCACAGTCCAAATCGTTGGAACAATGACCCCGTAAAAGACATCCCTTGACATGATCATTTGGATTTCCTGTATATCCTGGTGGACACAAGCAAGCTCCGTCTTGGCAAATTGATTTAGGACCACATTTAATATTGTTACATTTATTGATGCATTTGCCGTTAATGCAACTATAATCGAATGGACATGGTAATGCTTCGCTACAGCTGCAAATGGATGGATCAGTACAAGGACTAGTTTGTACTTGTTGACATCCAACAAATGGATTTCCAAAGAAGTCTTCTTTACAACGACAATCATAACTTCCTATTGTATTAATACAAACTGCATTGGTACCACACGCATTTCCATTACATTCGTTGATATCTACAACAAAAGCACACAAACTAACGTTGTTGTTATACGAATATTTGCATATATAATCTAACTTTAATTTCACAAATATTTTTTACAAACCGAAGCATTGAATATACGGATTCCCAGCATATCCTGGTGGACAAACACATTCTATGGCATTAGTTGCTGTGCTGCAATGTGCATCTTTCCCACACACGGTAGTAGAGCAATCGGATTTATGTTGAATTTCACAACCATGATAAGGATTACCACTGGTTCCAGGATTACAGATACATTTAGATTCTTGAAGTCCATATTCACAATGTGCATTTTTACCGCAATCAGGATTACAAGTTGGTGGTGCAATAGCTATTTGTTATAAAAATACTGATTAATTTGAAATTCTTCGTAAGATTAATATAAAAAAAAAGATTATTATACGATGACTACTTACGTGGCATACAAAGTAGATCAGGATTACCAACGAAATAAGGATTACAAACGCATTTGTTAGTGGTTGGATCACAAGTAGCACCTATACCACAAACGATTCCTTCACATCGATGTTTACATCGACCACTTATACAAATACTAGGTGCAGCGCATGGAATTTCTGCAGAACAAACATCCGGCACGCATTGTCCTCCAGGGAATGGATTACCCATAAAACCTTCGATACATTTACAAGTTGGTCCGTCGTAACTGACAATACATTGGGCACCAGCACCACAAACGAAACCATCGCACTCTGCATGATACAAAACAATGTACAGATTCTAATACATCAACGAAAGAAAAAAACCTTTCTTTATAAATAAAATCCATTACTTACGGGATACGCATTCGTTATTCTTTCCTTCGGTAAATCCAATCACGCAACGACACCATGCAGCATGTTTATCGGGTTCGCAGTACGCATTTGGTCCACATCGTATATTGTCACAAGGATTAATACAACTACCGTGAACACATGCCAAATAATTCTCACAATCGTCGTTAGATGTGCATTCAGTTCTTGCAACAGCTATACCGTTACACCCATTAGTATAAGGATCACCTCCCATACCCTTGGGACATTCGCAATGATGACCACCTTTCGTATTGAAACAATATGCACCAGGACCGCAAGGATTATTAGCACATTCGTTAACGTCGATACAACCATGCTGTGGATCACCTTCATATCCAGCTTCGCACATACATTTTGGTGGATCACTTGGTGTACATTTAGCGTTTATACCGCATGGGAATCGATCGCAAGGGTCTATAGAATATAATGGAATGATATTTTTAAATTTATAATAAAACGATCAAACAAATATGTTTTAATTATATTATTGATTGTAATAACTTACTCTTGCAAAGATTTCCATCAAAGGGATCTGTATAGAATGGTGGAGGACATACGCATTCTCCTGGTTGTACACATTTCTCGTTAGATTTGCATTCATTATCAGTTGTACATCTTTTTTGAGCTGGAGAACAGAGTCCGTTGTAAGGATCACCACCGTAACCCCGAGGACAAACACATTGATGAGAACCCAATAAATTAATACATTCTGCTCCATAACCACAGACTTGATGACCATCGATACATTCGTTTATATCTACATATAATATATAATAACAATTATTAATTAATAATAATTATCATAATATAATTGTAATTTAAATGGTAATTACTAATTACCTTCGCAAGAACCATCCGCTTTAGTAGTGTAACCCTTAGGACAAGCACAATAACTAACACCACCTGCGATTGTTATGCATTCGGCACCGCTCGGACATTTCTCACCCTTTGAACAACCAGCTAACATACATTTACCATTGACAATTTTGTAAGGTGGTTGACATTGACATTCTATGCTGTTGCATTCTGTAAAAAAAAAAAGAAATTTCATTCTCGTTAAGTACTTTTCTAAAAAATCGAATTATTTCACTCAAGATAGAATATTTTGAAAATATCATTACCTTCGCAAAGTGAAAAAGGATTGCCGTTGAATCCAGATGGACACTGACACTCGTAACTTCCAGGTAAATTTTTACAAATAGCATTGACACCGCAAGCTGGTTTTTCCCTAAGTTCCATGCATTCATTTACATCTCTACATTTACCAGTTTCACTATCTCTAGTATAACCACGTTGACATATACAAACACTACTTCCAATAAATTCGTCTTTGATACATTGTTCACCAGCTGGACAGGGTGTGCTAGGACCACACACATGTGGCACATTTGATTCCCGACAATCACCATTATAGGGGTCTCCTGCTGTACCTCTTGGACACTCGCATGAAAAAGAACCAGCTTCGTTTTTACAAACTGCACCCTGTGGGCATGGATTTATTGCACACTCATCTATATCTCGGCAACCATCTTTAACACCAGGCTTTCCTGTATATCCATTACTGCAAAGACAAGTTGCAATGTCGTTTAATAACATGCAATGTGCGTTTGGCCCGCAAGACAAATCTTCGCACGGATCTGAAAAAAAATAATAACAACATTAAATTCACCTTTTAATAAAATCATTTTAAATGTAGAAATAACGAAACATACGTCTACAATCATTTCCAACATTAGGCTCTGGGCATAAACAACGTTTCTGTGGATCGCAAATTGAATTTCCAGGACAATCATCGTCAGCCTCACACGTAACTACGCCTACACATTTTATGTATGGATCAGGATCTGGTATTGTTCCTTCTGGACAATTACACGAATAAGAACCTTCGTTGTTGAAACATGTAGCACCGTGACCACATGCGTCGGATCGTGAACATTCGTCAACGTCTAATAAAAATATATCAAATATATGTAAAAAAAAATCATTTTCATTGTCTCATACGATACAAATTTATATTAAAACAGTTAGATTATTTCTACCTAAACATTGTTTAAACGCGTTCCCAGAAAATCCAGATTTGCAATGACAAGTAAAACCACCTGGCGTGTTAGTACAAATTGCATTTTTTCCACATCTACCAAAAGGTCCATTTACTGCATCGCATTCGTTTATATCTTTGTATAACAAACAAACAAATAAATCAAAAACAAATACAAGGTTAAGGTTCCTTTTTTTTTTAATTACAAAATTTGATTTCTTTCTCACCAACACATCCTGCTGCTATGTCATTCGGATTGAAGGTCCAACCGTCTTCACAAATACAATAAACTTCGTGAACATCGGCTTTACAAAATGAGTGATCACCGCAAGTAACTTCGTCACATGGTGCTATAAAAAAAAAAAAAGAAAAGAAGAAAAATATAATATCTCATTTGAAATCTACCATCGAGATATAGAACAGTTTTGTTTATTTGTAAATAAATACCTTTGCAAGGAATATGGGGTGGTGTTCCAAGAAAACCAGATTCACATTCGCAATGATAACTACCCCTTACGTTTGTACAAATTGATGCCGGACCACATGGGTTCGTAAGACATTCGTCTAAATCTTCACATTCGGCACCTACACCCTTAAATCCAGATTTGCAGTAACATTGTCCTTCGATACACTCGGCATTGTTAACACAATCGAAATTTGATTTGCATAAGGTCGTTACATCGGTCTAACAATATAATAAATTATTATTAATATCATTGATATTAGATAAGATATTAATTATTATAAAAAAAAAGAACCATTACCTGTACGCAAGCAATAGATGGGGTAGGTTTTGGACTATAACCAGGTGGACATAAACATTCATATCCTGGTATTGCATTTTTACATATAGCGTTGGTACCACAAGGATTTTCGTATGCGTTACATTCGTTGATATCTATAACGTTATAATAAGTGATATAACATATTCTAAACAAATTGTTATAAACATTGAATTATATTGAAACATAGCACACAATATATACCAAAAATAATTAATTAATTAATTTATTATTATTATTATTATTTTTCTTTTTAATATTATTAATATTAGTAATAACACTTTACCGGCCATAAATTTGTATAAAAAGAATTAGATTGTTTTTTTTTAACAAAATTAACGTAATGTTGAAAATGTTAAGAAGAAGAATAATATTTGAGGTAATTTAAATCTTTGTTTTTCGTGTGAAAAAAATGGTGGTCGGTAAAGTGTTAATTATAAGGATTCAAGGCTAAGTGCTAACCACTGCATCCCTTGAATGGATCTCCCGTATACTCTGCTTTACAGCTGCAAATGAAGCTACCAATTGTGTCGGTGCACTCGGCATTCTCGCCGCAAGGACTTTTCTCGCATTCGTTCACATCTATCGATTAATTATTAAATCCGGTTAATATAGTTAAGGATGAATATTAATAATGATTAATTTAATGAAAAAAAAAATATGTTTATTAGAATGTAGGGAAGACTGACTTTCACACAGGGTCATGCCTTGACCGATGAAGCCTTGAGGACATATGCACTTGTATGAACCGGGCACGTTGATGCATCTTGCATTTTCAGCACAAGCGTCGTTATGGATACATTCGTTAACGTCAACGCATCGTTGCGTGGTATCCATTTGATAACCAATATGGCATCTGCATTCGAAGCTTCCCTCTGTGTTTACACATTCCGAATCTGCTCCACAAGGTGTGCCCGAGTCACACTCGTTTATATCTATTAGTAATCGGTTAGTGATTTTTTTTATTTTAGTCTTTGCACTAATCCTAGTGACGCAAGTTATATTACAAATTAATCTTTACGGACGTTTTATACGTAATCGTCATTTACCATATTATGTGTGCAACTATAATAGCTAAATGAATCATTAAGCTTTCTTTAGTAAATTTCATATCTGTTATATAGTGTTATTTTATTTGCTATTATATCGAAGCATTAGAGTTAATTCATTGAAAATACCATAAAATATAACCATTCGTAAGATTTCATTCGTCTTTGACTTTAACTCAAATAACGATAAAAATATCTTTAAGTAGAAAATAAATTAGGAAAAAGAGAATTCCCTTTTAAGAATTACGATATATTTATGTTCGTGTGTCGTTCTAAATTCATATTATATATACATCTATACATATTAATGAATATTAGCATCATTCGACTGTTCGTATAACTCTGCTAAATATAAAAATAAACTTACCATGACAGCCCGTAGATGGATCACCTTCCATTCCTTCTGGACATGTACACCGAAAACCACCGCGTAAATTAGTACAAAGTGCTGAACGTCCACAAGGACTTCTCAAACATTCGTCAACATCAATACACTCATTTTCGGGATTACCATCATATCCTTCTGGACATTCACATTTATGTGCACCAGGCAAATTAATGCAAAGTGCACCACGACCGCACGCTCCTTCGTAATTGCATTCGTTAATATCGATACACTAGAAATTGATAAGGAATTTTCGTTCTAATCGATTCTAATATTTTGAACCAATCGTTGATATCAAAAAGTAATTAAAAATAAAATAAAAATAAAAATAAAAGAAGAAACTTACGTTGTCGTAAGGGTCTCCCGTGAATCCATCTTGACATGAACAGGTATAATTACCAGGAATATTATGGCACAAGGCGTTGTTAGCACACGCACCAGGTATAGTACATTCGTCGACATCATCGCAACGTACTTCACCATCGCCTATGTATCCGGATTTACACTTGCATAGAAAATTTGACGGAAGATTACAACATTCTGCATTCTCTACGCAACGTGCAGCTATTGCTGGCACTTCGCATTCATTAATATCTAACAAATAAAATCAAAAAATTATTTCTTTTTTTCAATTATTAATTATCGTGGTTAAAAACATATCAATTTCAATAATTATTATAGGTTAATGATTATTCTCTATACGTACCCTCGCATTGAAAACCATCACCTTGATAGCCAGGATAACAGGAACATTGAAAACTGCCTAGAGTATTCGTACAGTGAGCAAAAATATCACAGGGTCGGTACTTACACTCGTTCTCGTCTACGATAAGATGACAATTCAACATATTTACCATATGAATAAAACACTGTCGTATAAATTAAAATAATATACGATTATTTTTTAAACTAACCTGGTACTTGACAATTGCAACCACCAAAACCATCGTTGCAATGACATACCGAATCTAGACAGACACCGTTCAAACATTTCGTACCATCTTCTTTCGTACAATCGTCTAAAAGAAAAAAACAACAACAAAAAATAATAATTATAATTATTATTATTAAAATACATCATTTTTTAGAAAAAAAAAAGATACTAATTGTTAGTCGAGCTGAATAATAACCCGAGAGGTAGGTATTATTAAAAATGACACAAAGAAGAAGAAAAATGGATAGAAAAGTTAACGGTAGTAAGTGAATGCACGTTGCGTATCGTCTCCGAGATTATTTTTCATAGTCACATGATTATACAATAAGCTGCTACCTCATCTTTCTTCCGGGATATGAGAAAAGAGTCTTTTTATTTTATTTTATTTTTTTTTTTCTTTCTTTTTCACGACGCAATCATTATCTTTGACACAGTTTTTCACATGAAAAGGAAAAGAAAAAAAGTAAAGGATAGAAGAATGAAAAATAGAAGGAGCACAACACAGAGCATGGAAGTATATCGACCGTAAAACGATCTTACCTGTACACTTGAGTCTTTCACGTTGCTCATCTGTACCCTGATAACAATCGACTTTCTGATCGCAGAGTTTAGAGAGTTCGAGTAGTTGCAGAACATCCGTTGATTCGTTCACCTGACAACCGAAGTAACCGTCCTCGAGGTTGAGAAAAAATACCTCTCGTCTTAGTCCTTTCAAAGATTCGACCTACAAAAAATAAAAGAAAAAAAGAATCGCGAGATATACTACGACGTAATACAACTACGTGTAACACGCGTGCATATATGCAATTTTCTTAGTTACAACTTTCTAGACAAATACACTTACGGGACAGGATGAAAGAAGTATCCATGCCAGTAACGGCCAAAGATGTTTCATCTTTGCTGTTAACAAAGAAAATATAATAATTAATCGTGATTAAAATGACATTAGATGTGTGTTATATCAAATTATTATTTATTTATTTCATATTAATCGATCACTAAGTTAATGACGAACAGATTTATAAATAATTCTTTTTTAGATTCCTTTTATACTGTACTTTCTATCTCTCTCTCTCTCTCTCTTTCTTCAAATTATAATTCTGTTACATATTTATCAAGAAAAGAATGCGTAGACGACGAGTCGAGTTTAGTTTTCGTAAAATAAAAAACAAAAATAATACATGACAACTGGTATACGAGTTTAACGGGAATAACACAAGAATTTCAGACCAAAAGAAACGACTCCCGCATTTTCCCCCTTTCGTAACAGCTAAATTCACGATCAAACACCTGTTCTACCGGCAACTCTGGCATGATGTCGATGTTTTCGAACCGTAACAAACTTAATCCCCTACACCTCTCCCTCTCCCTCCCCTTCATCCCCAAAATATTGGATCTTTTTATTTAGATTAGTTTAGAAAACCTTCTGTTATTTTCTTACATTTCGAATACACGTAAATTTCTTAATATTTATAATAATATAATTCATTTTAATATATAAATTAATTATTATCACACTAAATTAGTGTGAATTTGTAGAGGAAATAGGGTAGAGGGGTAATAAATTAATAAAGAAATAAAGATGGCGGTATATATATAAGGAAGAAGAAAAGATTGTAATAATAATGGAGGGCGTACGAGTACGATGCACCTGTGGCCTCTTCTGCTTTTCTTCATAGATATTATCTTGTCGTTAAAATTTATCTCTTCATCTCTTAAGTTGTCTTTCTCTAATAATTTTTCTTTTTCACCAACACCAAGAATACTCTGGTAAAAAGTGAGTCTAATTAGCAATTATTACGAGTTAATGTCTTTTGATAATCAATCAAAATAAACAAATAATAACTTCACATTTATTTTATTGTAGTAATAATATAAAAGAAAATATTCAAAATATATATATATACCATACACTACGTAGGATTTTCAAGTTGCACGACATATTGTAAGTAGTATTAGATTATCCCATAAATTTCTTTATTATTTTTCAGTATAAAATATTTTGTTTGTGTTGTATTTTATATTATTTCGCTTAGTAATATACGATTTTATTCCTATTATCTTGTTCATAATACTATGGTATTTAATTTAGACTTAATATGACAAAGAAACAAAAGTGGCGTCTGTTTTCTTGATATAAATTTATTCCATTATCAAAGATTCATCAGTAATTGCATTAATCGACCATTACGTAACACAACGCAATTATAATACTTTAATAGAACAATATACATAACGTATCGTATATTCTGTATACCGTATTGTACAATTACACGAGTCTAATGTTTCCAGCTAGGAAAATAAATATAAAAAAAGATACGAGATTTGGTAAAGAGTATCCATGCCAAGAGAAACGCACCGTCCTCAATCTATCTGATTCATTTCTATGCATCTGTAAACTATCTATCTTTATCCATCGGATTAAAAGGTAAATATATTCTAAGCACACATCGAACGCTTATCGCGTTCCCCTTGTTGCAACATCCGGCATGAATCAAGAAGGCACAAAAGAAACAAGAAACCGATTTGTGCCTAAAACTTACGCCCACTGTTTTCCAACTAAAAAAATAACAAATGGACAGACGGACAGACAGACAGACAGACAGACAGATAGATAGAAAGAGAAGAAAAAAAAGAGAAAGAGACGAACGAAGCGAGACAGAATTTATTCTGTTGCAAAGTGAAAGTTCCTTAAGTTACCAAGCAACGCGAGTTGGGTGTTAAGGCCGAACATACAATTCTTAACGCCCCTGCAATGGCTATCGTAACCAAATTTGGATTTGGAAAGAATTTTATGTTGTTAGTCAATACAATGTTGACGATGTTAATTACAAATTCTATATACCCTTCACTACTAAATATAAATAGTTTTGATTAATGAAACAGATAATATTAACGAGCTATACAACCCAATGACAAGTTTAAATTATTTAAAATTTAAATATTATCAATGTTTGATATTATACTTGATCGATGCATAAAAAAAAACATAAAATTACAACAAAAATTACTAAATGACATTAAAATTGTTCTGTATTTAATTTAATCAATTTTATTCATTTGTTGTTGTTATCTATCGTGAAAGTTAATCGTTTTGACAAATGATCGGTTTAAGCGTGCAAGCGAGTGTTCATTTAAGTGATTGATCATTGAAGAATCTCTCAATCGAAGTTTTTTCTTTTCATAACCGTGAAACGTTTCCTTGTCGTCATTTGTATTAAATCCGCAAGGTTTCGATGAGAAAACGAGAGACACGCAACGTCACTAGTATTATGCACTCACGATTGTGATTATTGTCTAACCGACGATTACGTCATCGGTATGCACGATGCTAATTTAACATAGCAGTACTTCATTCCATGTATATACAGGTATATATATATATATACTTGCGTATATAATAATGATTGAAAGAATAGAGAACCCTGACCATGCAATCAATCGGATAATCTGAAGATAATGAACTCACCCTAAAAATAATTCTAATCAATGTAACACTATTTATATGTTATACTAATCTATTTCATAGTTTTTATATACTGTGTATAAATTAATTGTTACGATGGAGATGTAATTTATATTCATTATATTTATAATTTACTCGATTTGTTTTATCTAAAAATGAAATCGGAAGGATGTACTAAATCGTATTGTGTATTTACAAGAGTTGATAATAAATATGGTACTGACCATGAAAGATATGATCTATAACAGAACCGTGGAAAATCATACTGTTTGTTGAATCAAAAGAACAAAGAACATCTTAACACCTTTCCTTCCATAAAATAATAAACGATTAAACATGCATATATGTATATGTGCATAAAATAAACTAAGAGGATACATTATGTATGAACAATTTAGATACTTATTTAATTGATATAAACTTAAAAAAGAATAAGAATTACTCGTTAGCCGATAATTGTATTTTCAACTTCTAAACGGCATTTCTCTATTTCTAAACACAGCAATCTTTTTTTTCCGAATATGGTAATAATCGTTTAAACACGAACTTTACATATGATGTTAAACAGACGTTAATCTTGTATCGACGTAATTAAATGCTATTATGCAAACCCGATGACAAATTTTCCCGTTCTTTTTTAATAACCGTAAACGAGTAATGAGAAAGAAAAAAATATAAAGGAAATAACTCCTGAAACGGGAAACAACGGGTTCTTGTTTGAAATTATAAATTCAAATACGGGGTGTTTAATTTATGATATCTAATAGATTACGTAATATAACGTATTAAATATACGAAGAAAATAATATAAACCTCCGTATGAGATGTTTATAAGTATTATACGTTAGTTAAACAGAAAGAGAGTGAGAGAGAGAGAGAAAGATGAAAAATTTACCTAACGGAAACTAAGGAAGGAAACTGGCCAGTTTATTCGCGTCATGAACTTTGACACTGCCATCTCCAGAGGTACGAATAATTGCGTCGTAACCGTTAAAGGGTGAGGAGGTCAAGAAGAGACCGTGTCTCGTTTACATCGAGAATGTGTCGAAGGATGAGTAGAGAGAGGATGGCGTCATTATTAAAATAGAAAAAAAAGTTACATCAATTTTACCTCGTTTAATTCGTATACATATATTAACAAAGTAACGTTTACCACATCTATTTATCACCGAGTCCTCCACATTTAAAAATATATTCTTTCTTGAGGATATATCAAATCCATATTGACGGAATCACGTTAATCGATTCACTCGATAAAAATGAAAATTACATTAAATTTTCTTTTAATTTCTTCCGGTATTTTTCTTCTATCATTTTATCTTTTTCTTATTACGTTAAATCTCATTTGTTTTTTTCTTTTTTTAAATATATTGAGGATGTCTGGAAAATGTTTAATGTACATCCAACTCTTTTAACACGAATTTGAAATAACACGGTTCACCAATATACTTTTTTACACGAATTTTTTATTCCAGCACGAATCCCCCCAAAAATTGTTTTTTAATTCTATTTTTGACAATCCAGTCAGAAGACGGTCGGTTTATGCTCACAAGTTGGGTATATTTGAAAACAACTTCATTTTTTCAACAAAAAACAACTTGAATTTTTTCACATTCGCATATCTCAAGTATTATAATAAAAATAAAAAAACAGAGGAGGAAAAAGAGGTATTTCCCTGTGTACAAGCCCAAATAAATTTGATTAGAGATTAGTGTGAATGTGATAAAAGATTATAATAATATTTATACGAAGAGAGACAAAGACTCGGTATAAGTTGTTAGGTTGGTTAAAAGGAGCAACCTCCTTGAGAACGGTCCTTGACTCGTAGAGAAACCGGCGCGATAACAAGAAGATACTGCAAACGTGGTAGTAATGTAGTAAATATATACGTTAGTATTATGTAGTAGTGTAGTAGTCATAGTAGTTTAAGTAGTAGTGAGGTAGTAGTAGACCGTAGTAGTAGTAGTAGTAGTAGTAGTAGTAGCAAAAAAAGAAGAAGAAGAGGAAGAAGAAGAAAAGGAAGAAAAGGAAAAGGGCGAAGGACAAGGAGAGACTAGTAATGGCGCCTCGACTCACAATCAGTGGTTGAAACTTGCTAGAAATAAACTGGAAGAACGATTCATAAACTAAATACAATAAAAATAATAAAAACCACTCATTACATCTTATTTAAAAAAACAAAATACACGCACCAAAAAGAGGACAATAATAATAATAATAATAAAATATTTATAATCTCTTAAGGATCCTAAAAAAAAAAATAAACTTAATCATTAGTTAGACAAATTTATGGCTCAATTAAATTCGTTCGCGAATAATAAAATCAAAAATTAAAAAGAAAATAATCTTGGTGTATATATGATGAATTGAATTAGCATAACTTTCTAGGATTAAATATCGTTGAACGATCTCACATATATATGTATAATTAATTATGATCAGAAGATCCTCGATTATAATGTATCTAGATTTCAAGAACAATTGTATTAGCAAATTGGAACACGATATTAACAAATGACGATGATTTTAGATACAACTCCAACGATTATAATATGTCCCAAGAAGAATATATTCATTGTATCATCTTTTACATTTTCGAGGATAGATCTACTTCCGGTGGCACAACGGGTACGCTTGAGGTATCAAGGTATGCGACTTGGAAGGTCAAAAGGTGTACTGGATCGTGACCAGAAATATTCTCGAAGGAAAAACTTGGAGAACAGCAAGAAAGATCAACGCTGTGCGTATATATAAACGTCGTATATAAATGTGTGTGTGTGTGTATGCGCTTGTATGTGTAAACACGAACAAAGTGTATATGCGAAGGCATACGAATGTATTTCCCTTCCCTCTCTTTCTCTCTCCTATTTTTCTTCCTTTCTCTCTCAAATAAAAGAGTGAACTCGAGTGTCTGTTAAAAAGAAAAAGAGCAAAAGAAAAAGGAGTTAAGACAAGTGATAGACAAGGAAGAAGATAGTGGCGTTTCAAGAACGGGATGATGCCTATAATCGGCAATGAACGACCGCACCTCGTTGCTACTTTCCCGTAGCTTAATGCGAATACCGGTCTGACAGATCGCCCAGTTAATCGTCATCTTCGTTTATAGAACTCAACCTTGCATCTAACTTTTGCATTCGTTAATATGTCTATACAAATATACCTTATCATATAGTCATTAACGATATGTAATCATTTTTTTCTTATCGACAAGAAACTCGTAGAAATGATTACATGAATGTACGATTTTTAATGAATTAATCTTTCGTTAAAAGATCTCTTGAAATTTCTTCAAATCTTTTTCTTTTTGGATACCTTTCGAATTTAAAAATAAATAAATAAATAAAAAGAAAGTAGTTTTAATTAAACGGTTCAACAAAATAATAAAGAATATTTTTAATAGATCGTCAAATAAATTGTTTTTTCTATTTGTGTGTGTGTAATTTATTCATAAGAACTTTTACATTTGTCGTATGTGTGTCTGTTATATAATTGATTTATTTTATTATTTAAACAGCTCCTCTCGTTCCATTCGTACTTTATTACAGGATCGATTAATTGGAAACAAATAAAAATTCATTCCCTATTAATTTCCAATAAATGTAGAAAGAAATAATTATAATAATAATAATAACTTTGTAAGAGATCGTCTTATCCTTCAATGAAATTATAAATAGGATAATAAAACGTATATTATACCTTAGCAATAATCTACAACCTTATGGGCAGTGTTAAGTTTCTTTTTCTTTTTACTTAAAATGAACTTTGTATTTCTCTGCGAAACTACATTAGCAATTTAACGAATGCAATGATATCGGTGAAGGGATTAAAACAATTAAATAACGAAAGCCATAGATTGAATAAATAAGACCATAAAAAAAAAAGAAGATATTTCTGTCTGATGCTAGTTTAAAGAACGCTTGCTTAGAAGTTAACGGAATACGGACATTGACTCTTCCAGATTTACATATCCATGAACATCCGTGATTCACTGCTGTTGCTTTAAGAAACGTTCGACGATTTTACCAGAACGATGGTAATACCCTTTCACAACCTATACCTTCTGCATCTCCATAATTATTTATTATTCCTATTAAATGTTGAATCTCTTCTTACGATTAAACCCATTAATCAGTACTCGATCTTTCGTGAAGTAATGCAATTTCTTCATTAATAATCGGTGAACATTTGTGCATCAAACAAGAGATGTTTCCCATGAAACGACAAATTAAAATCGTAACTCTTAATATAGATTTGAAACAAGAAAAAAATCAAATCAATTCTATACGTAAATCATTTCTTCGGAACGTAATGAATATTGAAAAAAAGCTTCGATTATTTATAGATAAATTATTCCTATTATTAATTATTCATTACACACCTCAACGTTGTTTTTCACAATAAAATAAAGAGAAATGGCTGACTCATTCTATTTTAACAAAAGAGACACGAAAAATACTATGATTATCTTTGAATATAATTTTTTGTACTTCTACTATGCTGGATAAGAGGAAGAATCGTTTGTAAAGTGCCACAGGGTAAGATGAGTAATTAAAGTGGTTACTCTTAGGATTGTTTCGTGTTACGTGTATTATTAATTATTTCTACCAATGAGGACGCCTGTCGGATATGTTAACAACTATATGAGTACCTTTAAATGCAAAACTTTACCTTCGCGTGCGATATATATAGATAAAAAGAGAAAGAGATACGCGTTTTTGTTATGTAACAAAATCGTTTGTCAACGAGAGGTTCAAATGAGGCCACTACGATGAGCGTTCAATGATCTTCCTTTTGATACTCAACGTTATTCAATTACTTATTGTAAACGAGACCCTGAATTTGACATCATTTTTTTTTTAAATATTTTAATAATAAAAACAATTCAGATCGTCAAAAAATAATATTAGGTCGTTCCCATAAGTTTCTTCCTTTTTCTTAATTAAATTTTTATACATAATATATTTTATACTTTATATTATTTTACTAATATTAAATACCGTAGTATTATAAACAAGGTATAATAAGAATAAAATGATATATTGTCAAGTAAAATAATATAAAATACAACACACAGAAAATATTTTATACTGAAAAATAATAAAGAAATTTATGGGACAATTTAAATATTATTTATTGCTCGTAAATACGAAACATTGTTTTCTATATTTTACAATAAACAAATAATTATCATCAGAGTTTGTAATGTGCAAAAATATTTGTTATCTAATAATTAATATTCATTTTTCTAACAAATATTTTAATTGGAATTATATATTGAAAATCATATTTTCAAAAGATCTTTTAAATTAAATAGTAAATCGAGATATGATGCTATAAATCTGCAACATTTAATCTAACTTTGATGTTATTCGATCTTAAATTGAAATTGAAAGGATAATAAATTCAGATAAGTTCATTTAAATTCGATACTCCTGACACAAAGTACATTTTTATTCAGAACTTTGTGCAAATAATAATTAAGAAATTTGCGATCATTCAACCGGATAAGGATCGTGGTCGGGCACCTAATGCAACTAATTTCTAACATTTTCTGCTTGAAATGAAGAAAATGATAGTTCCGCATCGTGACCTCGACAATGTCGAACCTTTCGCTATCGATTTAGCGGAATGACGTTCGAACGATAGAGAAAACAAATTGTGGGATGATCAAAAAACAAAATATTGTTTTAAATTTTCAAAATTAAAAAATTTAAATATCATCGATCTATAACTCACCAAATTGCATCTTTCGAACAAAATCATTCTCGTAAGGGTAAAAAGGAAAAACTAAATGAATGAAGGAAAGAAAGAAAAAATATTACCGATAAATCACGTAACGCATTTGGAATTCACTTTCAACGCCGTTGTTGAAACTTTCCGTTTTGCGGTTCGTTTGAAAATGAATTGTTGGTAAAAATAGGTACTTGCGTTAACTTCTGATGCGGTGGCTTTGAAGAAGCATCCATAAAACCACACTAAAGGTAGAAAACGTGTCCTGTCACCACCGCGTATATCCTTTTTATTGCATAGAACTACTCACTCACTAGGGATTCTGTGACACTCCGTTAGATCCTTTTTTTCCTTTTGTTTGTTTATTTTTCTTTTATGTTTTCGTTAAATAAGAAAATCCTTCGACACAGTATGATTCAAGTATGCACTCGCGTTCGTCAAAATATGATCACGTTGGTACGAAAAGTACTAGGTACGAGTAGGATCACTAAACACTGGTTCACGTTCCTCTTACGTGTAATAATAAATATTCTTACTATTAGATTTATATATATATAAATTGTATATGTATATACGAATTATGGTACTATATTAAGCATATGTGATAATTAATTTATCTAAAATCCAAGGACTTTATGTAGGATTAAAATTTTCATCTATGAGTCATACCATGAAATAATCATTAAAAGTCTCATTAATTCGTTTGTCATATTTGAAAATTTAAATATTAACTGCTACATTTACGGAACCATAACTTCATCCTAATTTTTGTTGAACATGTGGGCGAGGTAAATACTTTCTAAAGTTGTTAAAAAAGGAAATGGTATAGGACTGTGACGAAATTCTCGGAGAAGTTTCTCGTTGGATTTACCTTGTGTTGTATGACTTATCTTTAACGACTGACCTTGAAATTGATGAAAAATCTTTTTTTATATATATATATATTTGTATAAATAATTTCGTGCTTCGAAAGATTCAAACAAAGAAATGACAAACTAAGTACGAACGAGCTAATTCGAAATTGTCATTCGTTCGTAGAATATATTTATTATTTTCCGATGCAACAAGCCCACGTAATACGATTTCTAATCAAATGAAGAACACACCTAATGCATATCCTTGACACCGTCTAACCAAAGGATGTGCTAAAGGTCGGAATAACTTACGCATACACAGATACATGTAAATGCATATTTTTACACCAAAAAAAACCGTTTAACTTACGTATTTTAATATTAAAAACGGATATGTACGTGTGTGGTAAGTTAGCAAATATAATTTCGTTCTGTTGGTTAAACTCAAAGACAAATTTCACTATGGAGGACATATAAAGACCAGAGAAAAAAAAAGAAAAGAGAAAAGGAAAGAGAAAGAAAGAAAAAATAATTTATACTTATGCAAGGCTGTTAAAAAAAAAAAAATGAATCATTCGCATCCAATTCTCCCAAGAGAGAGAGAGAAAGTTCGATGATGATCACCAATCCCAAAAGCGAGTGGAAATAAAAGCACCGTTGAACTCGATTTCTTAAAGAATATGATTTTTAATGACAAATACCATCGAACGGAATCGCAACCATATTTGGAATACCATTGAAACATATCTAACTGAAAATAGCGATGCTAGGAGGAATGAAGTCGTGAGAACGTACGAAGACATACCAACCGGTGATATCATCTGCAGAAGAAGAAGAACGAACGAACGAAAAGAAACGAAAGGAATGAGAGCAATAAAAAAGAAAAACTAGAAGAAGAAGAAGATGAACAAATAAAAGTATAAAAGTAAAAAGGGTAGCAAAAAATAAGAAAAAGAGAAGAAGAATAAGAAGAAGATCGAAGGACTCGAGTAGAGGATTCAAGGTTGAAGAGCAACCGGTACGAGGTTCTCCAGCGCGTTCTTTAACGGTCTTACCACCACACACGGCTGGGATACCACCCAACCAACAACGATAGACGCGGCCGAATAATCTCGACCTTGACTCCGGAAGGGACCACTGCAGAATCGTGCTCGACCCTATCAGATCTTTAAAAAAAAATGTAACTTCACGAAGAAGGGAGGGAAACATTGAATGATGTCAAACCTAAAAGAACGTTTCCAAACAGATGGTAGCAAAGGGAAAAAAAAGGTCTCGATTATTCAAGGTAACAAAGGATCTCAAACGTTCTCCTAATTACCCCTTCCTAAAAAACTCTTAAATATTGTGTTCGTTAAATAAAAAATACAATCATATCAACCCGAATCACCGTATATATTATATCATCTCTCTAAGTTACTTTAGAAAAGGAAGAAACATTTTATTTTTAAAGTGTCAAGTGACATTTACACTTAACTTGATGGTGATCCTAAAAACTTACCCGTCCCCATGGCTGATAAAGCAGCCACCTCTTACTCCTCCAATCTTCCGCCCCCGTTCAGGATCCAATCCTAGATGGGTATCACTGTGCTGATGAAAAAACAAACATATATGTATATATATATATTAAAAAAAAAAAAAAGGGGGAAAAGAAATAATGAAATAATGGTCCGAAGAAGACGTTCGTAAGGAAAAGGACGAAACTCTCTTCGTCCACACGGGAGACCGCGGACGAACTGGTATCTGTTGAGGACTTTTGCTGAGACTTGGAGGTGAGACAACGACGACGTCATCACCGGCCCGATGTCTCATTGGCCAACGATCCTTCTCTTTACTCAACTTGCCTCTCTCTTTCTGAGAGCTCACTCCTCTACACCCTTCCTCTTCATCCTCCTCACCATTCCAATCCTTTCCATAAACTCCTCTCTCGATACTCGCGTCTATCTTCTTTCTTTTTCTTTCACTAACTTGCTCTCCCTCTTTCTATCACTCTCTCTCTCTCTGTCTATCTCTCTCTTTCTTTCTCTTACTCATTCACTCACTCTTGCACACCAGTCTCCACCTCTCACTTCTACGAACGACTTCGAATTATTCTGTTTCCTCCTTCGACGGTTCTCCCACGGCAGGACTAGGATTCGTGGTGTAGAGTCTCCATGCTCAAAGTTAGAGACTTCAATGCCTGGGGAGACGATCTATCTCTTCTTCTTCTTCTTCTTCTTCTTCATCTTTTTTTTTCATTCCTTTTCATTAGTCTTCTTATTGTTAATATAATGAACCTTGAATTTTTCGTAGACCAAATTCGTATTACATTTTTTTTTTTTCATACTCATTAATAATTAAAATATCTACCAAAACTTTTTCTTCTTTTTTACCCCCTATACTTATTCTGAATATTTCTGTATCATTTATCAAAATGAAATTGTATAGTTAAATACGTGTAACGTTTGTTGGTATCTGAAAGAAAATAATATTCTTAGAAAATTGTACAATACCTAGTGGATAGCCTATAAAGAAAAACAAGAATATTAAAATAGTTTTTTTTTCTTTTTTCTAGAAAAGGATGATAGCTCGACGATTCACGGAAGCAGGATCTTTCTCTCCTTCGAGTCTCATGGATCGTTGCTCGGTGGTGCTTCAGGAGATTGCACCGCCTATCACGGATCGTTGCTCTTATTTACAGGAGACTAAGGAATCCACATGATCCAGGGAATATACTTTAAAGATGTATTATATATATACCGTTTTGTAGATCGTGTTCTGATATATCTACAGTAACATATAAATCAAATTGACGATATACGTTTTGGGAATGTTGAGATGTTAGCAAAATTCTAAATAAAATTATAATAAGTAGAAAGGAAGGAAATAATTAACAATTTCGTTTCGTTTTTTTTTTCTTCATTTTTTGTCGTCTATCAAATTGATTCAACAGAATCTTAGAAAGTACAAAAAAATCTGACGCATTATCTTTAATTTGATCGCTTTGATCATCATTTTTATTTTTATTTTTGAATCATTCTCTCTCTCTCTCTTCCTCTTTTTTTCAAATTCTTGTCAAAGTCTTACGAATTTGAGATCCACAAGCATAAGGAATACGTTGCACACGGTTTTAATGATACTTCTGCAGTCCGTAGTACCTCACGAGTACGATGGTGTCGGTGAACTCTAGCGCCTTGAGGCATCTTACAGGCGGAGGCCGCGAAGAGAATCTACGAACGTACAACACGTAAGTACCTACCTATATAGTTTGCACCATTACGTTTAATCCACGTCTTACTATTACATATATATATATATATACATATATATCTTTACGTTCGTTCAAAACGCAGGTATACGCGCGCATACACATGTGCGCGGTTAAACGCTTAACGTAGAAGATATGTCGTGCAAACTCTGCAATTCACGATGCACACATGCTGTCTTCTCGAATGATTTCGTTTACAGAAAATATATCTTTAACAAATATATTATAATTAATAATATTTATTTTAATTAAACATAGAATGATAAAAAGTTTTAAAAATGTATCGGTATGGATTGAGGAAGGAAATGATTTTACTTGGTAAATATCTCTGAAACGTATAATAAAAATTGTAATATTAATATAAAATAATAGAGTAAAAAAAGTAGAGAGAGTTTGTTAGCAAATAAATTTTAATAGTTAAATTTATTTGCTAATTTATTTGCTTGTTTATTTTCATTTTCTTCTATATTTAGTCAAACACAATCCTAAATAATATAAACACCCTCTTTCGAAGTATTCAGTATACGTGCTCATAATTATGAAAGTGGTCTAAGTCATATATTTCTTTTTTCGAGATATTTCATGAATTGCATTTGAACACTAATTGAATTCCATATAATATTGAAATTACAACCACTATCTAATTGTTCATTTTTGACAATATAGTAAAGATTACATTGAATTAATTTAGTTTCAAATAATGTGGTGTGAAATAACTGATAAACTTATTTTTTTTAATTTTGACTTTAACCACTTTCATAATTAAGGGCTCATACGTATATATATTTGGTTTTTATGGGTGTCTGTCTATGTTGTAGCATAGTATAGGTAACGGGTTCGCCAAGGCATACGTTCATTTCGTATTCTTTTCAACGATGCGTCATCCGCTTCGCCAACTCCGGATAACTTCGATGGCTCTACAGGCAGCGAATGATCGGATCGGTTGCACGATCAAATTTCAAAAAACTTCGAACCGCTTTCTCAACATGCAAGAAAACCTTCATAACAATTTGCGGTTTCCGTACCGAGTATCAAAATTAAACTGTTTAACGTGTTATTCAACACATTACGGCTAATATTATTTTTTATTACGGTGGAACACACATTTAAGTCTCTCTCGAGGTAAGGGTAGAAAATTTCATATCATTGATTATACCTTTATGTACATTTCAAAACTCTTTTAAGCGTAATCTTGAAGTATTTAATACCATACTGTTTTAAAATGATGTTCGTTAAAAGACAACTTCATTTTCAAGACATTTGACGTCAAAAAAATGGCTAAGCTATAGGCGAAAGTATAGTTCATACAGATAACTTCCTCCGTTGACCTTGGTACACCCATGCATGGGTGTAAGCATCACCATTGATGCCATGTCACTAATTGGCCGATAATGACAATATTTAAGACAAAATATCTTTATTACCATCTCTAACTTCAACGAATAACTTCTTCTTGTTTTTTAGTATACTTACTAATTAATTAAAACTTTATTTTATTGTTATTACAATATACTTTTCTTTTTATTATGAAAAGAAGAAAGAAAGATACGGAAGGATCACATTCAATGAATAGTAAAAAAAAGATATTATTTGCATTATAATCTTGTTTCTATTTAAATAAATTAACGCTCGATAAAGTTGTGATATCGTAAATTCGTGTTTTCTTCGTTTTTTATATTAAATATTAATTTATTTATTATATAGTTTCAATGCAAGTTATTAAATAACCAATTTGTGAAATTAATTGGAACTGTTCGTGATTTGAATCGTTGAAATAAAATTTAAATAATATTAGATAAATAAATAAATAATAATAAAATAATTTAATTTCAATTAATTGCACACCGTCGAGTTTTCTAAAATAAAAAAACTGCAATAATTACGTCATAGTTCTAAGATTTTTAACATGTTGAGTGAGGTAATAGTTTCTTACCACGCATTCAAGTCACCGTACTCACCGCAAGTATATTAAAAGACAGTGACCCGCTCATCCCAAATTAGTCAACCATCGAGTCTTTATCGAGAGTAAAATTTCATTCGATGAAAAGGATACGTGTCTTGCATGTGCACGATACCGTTAAGAACCTTATTTAAAAATTCTTTTCACTTATCAATGGCGAGGATCGTTCGACCGAATTTAAATTGAAATCTCATGACGCGATCATACTCCAAATAATAAATCTATGCAAGAAGAGAAATTCATTGTATAGACAAAAGAAAAAAATTTAACAATTTGAAATAAATAACGACAAACTACTACGTGGGTAGTCAAATGCCCGCATGCTGCCCACGTACGCGCCATCACATTTGAAAATAAATCGATAATTCTCCCCCAAAAAAAATAGAAAAAAGAAATATTTTCAATAAATAAATAAATATGACGAAAAACGTAAGACAATAATGATTCTATAATAATGATAATAAAATCATGGAAGAAAATAAAACAACTATAATAATTTTCTGATGATGTAAAATTAATGAAAGACTAAATCCAAAGTAAATATCCACAGACTTGTACATATAATGTTGGTATAAGATCTTCAAGGCTAGCCATTCAGTGGTAAAACACGACAAGAAAATTAGGATGTTAGTAGCCAGTTGTGAGCATATTCGAAGGGACAAAGATATTTAAGGATACTCGGCGGAGACGAGCTGGAACAGGAATAGCAAGAATGACGTAAGCGTCCAATGTGCACACATCGTGCCACAAAGTATAGTCCTGACACACATGGATACACAGGATCTCGCATGGATACGTACGCACATCTATCTACCAAATTATAGAGTTGAATTAACGTGGTAAAATTAACTCTCCGTCATCATTTTCTTTATACTCGTACTACTCATTTATTTTATTTTTATTGCTAATGAAACTTATCTTTGAAATATTATTAAAAATCTATTAATGCAATGTATAATATGATATTTAAGAAGAAAAAGAAATCAGGCCAAAAGGATATTGAATTATTCAACTAACAAGAAAAAATGAACTTTTCAAGATCAATATACTAGTACAGAAATCCTTACGTTCGATGATATCATCGTCGTAATAAGACCACACACTCTGTAAATATATAATATGTATATACTATTGCGCGCACACATGTATATGTATACGTGTGAGGAGGAGAACGCGTGGGTTTAAAAGTGTAGGAAGTCTGGCCTTCAAAGTCCTTCGATGGAAAAAGTAAAGATCAGGATTGTTGAATGCGTGGGTGCATTTTCGGTGGGAGGACTGGATTGAAAGCATCTTTCTCTTTCTTTCTGTAATACATAACTGTGTACATATACTGATCGAGAAAGTGACTACATAAGTGATCTTACATTAGTATATATAAGAATTAGAACACTCGTAAAAATTGTCTTTTGTTTCTTTTTTTTATTTATTTTCTTTTCTTTTTCATCGCAATTAAAATTATAATTATTTTTTTATCAATTTTACTTTTTATTCAATAAGATTACGCCTTTGCAATTTACGAGCTTCTTTACGTTTTTCTTTCTCAGCATTGTCGTGAAGTCGCCTCTTTTTTCGCAGTAACCAGATTTCTTTAGCTCTCTCCTTACGACCTTGCATCATGCTCTTGTATAAATTACGATGTTTCTTTTTAATCATTTTTTCTCTCAATCGATATTCCTGTTTATTTTGACGTTCCTTTTCGTAGGGATCTTCCTTCTTTATTTCACCGGCCTTCACCTTCATCGCCTTTTTCTAAAATTTATAAAATATATTGTAACCGAGAAAGATAAAAAAAAATATAATTTATATTTGAATGTATAAAACAATTGTTTATTCACCTTTTGCATTCGTTCGCGTTTCTTTTCTTGTTCTTTATTTGATACCTCAATTTCATTTTTAACATCCTCATCCTCATCCTCATCCTCATCCTCATCTTCATCCTCATCTTCATCATCATCATCATCTTCTTCCTCTTCTTTGCTACCTTCTTCCATATCTACTGTTTCATTTTCCCGTTTATCTTCTTCATTCTCAGAAGATAATTCTTCATCTTCATCTTCATCTGCATATTATTTGATTAAATTATTAATTATGAAAGATATTGTGTTAAGACTGTATTTTAATTAAAAATTATATTATTTACCATTTTTGAGTTTATATTCAGGATTTATCAAGACGCGTTCCTCTGGTGGAATGTACGTTTGATCTAATCGGTTCTCATTAAATGGAGACAAATGTGGTGGAAGAACAACGCCCATTAAATATTTCTGTACAGGCAACAATTCTCTTGCATTCACTGAATCGAACACCCATTGTGGTTGTACATAATTCCTATATTATTTAACGAATTATATAAGTAAAATAAAAAAAATATTCATAGCAATAATTAGATACAAAAAAAAGTACAATGTAATATATTTATAATTATATATCTTTAAAAATAAATTAACTACCTTGATAAGAATTGTTTATCCATACTAGGTCTGTCTACAATCTGATGTGTGATTTTTTCGTCATTTTCATCAAAAGTAGCACCAACGAATAATAGCTTGTCCCAAGAAACTTCGCCGCCAAAGCAACGTAAAATAAAAACTAATGGTTCTCTCGGTATTTCTCTGTTCAAAAAAAATTTTAAACCTTTGAATAACGTCTTCAATTTTTTTATTTTATTAGCTTCTAATTTAGCTGCTTCCAATTGTTGAGCATCGGCATCCTAGACAAATAATTAATAACATTTATCAATATTTTAAAATTAATTAATTTTAATAAAATTATTTAATAATTATATTCTTCTCTAACCTTAGAAAATTCATCTATTTCCATTTCTTCATCATCTATACTTTGTATGGTAGGATCTAACGTTATAAGCGGTACATTCAATGCACTTATTCTTTCAGATACAAATGCTTCCTCATCAACAAGATTCTTTTCACACGCTTCTAAAAATGTATCCATTTGTTAGAAATATCATTAATTACCTCATTTCTTTTCGCATAATAAAATATAGAAAGCAAATGAATAAAATCATCTTACCAGTATTATTAAATTGCGGCGGATAAAACAAATTAAGAGAATGATAAAGTCTATAATTAACAAATCCAAGCATTACAATATAAAATTCAACGAATATGGACATAACTTTGAAATCAACTTCTCTTTTCTCTTGCGGTTCGAAAGAAAAATGATGTGGTACAATCCAATTTATTATTTGACCTTTAATCTCCGCTTGATAATAATAACCTTTTATGGATATAAAAACTTTTCTTAATGCTTTAGCTGCTATGACAAAGTGTAAAAATTCAATAGTTAGCCTTCTGCACAGAGATGATTGATCGCGTGGTATATGAGCTAATGATGGGAATGTACTGAACAAGAAACATAGAGTTAAACAATCATCTAAATCTCTCAAAGCATCTACAAATGTTGGATAGCGTTCTTTGACGATATGATCCAATTTCAAAGTCGGATGGTTACTTAAATATCTTTTCATTTCAGCAAAATCTCTCATTGCCCTTGCCCTTCCAACTTTTCTATTGAATATCTAAAAATAAATTGAACATACACATATAGATGATGTTTTGAAACAAAATTATTAGAACTTTAGATGTTAACTTACTTTGTAATCCCTTAATTTCCATATTATTGGTTCGTGCATTAAGAATTGAATATCCTTTTTATGATACAAGGTTTTTATTCCACTTTCACCTTTTTGTGCTCTTTTACGATTACGAGGCTCTCTTGGATAAATTCCTTTCAATATACACAATTTGCGAAATTCATTTAAAGAAAGTTGCAGTTTCTTCAATGCAGATTTTCTAGTCATAAACTGTGCTCCTTCTCCCGATTGATACTATAAATACCCAAAAATACATGTTATTTAAATAATTTAAAACTATGTATGTGTATTATACAGTTATTTTGTTAAATAAATAACATTATATTATTAACATAACCAAAAATTCTTGTAATGGTAATTTAATAAATTTACAAATTAGTGTTCTTACTTTTTTCTTCCCAATTACAACCATTTTGTTTGTTATGTTTTCTTTTCACTATATATTTTAATAAACTCTATTAATATTGTTAATTATAACAATATAAATAAAAAATGTGTTGAAACAACACGTGTCAATGGGCACAAAACTGTAATGAATGATAGAAGTCCTAGCGTCAAATTAAGGTACTATTAAGTTTCATGATAGTATACAAAAGCGCTGCAATAGAATCATGTGTTGAAGCATGTGTTTTGTGAAGTCTCTTATTTTTGCTAAAAAATAATTAGTAAAATTATAAACAATATATATTTATATGTATATATATTAGTGATAAAATAAATTTAAAAAATATGGAGCAAACAGGTAATTTATTTTATAAGATATTTAAATAGAAAAATAATGTGTAACATATGATTTTATTACGTACAATTTTATATATAATATGAAATGTTTACAATTTATTTAATAAAAACAAACGTATTCACATATTGTTTTAGAAATTTGTGAATATTTTAATAGTATTATTAAATATGAGAAGGATGTGTCGGCTGGTATGGCCGCTATAAGAACTTTATTAGAAGTCTTGGAACATTCTAAATGTAAGTCTTATACTATGTTTTTGTAATTCTAATAACAATATGTATATTAATTACATTAAAAATATTTTTTTTTAAATAGTTACATTAATTTATAAGTCTTCATTGATAAAATAATATCTATGAATTTTTATTCGTCAATCTTTAACAGCAGAAACAGTCCAAGAGTTAAGGTATTGTTTACAAAATGCAGTAGATGCAATGAGGTCTACTGATAATCCTGTGACTGCTATCGCTTCTGGAAGCGAGTTATTCCTTAGATTTATTACTTTAGCAACATTAGACACACCGGTAAAAATATTAATACAATAATCATATTATATCTGGTTAATTTGTACAATTTGATACTATACTAATAATTAAATGTTATAGTCATTCGCAGAATGCAAAGGAATTATGCTTCACAGAGGGAAAGTATTTTATGAAAAATTAGTTACTGCACGAGGAAAAATTGCAAAAGTTGCATTACATTTTATCACTGATGGTTGTGTATGTGTGCCACTTATAATTAATTAATTTTTATTTCAAATTATTTATACTTTTATTATCTTAAAGAGAATTTATTTGTTTTCAGACAATACTAACTCATTCCAAATCTAGAGTTGTATTACGAGCAATGAAAGAAGCAGCTGCTTGTAATAAAATATTTAAAGTATACGTTACAAATTCTTCCCCTGACAATAGCGGGTAATGATTTTAATTTTGTATATATTTTATAATAATATATTTTTTAATATAACAAAATTATTTGTTAATAGAGCCGAAATGTGCGAACATTTAACAAAAATAGGGATTTCCTGTACATTGATACTAGATTCCGCAATGGGATATGTTATGGAACAGGTCGATATGGTAATGGTTGGAGCAGAAGGTGTTGCAGAAAGCGGTGGAGTTATAAATAAAGTATATACTAACAATAAGAGAATATAATTTATGTCCGATCTTGATCAACTGTATTAAATATAATTTGAGCTATCTATTATTTTATTTTTTAAGGTGGGCACTTATACAATGGCAATATGTGCAAAAGAGGTAAAAAAGCCTTTTTACGTATTGACCGAAAGTTTCAAATTCTCAAGGATATATCCACTAAATCAAGTGGATCTTCCTGATGAATTCAAAGTATGTTATAAAATATATATTTTGTTCCATTTGATAATAATATTAACAATCCGCTAAATATAAATATTTCTGCATTACAGTATATGGCAAGCACCTTAAAAAAAGATCTTCAGAAGGAGCATCCATTGGTAGATTACACTCCGCCTCATTATATTAGTTTATTATTTACTGACTTAGGAATTTTAACTCCTTCCGCTGTTAGTGATGAACTTATAAAACTGTATTTGTAACAATTATATATTTTGTATTGAATAAAAAATGAAATACATGAATTAATTTAATTTACTATTATTATAATTTTGTTTTATAATAGAAAGAAAAAAGGATGAAAAAATAAAATAAAACTGCGATAATTTTACATGTAAGACAATCGCGTTATGATGTTAATATAAATTACATATAAAATATATATATATATATATATTTGCAACTACAAGAGATATGTATAAAAAAGAAAAGAGAAAACATTTTTATATATTTGAAATATAAGATTAATGGTACATTTTTTTATAAATCTGTATAATTACTTTCATAATAATAATAGTAATTAAAAAAAAAACAATATGCAATGAAAATAAAGATCATAGTAATATATACACATAATGTGAATACCAGCATCTCTTGAGATTACAATTTTTGATTAAATTTATACGTTCATTAGAGATTGAAAAATAAACGCAACATTTTGTTAGTATTACGTTTTCTATAATGATATCAATTTTTCTATACTATATTATAATATAATTTGCTTTACAACACAAAGTAGATACTCATAGATCATACAAAGTTTAAGGGAAAGTAATTTTACTTATTTACTTCTGCACATTTTATATACATACGATAATAAAATCTATATGGATAGTTCCTGCTTAACAAAAAAATTCCTTTTTTTGAGAAATTTTTTTTAACCATGTAATGCAATTGAAATCCATCTTTGATTTTATAAAAAAAAATGCAAGTTTTTTCCAAAGACAGGAACTATCTGTAAAATAGATATAATAAATATTGCACGCTTAAAATTAAAACATCATCATCATCGTCATCATCATCATCAAGCTGACTTATAATAAAATTCTTTCCAATAAATTTTGATGAGAAGTAAAAACTGATTGTGCACATATTGAATGATATCTAAATTAAATTAAATAAAAGTTTCATTAAAATTGATTATGTATGTAAATATATATATGTATATTTTAATACTGCTATTGAAATACTTCGTCCAGCAAGTATTGTGTTACGCTTGAACTTTTTATAAACAAAGCTAGAATAATAATTTTTATATACACAAATATTTTCTTGTCAAGAAATACGAGATATGTTTCTTTGAATATTTTATATAAATAATATTTTTTTAAAAACTTTTACAAGTACTATTAATCGAGTTTATTGTATGTATCTAAGAATATATTTCATAAGACCATAGATCGTTCTCAACAAAAGTTTTGTTTTCAAAAGTTATTTTTATGGATATGAATGTATACTGAAAAAAATATTGACTGAAATTTAAACTTAAATGGGTTAATATCATATAGAAATTCAGATTCTATAAAAATGTAACATGGACGGACACTTATAATAATTTTTAATGCGTAACAATGAAACTTTGGATGTATCTTTTGTTAAGTAAATAAAATAATAAATTTGATAACGTAGCTAAAATTTTAGCGATTATTAACATAGAATTGCAATAATTTTCAAAATCATAGAGACTACGTTAAAATAATACCTAATCATCTGCAGCACCTTAGATATGAAATATATCATTTATATTTTTTCAAAGTTATCAATTAAATATCGATCAAAAATGAAAATGTCTTTCATAAAATAAAAAATAAAATAATTACTTATGTTAATTTTATAAAAATTTACAGATACAAAATATTATTGATTAAAATTAAGTTTTCCAAATATAATATTAAAAGAAATTTACAATTGCCCTTGAAGATTACATTTTTCTAAAAATTTTGAAAAAATATCTGCCTTGATCATTATTTATAAATAAGCTTGTGATAATGTTTCAACAACGGTATATATCTGATCAAAATGGGGTCGTTTTTCTGGCTCATATTCCCAACAACGTAACATTAATCGATATATTTCATCCGGAGCATTTTCTGGTGTTGGCATGCGATATCCTATATGACAAATATATATTGGAATTACTTATCAAAATTCAACAAATGTTATTAGACTAATAAATTATATGATCAATTACCTGCATCAATTTTGTTACGTGCCTGAGAATTTGTCATACCACTGTATGGATTATCACCTTTAGAAAATATCTCCCACATAAGAATACCATAACTCCAAACATCACAAAGCGAAGTGTATTTACCTAATAATAATATTAATTTCAAAAGAACAATTATACTTTAATAAATATATAAATTATTCATAAGTTATTTTCCATATATATTTACCAAAATTAAGAGCCTCTGGTGCAGTCCATTTAATAGGAATTTGTTTCATTCCATCCGATACAATATATTCTTCTTCCTCTCTTGACATTCCAAAATCGGAGATTTTCACTATCGACTCGTGACCTATGAGATATAGTTATTATTCATTAAAATAATTATTTTGTAGAGTCAACTTATTATTATAAAAAATAAAGTTTCTTATAATATCTGTTTATTTACCTACGAGACAATTTCGAGCTGCTAAGTCCCTGTGTATGCAATACTTTGATTCTAAATAACGCATACCTGCAGCTGCATCTTTACACATTCGTAGCTGTTCTCGTTGAGAAATTGAGTTAGCATTTTTTCTTAAATATGTTAATAATGATCCCCCTGGTAGATAGAGATATAATAATTTAATAGCATCAATTAAATTTGAATACAAGTTTATAAAAATAAAAATGTTACCTGCAACCAATTCCATTACTATCATAATCGGCTGTTTTTGAACACAAATGCCAATAAGTTTAACTATATTTGGATGATCGTACTGTTTCAAAATTCTACCTTCCTGCAAAAACTTTCTTTTCTGTTCATCTGGCAATGTTACTTTACAAGTTTTTACAGCTACATCAGTCTTGCATTTTTTAAGCTGTGCCTTGTATACGTCTCCAAAATTACCCTATAATAATGAATATTCTATAGTCACCATTCTATTTTTAAAGTATATTTCATACGCGTATCAAATTGCATGGAAATTAAATTACTTACTCGACCTATTTTTTCAAGAAGAATTACGTCATCGTTATTGAGCTCCCACCGTTCGCGTAATATTGGTGTTTTAAGAATAGCCCCAGAACGACTGGTCACAGGTAAACCAGACACCCACTGATGCCTAATTAATTCTTGTATTGATGGGAATGTTGGACCCTCAAATCTATAATGTCCCTAAAATTAGATTAATTTCTATTAAGTAAATAAATAAATTTAATATTTTTCTGTAATGAGATGAAATATTTTAGATATGTAATATTTATTATTAAAATTATTTACTTACCTCTGGCGTAGTTTGTACAATGAAATGTTTATGACCATCCCAACAGACGGATAAAACTATTTGACATTCGTCATTTCTTGTTGTTTCGCGCACTAAAAAGTCTCCTTCATTAACAAGTAATCTTACAACTTCTTCTCTTGGTAGAACACCGTGGAACCATTCTTCTTCCATTAAATCTCCGTTTCCTTTTTGATTATTGGTCATAAGTGAGACATAACTTAATGGTACCTGGATCAAACATGCGTTTCTAATAATTTATTATAATATAAATAAATAAAAAAAGAGATTGAATAAAAATCAGTTTTTTTTCTTTTCGCATATATAACTGCAAGATGATCTGCGTTTGTTCAAATTCTGGACTATTAGTAAAAACGCTATACTTCAAATAAATACCAATAATTCAACATGCTTAATATAATAAAAGTTTGATTAACTTTGGCCATATTTTTTTAAATTAGAACTTATTAGTGCTAAATTAGCATTTGGTTATATCTTGAAGAAAAATATAAAAATTTGGTTTAAATTTATAAAAGGACGAAAAAAAAAATAGTTAGTATAAACAGATGTGCTGTATGTATAATCGTCTAACTAATTAACTTCAAAACTTGATACGTATATATTAAAGCATATAAATGTACAATATGTGCTTGCATGCACACACCACACAAATAAAATATACAACACATACAACTGGGGGAACACTGTCTGCTTTTGTTGTAACACCTTCACTACTGGCCCTAATTAATCCATTTTTCGAATCACTTATTGCTGGCAAAGACTTGAAAGGTGACTTTATTATCGTCAGAAAGCGTTGATTTCTTCTTAGTGTAAACAAACCATTATCTGCACCTGTGCTTTTCTGCAAGTGTAGTAGAGCTAACTAAACTTATTTAATGGAAAATTCGCGTATATGTAAGATTTAGTTTTTGATTACGCTCTTGGATTCATTTTAGAAATATATATATAATTACTCTTGATAATACATATGTGGGCATATATATGTTCTATAAATATTTAAATATTTTACATATTGATCATTTGATTATGGAATAAATTTTGTTTCTATTGTTAAATCAATAGACCAGCTCTTTAATATTGCAGTGCTAATAATAAGTAAATATTTTTAAAAAGTGAAATAGAAATAATATACTTTATGTTTTAAGGATTATACACAAATGTATACGAAGATACATATTAGAGCCTACCTTATTTATTGCTGGAGGATCAGTGTACGAGCCTTCCATAGATAGATCACATCCTGAAGGCAATTCTTCGCATCCCAATTCATTAAGAGCAGCTCTAATAACATCGACTTGTCTTTGTAATTTTTTTTCTTGACAAGATAGTCTCAATTCTTCCCTTTCAATAGAATAGTCCAAGGCACAAATCCTAATGAAACAAATCAAAAGCAAAGATTCTTTTAAAGTAACGATAATATCGAATTGATGGATTACATGACTCTATTAATTAATTAATTGAAATAATTTTTTTTAAAACATAAATTTATGATCTTACTTAGAATCGCTGTTATATCCAGGAGAAAATTGTGGATTCTGACGATTTTGTTGTGTTGCTTTAAGAGAAGTTTCCAATTCTGTAAGTCTACTTCTTAACCAATCGATAGTTAAATTATCCACAGTCAATTTGTTGGGTAGTAATTTTCCTGAAGTATCGTCCACGAGATTCTCATCGAAAGTGAATCTTATCGGTGATACTGCCCTAGTTCTAGATTAATATTATAGTATTCTCGTTATTACAATGTAATTTGTATAACAAATTAAAAAGAAAATTTTTGAGAAAAACCTACTTGTGTTTCCCTATGAAATCTCTATATTCTTCGATAGGGTTAACTGTATCAACAGCTTTTTGCATTCTTGCATGTATTTCTAAGAATTTAACAGTGGTAAAATCAGAATATTTTACTATATCATGAAGTATATCTTTCCTGCAAATATAAAATAAAAATAATTACATAAGAAATAGAAATAATAGAACAATATATAAGTATTTCTATTAATATAACCATTGCATTGATTATACCATATTTTACATTAATTATTCCAAAGCTGCTTGCAAATAAAATGTAATTTTTTAAGCTTCATTTATATATTAATAGTTAATATTTTAAAGTTTATATATGTATACAATTTTATTTAATCAACTTGTCTTACCATGATGTAATGAACTCTTGGTGTATAGCTTGTTGTCGACGAAGTAGACTAGGCAAGTAACAAGTCCTTAAATCATGTTCACATTCTGTTACAGCACCCAACAGTAAAACATATTCATTGTGCGTTAAATGTAGCTTTCTACAAGCTTTTTGGTACTTTTCTCTTACTTCATCTAACTTCCTACCTCCTCGACCAGCTGAAATTAAAATAAATGTTTTATAAATTAAAACAAAAGAGTAAAAGAATTATTATTTTGTAATATTAAATATATATATATACATTTAATATAATGCTCTTCGAATCTAGATCTCATCAACTTATACACCTCCAAATGTTTTTGATACTCCATCTTCTTCCTGGCAACATCATCCGTCAGCTGAAAATCATACTTTTATAGACTAACCGCATGTATACAAATATAATAATAAAATATAACATTTCATAATATCAAATCTGCATTACCTGTTGGAACTGATTATTTAACCAAGTTTGCTCCTCTTGATAAACCTTTCTTGCTCTTCTTCTTTCAGAATACAAAACACTAATATGTTCTATAACAGTATTTTCTATAGAATCTGCTTGCTGTTTAATTAACTTAGCTGTTTGATCTATCGATTCCATAATATCTTTCCAACTCTACAACATATATATGATATATAAAAATTAAACAAAAACAAAAAGTATTTAGCATTAATTTTTCAATGAATTTAATAATCAATAGAATTAAGAGGATATACCTGTGCAATCAAACTTCCAACAAGATCTTCGCTGCGCTCTATTTTTTTACCCTGCAATGTTAAAGAAGTAATAGTTGCTGCATATTCACGATCAGATTTAATTTTCGTTGTCAAGCATCGCTTCATTGTTTCTAAAAGCTTGATTTCAGCATCCTGTCTACTAAGCAAAGCTTCATGCGAAGCCTGCCCTTGCAGACTTGTCGAAAAGCCCATTTCCTTGTCCGATAACCAAACCATATATATCGTTGACAATAGTTAATACTGTATGATAATTAAATTCTCAACTATAATTCATATCCACTTCAATCTGTTGTCTTGACATTCGACGATAGTGAAATTAAATGAACAAATTTAAAATCAATAAGATTTAAATAAGTATTACATTTCAAATAGCTCATTTATTACTCAACACAATCAAAGTGTATATTTTCATACTCGTGCATGGTTGAGATCAACATTTATATTTATACGGACACCCGAAACGATAAAAATTAACTTTTACGGGCGGAATACCGCCGTGGGATATTCACGATAATAGATATTTGACATTGTCTACATTTTCTTAACGAGAAATTTCTAATCTCGAGCAATACAGCCAACCAAAGAATATCAAGGATTTCTCAAAATCCGCCATTTTTCTAAAAGAATATAAAATTTTATTTTGATAAAATTAGAAACAAATATATTTTACTATTTATTTCTTAATTAATTATTATGTAAACATTAGTCACAAAAAAAATATATATGCAACATATGTATTTAATTAAAAAAATACTATGATATATATTTGTAAGGAAAAAAGTGCCCTCTAGAGATAAAAATGTAAACTCCATCATCCAAATATGCTATTGGTTAATGCATCTACTAATTGAAAGGCAAACATTCCTTTAGTTCGTAGTATTGACGAAAATAGATATACGAGTGCACATCTATTATATATTTTATGATTAAATGCTACCTTAGTCGTTGTTAAGTACCTGGTACTTTATTGGAAGACGAGAACTTTAAATTGGAAACATGGGAGAAAGTAATAGTAAGAAACCTATCCTAGCTGGACTTACTTTATCCACTTTGAAGAAAAATTATCCTGTAAGTATTAATATTAATATATTATAATGTATACAATAGAAATTCTATATTTCTTAATACGAATCAACAACTTTATAATGACGTAATATTTCCTTGCAGCTGATTCCACTGTTCGTTGCTTTAGGATGTGGTGTAGCAGGTGCTACATTTTACACTTTACGTTTAGCTTTTCGTAATCCCGATGTAACGTGGTCCTTAAAGAAAAATCCTGAACCTTGGCAAGAATATCGTGATAAACAATACAAAGTAAGTAAACCTTCGAATACAAAATTTGTATTCCTTTATTGTTTCATTTAAATTCAGAAACACTCTATCCAATTTAAAAAAACAAATTTATTCTTACATTGTTATTCCTTTGTTTTCAGTTCTACACTACAGTGGATTACAAAGATCATGTCAGCAAAGCACCCGAATATTAAACTATTTTCTATGTAGTATTATTGCAGATAGATAACTAAAGAAAATGAAGGAACTTTCCATGCATTTTCTACGTACTCTATTATCATACTAATGTATACAAGTCTATTTTAATGTATATATTTAAGCTTGACATTATCTATAATATTGTTGAGATCATTAAAGAGTAATTTCTAAATTTCTCTTAATAAATAGCTAATTACATTTTAAATTGTTTTTTTTTTTAATATATATTAGGTAAATGTAAATTATTTAAAAGTTTTATGATTTATAAATAAAAGGAGTTACTATTAAGAATAACCTTCAGTTTTATATTAATTTCTCTTATTTTACCTTTATCTTAATTTAGAACATAAGATTAAATTTAGATTATTTATTAAAATCTTTATTCCTTTTCTTAATAATAATTTTTTTTATACAATAAAGATGTTTAAAAATGTACTATAAATGTACTTAAATATAATGTTATAAAAGTAACATTTAAGTTAAAATAAATAAATCAAATTTTCATTGAAGATTAAACAATTGCCAATTTAAATATCCGAAGCTGAAGCATTTATTTTTTTCGATCGATTGGACACTGAAGTTAGCATTAGATAAAATTAGAGGTTATGTTACCCTCTTATGATCAATGTAGTAATCGTCACCAATGTATAATTGACAATTTCAAGTTTATGGAGTGATGACATCATATGTCTATCGAAAATAATTAAATAAGTTTAAAGATAAAGACGATTAAGTTATCTTTAAGTATTGATGGAGAATACTTATTATTAATTTCTTCATTTATATAACCTAATTTATATATATATATACCATATATAATATATAAATATATATATATATATAATATATATTTGTATAGATATAAATATTTTTTTAAGTAAAAATATAACTAATTACTATGGCTTCAACATGGGAAGATTTTTTTGCCAAACATCCACGTCCACAAGATTTAAATCAAACTGAAGATCTTTTAAAAAGATTTACTGAAAAACATTTAAAAGAAAATACTAAAGTAGTATTAATTACGGTATGTTAATGTAAAGAATCAATTTATTTTTACACTATACTTTATTTAGAAGCTTATCGAGTAACTATATTTAATATAATTGTAATAATTGATATTGCAGAGTGGTGGTACAATGATTCCATTAGAACATAATACTGTTAGGTTTGTCGATAACTTTAGTGCTGGATCAAGAGGATCTACGTCGGCTGAATATTTTTTGGAACATAAATATGCCGTAATATTTATGTACAGGTAAAAAACTTATAAATGATAAAGAATACATATTCTTCTAACTAATGCATGTTGCCTTAAGATATGTTAATATTGCATTATAGACTCAAATCGTTAGAACCATTTACTAGACATTTCATCGGAAATAAGATTTTGGATATGCTCAATTTAACAGAGGAGGCAGATAAATGCATTGTCACAGGTATAACGTTGTAATATAAAGTTTATTAATCATATATTTATATATTACTTGTTATATTGTATATCATATTAATTTTTATCATAATAATTATTTAAAAGCTTATATAATTTATTTTTACAGTTGCACCTGAACATACAGAAAAAGTAGCAACAGTATTACGAAAATATAAAAGAACAATGCAACAAAATAAGTTAATACAAATTAGTTTTAGTACTTTGACCGAGTATCTTTGGCTACTTAGAACCGCTTGTCAAGCATTAGCTTGTTTAAAAGATAAAGCCCTTTTATACTTAGCTGCAGCTGTTTCAGATTTTTATGTACCATTTGATGAAATGGTATGTATTCATTTAAAATTTAATCAAATAATTCATTTTTATATATATCTATTGTAACATTAAATTTATTTCAGTCCGAACATAAAATTCCTTCTAATGGTCCACCAACAATATCACTTCAGCTAGTACCAAAAATGTTAGAACCTTTAGTTAACCTATGGGTACCAGAAGCCTTTGTGATTTCATTTAAATTAGAAACAGATGAAAATGTTTTAGTCTCAAAAGCGAGGACTGCTTTGAACAAGTACAAACACAATGTAAGTATTATTCCATTTTAAAATAATGTTTATTTATTTATATTTCTATATTTTCAAGTAATTTTATGTGGATATAAATCTTTTTGTTGCAGCTTGTTGTTGCTAATATGTTACAGACTAGAAAGCAACAAGTAATTATTGTTAGCAAAGAAAATGATTATGTGTTGTCGTTAACAAACGAACAAATGAAGAAAGGTGAAGAAATCGAAAAATTTATAGTTGCTGACATAGTTTCTAAACATAAGAATTTTTCAAAACTTAGATCTCCTCCCTCAACACATAGATTATTTCGATAACATGATTTTTTAAATGGACATTACTATTTTTTTACTGTATTGTTATTGGTAAATATTAGTTGCTTATTGCATAATTAAGGGAGAACATAATGGATATTGTATATCCAGTTATAGCAATTCTTTGGTATAAATTATAAATAAATTTAACGAAAAATTAAATACGATATAACAAATTGTTGTTTATAATATGTACAATTACATTTAAGTATAAATATAAGTTATAAGTCTAATATGTTTTCAGTCAGATAAATTTATATATATAATAAAGTATATTACATCGTTTTAATACATTAGAATCTTTAATTTTTTATACTTTTAATAAGCATATTGATTTTATCTATTAATTGTATTTCCGACTGTCCACATTGTGCTAATACAAACGTTAGAGCATTAATATCCTTTTGCTCTACTGCTGTTTGGGCTGCTTCGTTTAACATTCTGTATAGATTACGAAATAGATTTAACTTTTATAGAAAATTATTACGAACAAATCAACTTTATATCATATCATTATGTTATAGCTAATTTCTTACGAGCTATTTGTATACTGAGAAGTGAATAAAAATGATATAATTATAAAATGTGTGTATTTAAATATCATACTTACTTTAATTTAACAAGATATTTTACTTTTAATTCATCTTGTACTTTTGGCAAATATTTTTTTCCTTCCCCTTCTTGATTATACTTTAAGCATTGATCGATAAATGGCTGAGAACAAATTTACCAAGTCACACATGAAATTGTTCGAATGTTAAAATAAATTAGTAGTTAATATTTTCATTACCTCATAACCAATTGGAGATTTTTTACTTTTTGATAATTTTTCTAATTCAGCCCAAAGTTTTTTTTCTGCGAGGCATTGTATTCTTAACCACCAATATCTATAAGTTCACAATGAATAATTATAAAATTTCAATTTAGTTTTAAATATATATAATATTATTTCCAATTTCTCTTTTTTAATTAAAACATGTACATTTTTTGATATAATTTCAAATGTTTATTATATACCATACCTGCGTTCAGGTATTCGATATTCTGATTTTAATTTATCTGCAAGCTTCAGTTCATTTTGAAGTAATAATGTTTTGACTGTGTCATGAAGAGATTTTCCTACCATTGTTTCATGTAATGTTTCTTCTAAAGATCTTTGATAACGCAACAATTTAATTTGTTCTTCTGTCAAAGCAGCATTTGTATCATTACGTGCTAATTTAAAATTTTCTTGTGCCGATTGAAGCAATGTATCTCGTGCATTCTATACAGAATAAAAATAAACTATTATATTTAATATCATTATAGTATTAGAATGTATATTTCATATGAACCTTTTGTTGATAACTTTCTGTAATAAACCATATTGCTTGCGAGTGAAAATCATCGTACTGATTATAAATGTCTCGTAATGTTTCTCGATTATGATTTTGACAATATTTAATATACAATGCCATTGCTAAGGGGCAATGCATTATAGATATCTGTAATGAGTAATAAAATTAATGCGTATTTCATCAAATATCATGTATTATTATCTTATCTATTATTATTTCAATATTAAGAGTAATAAAGATTTTGTATTTACTTGAAAATCTCCAAGTGTCATATTTTCTCGAAGATGAAGTATAACAGTATAAACAAGATCAGTATTTCCACTTTCTACCGCTTTATGTAATGCAGCTCGTTCTTCACCAAGTGTAAGTAACAAAGGTACTTGTAAATGAGCACGTGGTTCATAATCTATCAACTATGAAATATTGAATAAGTTCATAGCTATTTAATTTGAGAAAATCTAAAATACTCATTAAATAAAAAAAATTTACTTTAATAGCTAATTGCAATCTACCACAATCTGCTGCCCTTTTTGCTATTTCACTATACGACACACCAGGAGCATATCCTAATTTATCAGCTATTTCTTCCGCTATTTGTTCTTTATCTAATCGAGTTTGTTTGACCTGAAAGTACAGTGAACAGTTTTACTATTTAATAGTAAATATTATGATGTAATTCACACATATACATAGATACAAGAATAAAAGAATAAAATTATAGGAAATTTACCTTGTAACAAGCCCAATGTGCCAAAATTCTACTTTCTCCATCTATTTCAGGAAGTTTAAGATGGCGTGCTATTTGTATGCTTAAATAATAATGCCTTCTTGCTACCAATCGGTCCAATAAAACTTGGCTCGTTAAAATATTAAATCTGTTACAATTAAGAAAAATCAAAATAGATTGCAACTGTTTAGTTTTTAATTATCATAACAACAAATTACTAAAGGATACTGTATACATGTTAATGGTATTCCAATTGACGGATGTCTTACAGCATTCAATACCCTCAATGTTCTGCACATACTAACATAATTATCAGGATTCATTGTTCTACTGAATCCTTTACCAAATTTAGCTGCCTAAAAAATGTAGTTTTAAATTATATACAATTATTCTTTTAAAAAGAAAATATTAATAACAGTTACACAACTCTTACCCTTATTAATAATTTTTGTGTTTGAAAATCAAATTCATGACTCGCTCCATCAATGCAAGCTATTATAGCTGAATCTAATTTATCTTTGACCAAGTCAATATAACTGTCAGCTTTGTGACTTTTCTTTTGAAATTGCTTAGAAGCCTCCAACAGATATGATGCAGGATCTGTCGAATTTATTCTAAATATTTTCAATACAACATTTGGAACTTTTTGTATCATTTCGTGAGAGGAATTTGATAAAACACGTACTCCATCAATTTCTGGAATAAGATATACTGGTCCATCATAAGTATAAACTATAGTTTCAGCTGATCTTCCAACAACCATAACTGTACTATTCCAGCTACAAATTACAGCTTCTGTTCCACACCTGCAATTATTTAATAATAATATTTGTGTATATTTCAAACTGTAATATTTAAATATTATTATTATAAAAAAGTATATAATATTTATACCATGCTATACAAGATAATGGTTCTGTCATGTGTGTAGCACATTCACAATATTTTTCTTTGAAATCATATGAACCGATATACAAATGACCAGTGTCTGCATAGAGAGCGATATGACGATTATTTGGAGACACAGCCATTGCATAAACATTATTTATCTTATTATTAAATAGATTACTCTAAAAAAAAAAATTATATTACAATAAAGGAATAATAATTGTTAACTCGTTTAGAATATTTCTTTAAAATCAAACAACCAAACTTACAAATGCTATCGACGTAGTAGCAGTGTAAGGTTGATGCAAAAAAAATATACCTTCTCCATTAGAGAAAATAATTTGAGTTTCTCTGTCATAATGCACTACAAGCCAACAATCAATTGGGCCTCCAATACCTGCAAGAAGTTTATATGTAATAAATAAATATAGAGAATTTTATTTTATATTAAATATTATAAAAATAATTCAACTTACGTGGTATATTAGATATTCGTCTGATCTTTGGTTCTGATGTATTAGTTACTAAAAAAATTCTATACGCAGATGTTAAAACAGCGACTCCTGTACCAACTGGAGTTGTGAAAAATTTGGCTTCTATAACCTTAGTATCTTTTGCTTCCTAAAAGAAAGCAACAAATCAACCGATATTAAAATATATTTAATCAGTAATATATATATAGTGAGACCAATATTATCATGAATGAATTTAACTAACATTTCCCATGCCAAAAGTATGTTGATACGTTCCAAACATATCGTAAATAAGAACCATGCCATCATCTTGAACACAAAGTAATTCTTCTTGTTGCGACCAACCTAAGTGAACTAACTGTCCGCTATTCCACTTAAATATATATGAACAACCATTTGATTTGTAGAACAAATAAAAATATGTTTATACATAATCTATTAACGAATAACTATATTTAATATACCTGAAACTTAGCTGTTATTTTTCCTGCTGAAGTATAAATCAATACTGCAGGTTTATTGGTTCCTTGGACTTTAACTAATTTTTTAGGATGTCTGGTAATCGCTATAGAACCTCCATAAGGAGCTGCTGCTATTAAATTAGTATTCCTTACTTCGTTTTGAAAAGTAAGCGGATAAAGTTCAAATTTTCTGCAGCAAACAATTAAATTTATATTTTTTAATTATACTACCTTTTTTGGCATAAAAAATTATAATAATGACATTGGAAAAGGCATGCATTAAATATATTACTTTTAATTACCGAAAATATATGTCACGTCCTAAAGGAAACCAATCAGCAGTTATCATCGCAGACATTTTTCTAAATTTTTTATTATAAATATAAAAAAAATTAATATAATTATATATGTACACGCAATTCTAATCGTTATATGTGATACATTGAGGTTAATTTATTCTTCGTTTGACAGATCACACAAACACAAAGTTTAATAGTTCATTTAGACTGATCATCGCTTATTATTTAAAGCATCTGCGATATCAGCAGCACAATGTGGACAAAATGTGAAATACAAAGCGGTAAGGAAGGTCTCTACTATGCACCTGAATTACTACTACAATTATTATTAACCATTTGCGGTGCCAAAAATTCACGGTTGCGCGTGCTACGTACGTCACTTTTCTTTCTACAACAATCGCCTGACGACGTGTGTACCACGTTATTGGCATTCCGGTAAAAGAAGCATTTCGACGTGCATGACACGTCTCTCCACTGCAAGTGGAGAGTTTTCAACAAAACATTGAAAGCACAACTAAGCCGGTAGTTAAGGTGCATCTGATTCGTAGCATTTATCTACAAACATATTAAATAAAATAACATCGAAATGATTTTATATTTTATATTACGTTAGAAAGAAAGAAATGTTTAATCCAGTGTATACGTGTTAGAACAATATTAGATATAAGAAGGGTGCATTAGAGTAGTAGACATATGCTAAATAATTGTTAAATTATCAAAAAAAATGTATATTATAATCTAAAAGTTCAGAATATAAATTTGATGTATGTCGTATTTGAAATCCATTGTTAGGCTGGCTCGATATCATCTATGACAGTTTTATTTTCAAAAGTTGTTTACATGATTATCGGAGGGGATAAATTCTATTAATCTCGAATATTATTCTCGTTACATATGCGGTACTCTTAGAAGATCTTATTCTAAACGCATGTGCGTGCACATGCGTGTCTAAATCTAACAGAAGATTTATCAGAAAGAAATGAAAGTTAGGAAATCATATTTTTATTAATATTTCGGGCTATTAACGACATTCGGTTCGTAGCATTTATTTACAAACATATTAAATAAAAAGACTTCGAAATTATTTTATATTTTGAATTACGTTAGAAATAATGTAATGTTTAAACCAATGTATACGTGTTACAACAATATTAAATACAAGAAGGGTGCATTAGAGTAGTAGACATATGCTAAATAATTGTTAAATTATCAAAGAAAACGTATATTATAATCTAAAAGCTCAGAATATAAATTTGATGTATGTCATATTTGAAATTCACTGTTAGACTGGCTCGATATCATCTATGACAGTTTTATTTTCAAAAGTTGTTTACATGATTATCGGAAGGGATAAATTCTGTTAATCTCGAATATTATTCTCATTACACATCCGCTACTCTTAGAAGAGTAATATGTTTAACGTTAAAATGTAATATGTCAATAATGTGTAATATGTCAAACGTTAAAAAGGTTAGAAATTATGGTTAGCTTACGTTTAGATGTCTTTGTCCATATATCCATAAGTGCAGGTATCCATATATGTATATATCACTTTTAAGCAACACACACACACACACTCACTCACGTATGCATATCACTTGCATAGGAAGAAAACGCACACACGCGACGCGAAATAAATTATATACTTTAAATAATATCCTTGTTATTCCTTCCGACGCTCGAAGAAGACTAACGATTATTACGAAAAGAAACTACGAATATAATCGACAAGTACCGAACATACACGAAGGTCAATTACAAATCTAACAACGAAATTCATAATAGATTTTAAATGACAACGTTCGGTTGTTGACACCGGCCGAGGAGCGACGGAGAGAGACGAACGTAAACAAAGCATTGAACGCTTAACTAAGCCGGTAGTTAAGGAATGTTTTTCTATGTGTATTTCATATATAACGAATTTCCTAGAATTCACCGAGAGATACAAACAGTACTAATGACAATCTCTATTAATTACCTACAGGTCTATACATGTTAAATGATATGAAACGAACGATTATCCCTACTTTGAACTTTCTAATTAATATTATATTTTTATTCCTTTCCTTGGTTCCTTTTATTTATTTTATCTACCGAAACTAATTACTTTGTAATATTTTTTAATATAACTTTCATATATTTACAAGTACCAGGGAGTAGTCCAAAATTGTTTAAATTTAATTTTTATTTTATTTTGTTTCAATAAATGATTAACTCTAATATACGTATAAGGATCTTTTTTATAACTTTTATATCTTTACAGCTTATTACATTCACCAATAAGGACGATCTTTAAGTAGGAAGAATAAAAACTAATTTTTTGTTTCTATTAAAATATGTATTATATTATGTAAATATTCGCTAATTTTTTATTATTAACATCTGAGAGGAATGTAACGTATACAAACTTATATAAAGATACTATAAATACATAGTATCGATACTGTATTCCTGTTGTGCTTTTAGTTCATATTTTTTCTGAAATCACACATGCTCTGAGTGAAAATAAAGGATAGCCTGATATAACTAAACAATAAATGCATAATGGAGACACCAGTCCATGTTTGTATTTTTTTTTTCATATCTTTTACTGAAGTTTTATGTGCTTTGAGCGAAAGATGATGAACAGCTTTAGTTCTCTTAAATAAATGATTTTTATACAATTACTCTCTCTAATATACTTTCAATAAAATATATATCACTCATGTAACACCAGCTTCATTTAATTTAACGTTGCATATAGAATCCGTTTTAATTTGAAAACTTTTCCAAACAGAAATTCTTCTATAATTATTATTTAATTTTTCGATAAGTAATCTTGTATTGGGTATATGCAACCAATATTTTCCTAATGTAGGATTTACTAATGTTTGTGTTTGTTCTGTTGCGGATCCACTGCTTTTATCACTTGGCAGTGTCCAATGAGTTAGTAAATTTACTATAATAATAGATATATTAAATTCATTCACTATAAATCGACATAAATTTGATAAGCGATTTAAAATAAAATTCATTTCTGGCTCTTTAGAAGATTTAAAAATTATTCCTGGTAAAGAGTCGATCATTAAAACTCTTGTACGCATATCATTCTCTTGTTTTAAAAGATTTATTATACATTGCAGAATAACAAATAATTTATTAGAATCTCGTACCATTGTAATTCTTATCTGCTCCATCGCTTTATTGATTTCCTAAAAATATATTGTTATTTTACATGAACCTATCTGTGAATAGATACATATTTAACAAAATTATAGACATTACCTCTTCGCTGTTAGTTTTATGTTTCAAAATAGTCTCTACTCTGGAGGAAAAAAAATCTCCTTTGGTATCGATGTATCTTACAAGACTATTAGATAATAATGTAATATTACTTGCAATTGTTAAACATAATTGTGTTTTTCCAGAGGAAGATAAACCGCATACTTCATATATTTGGCCAGGATTTAAACCACCTCCTAGTAAATCATCCAAACTGTAATATAATTAATTAAAAAAATTTTTTCTACTATTTACAAATACAATAATGCTAAACAAATACCTTCTTATTTTAGTGCGAACTGTATTTAACTGTTCTAATTTCCACAAAACTGATGGTCTTTTTATAATACCACCAAATTTGTCAGTAAAATTTTTTTTAATATCAATCACTTCCTGTACAAATTTTTATCTTAAAAATCCATTATATACTATATAAATAATAAAAGATTTTTTCTAATTAAATATAAAATTTTTTAACAGACCTTAAATGAAAGATTCGTAATAGTTCTTAATTTCTCTTGATCTTCGATTATAAAATCGATAACGGTGAATATTTTTTTATGACGTAATCGTTCGATCACAATTTCTGATAATTTATGATGCATATTAGAATTTAATTGTTCCATTCTATAATCAAAAAGAAAAGATGAATAAAAAATAATAATAAGTAAATAAAACGTTAGTGTAATGTAACGGGAAATTTTTTTCCCCCTCTTTTTCTCGATAAATTTTAAATCGTTATAACACATACTACGTAGATCAGTATAAATATAAGGTAACTATCCAAAGTAGATGATGCGCCGTATTAAGTACTCGAAATGACCTCAGGCGTCATTCTGGTGTTTGCGCGTGAAGCACGCGGTTACCCTGATGAAGAAAAAGTCGAGTGAATGGAATTATTTAAGGAGAGAAGAGGATACATCGTGGTGGTACGACATATTTCGTTTAAAATTAACCTTTCTCGTATTAACGGGTATATTTGTGTTCGTAATATTTGTTTCTCATAAACATTTTTTTTTTGTGTAACAACTTAGGTCACTTTGAAGATGAAGAAATCTCCTTTTAATGGTTTTCTTCAACCCATCATTACCGATCGAATATTTCAATGTCGTACATCGAAAATACGCGTCCTACGTATCTTTCCTTTGTACGAAAGTTATATTCGCCAAGCACGCACATGGTCGGAAATAGGCAATCGCGTACACGTGCTATCGAACAGAAAAGATTTCAACGGTGGAGTGAGCTCCAAGTATCATCGGAACACAGGATGAGATGATAAAAAGTGAGTACAAATTTTTTCATCTTATTGCATCCGCTTTATTTTTTCTACGAATAGCTATTTATTTGTGATAATAGAATACTCGTTAGTGATCCGTTCGATATTTCTGTAGAAGTTTCTTTGTTTGATTCATATAATTGATTATAATTTTAATTATTATACTGACGATGCTATAAAAGCAATGCATATACGCAATATTATAGGAAATTAAAATTATTAATTATTAGCTTGTTTAGTCATAAATCTATACTATATTAGGATTAGTAAAGGATGAAAGCCTTTTTAAATCAACTATGAAAGATATACTATTTAGGTGTGTATTAGTCGAGTAGTCTTTATCTTCTTATAAAATCATATAAATAAAATTTAATCTGAATAATTTTTTATGTAATCGTGCTAGAATAATAGTTCAATAAAAAAAAAATTAATGTGAATATGTAAGAAATATTAATACAAGCAAGAAATAATAGTTGCTGATTTGATTAAAGTTAGTAGTTCCAACATTTTAATATTCTACCAATCGCGTGATCCCATTAACGCCACGTTGCCAAGCGTTTCCTTCGTTTTAACCAATCGGAGAGTTCGAGATGTATACTAGCGCCATCCAACCAAGGCTTCTGTAAACGATCATGAGCAAGCTGCTCCTGATCCGGTCCCGTCCGAAATTTTATCGAGAACCGTCGCCATGTTTAGAAGTGTCTGCGTCCTTGAGCAAGTCGAGCGAAAATGTTCTGTAAAACATTAGATATAGCTCATGTAGCGTATATTACGTGAAGTACCTAATTGCTATTTAACGTTCGCCGATCACGGGTGTGACAATTATTTTCGTGGATGGCTCACCTACGTTGCAGAATTTTGTGATTACATTATGGTAAGTCCGCCCTCGTATTAGAGCAACGCCAACATGGCGGACGAAAAATTTCTTTTGTATCACCGCGAGGCTCCACTGACGCAATTATAAGAAAATATATATCTCGATTAATGGTATGGTTAAAAGAATAAAAAATAACGTACTTTGTGTTTTAATTATTAATTAACATATTAAAAATCTATATTGCAAAAGTATTTATTAGGAAAATTTTAATTTATTCGTCGAAGGAACACTCGTACGCCTCAAATGTTTGTCGTGTAAGTCTCGGGTATTCTTAACTTTCTTTCGATATTTGAAATGACAACGCTATTTTCGACGACCGGTTGGTCGCTGAGACATTCGACGTCTTCGTGATACCGTAATTTTCAATGTACGCGCACTTCTGCGCAGTACTAACGTTTTATAAATTCCAATGAGTCTATGAATGAATACATAGCGAAATTTTGATTTCGGCGCTTTTTTCACAAATCAATTAACATTCTTACATGACCGTACTCGTATTTCATTCTCAGAACAAAGATCGTATCTGAATATACGTTTGTTAAAAAAAATAAGAAAAGAAAAAGAAATGCATTTTATGCTATGCAATGCTTTTTGTACTCATCAAATACTCATGAGATAATTAATTACGTTGACATTCCGTTGTAATTTTATTTGTGTTGAATGTTTTGATAGAAGTGCTTTAGATTGGTTCAAGTAACATACGTTAATGTTTTGTTTATATCGTTATTTTAATCTTATATATCTACACATATATGTATGTATGTATGATGTATATGTAAAACTTATTAAATAGATCTTTTTTTTTTCTATTTAGGAAATTGAAACAAAAAATAAAAACATTTATATTCATTAATTCATGTAATAAATTATATTATGTTAACATATATTTTGCAGTACCTTTATTTTATTTTGTTCATTTTATTTTGAATACTGTGTATGTATTTAAATATATTTCATAATTATTATTTCCTCTTTGTTAAACTTAAAATACTTTTATTTTATATACTATATATATTATTATTTTTAATATTTTTTTAGTAGGCTACAATTTTAAATTTTATTATTTTGCATATAAAGATATATATAAAATTTCACTTGGAATTTAAATCAGATTAGGTATCATTTTATTACAATATAGTTTAACAATTTTTATAGTGTCACATGTAATGAGTGATAAGCAAAGTGCACCTATTTTACCGCCCCTTTCCGGGGGTGGAGGAAATAATGGGGGAAACAATGGTGGTGCAACTCAACAAACTGTCAGTCTCCAGCAGGTTCTGGCTACCGCTCAAGGGCTCAATGTACTTACTACTGGTGGTGGCCAGCAGTTTGTTATTACTTCACAAGTTCCCGGCCTTACGCAGGTAATTCTGAATAAAAATATAGCGATAAGAGATCAACTACGTAGCATAAACTCTATATTTTTCTCTTTTAATATGCATTTTTTTTATGTTGTGTATTTTATTAATATTTTGCTTGCACTTTATAAAATATGTTGTATTCAATTATAAACACAACATTACATTTTTCTATAGGTTATTACAAGTAGTGCTACAACCAATACAAATGTTCAGCAAGTTGGTGTTACGAGGATTGTTAATATTAGTAACACAACTCCTCGTGTTAGCACTGTGGGAGTTCCAGGTGCAAGTGGTACGCCTCTTACATCACCTTCTCGTCAAACTTCGACTAAGGTTGTATTGGCGACTTCACCTAAGCTTGTGCGAACTTCTATGGGGAACATGTTTATTGCGCCTACTTCTCAAGTCTCAATGCAATCACCACCAGCAAGGAAAAGATTAAAACTTACAGAAAATACAGAGAAAGTAACTGCTACAGCAGATGATGGCATGAGTTATAGGATACGTATTATAGAACACAAAATAAAGAGAATGAGAATAATAAGAGAAAAATATGATGAGAATGCTTCAGAATTGTTCTTTCTTCATGCTGGTGGAAATATGATGGATTTTCAAGCTTGGAGAAAACGTCCACCTACATCACAGTATTTACATTTTTTAAGACAACATAGATTAGATCCAGATGATGATGATGAAGATTTAACGGTTCCATTACCATCAATACGAGAAATTCCACTATCTCCAGTGACGACATCTGCTTCAACTACAGTTCCTACGAACCAGAGTGCAGAAGTGAAAATTTCTGGAGTTGGTGTGACTCCAGTTGCAGTATCCACAACTTTACCTGCTGCTGTAGCTCAACTAAGTCAACAAGGTAGTAAATACTTAGTGGATTTAATTGTTCAATTTCTATTATTAACAATAGCTATTAAATGATAAATAGTTAATTTCTTGTACATAAGTGCACAAAAAATTATAAGCATTTATACACATCCTTTATTCCAGTATCAACTCTCTTACATAATACTACTTATTTCGCATGCCATAAAGTATTACCTCACTGATAGCCTGTGGTACTGCAATCATTATTTTACATGTTTATCTAAAACATAATAAGTGATATTCAAATATTAAAATTATATGAATCAAAGACAATGGCCAATTTAACATTTTTTAATATGTTAGACATATTGTGGAAAAAAAAATTTAGTCGAAGCAAATAGAATTTAGTACATGTATCATGATAAAATAAAAAATCATTTGCGCAATAGGACAAGTACCAGGTAGGCCTCAAGGGGGGCCGCCATGGCATGGTGTTTGCCTTCCGAGCAGCAATACAGTCTTCACCAGTCACCGTTCACCCTCCACCTACTTCTACTCTAGCACCCACGTTCATTATAGGTGATTACTTATTATAGGGCCTGCCATTTGATGTTTAGAGTATTTCATACAAATTTACTTTAAGGTGGACAATTGTGTTTTAATTTGATAAATCATCAAACGAATCTTGATTTCTCTATTATGTTTAAGTAATGATTAAATGTCTTTTTCTGTTTGTATGTGCTTTTTATTATGTTAATTATTTGCAAGGTACTAGTTATGTTGCGGGTGGTGGATACATACATTTTTCATATATTATATATGAAAATTTACTAAAAGATATAAAATGTTATTCGTATATACTTCCCATTTCAATTTAATTTATAGCTTTATTGGGAATACAATTATGTATAATTGTATTACTCCTGACAAAGTCCTTTTATTTGCTGCATGATTATTATAATAATAATTTTACTATATGTTTTTTAAAGTCTATGATGGGGAAAAAACATCAATATTATCGGATATATAATTTAATAATTCTTGTCATTTTATATAATTTGAATGTTGAAATTAAAAGTTGTGTATATTGCGAACAAAATTTCTTGATCCTCTTTTGTTTTCACGTATTCTATTTATGTTGCTATTATAGAAAATGATATTTTCATTATATTTTTTATATTCCAAGTTTGTATAATTATATATCTTCATTAATAATATAATATGTAAATTCCATGGCGGGCAAATGTTTTAATAATTTACATATTGAAGCGATTATTCGGCATGGTTAAGTAATACAAAGCATTTGTATATATTAGGTATGCAACTAAGTTTCCGGGCTTCACACATGGATGGCGCCAACGGCAGATTTAGTAGTCATTACATGTCTGAAGTTGATATATAGCTATAACGCTAAAAAATATTTTTCAATAATAAACATGTCAGATTTTGTGCCAAATAAGCAGCATTCGCGGGAAGTTTTGCTTTTTTGCTTCAACTTGAAAAAAAATGCAGCTGAAGCACGTCGTTTGCTGCAAGAGGCTTACGGTGAACATGCACCGTCGAAAAAAACCTGTGAAGACTGGTTCAAGTGCTTCAGAAGTGGCGATTTCGACACCAAGGACAAGGAGCGCTCCTCCGGAAGACTGAAGACATTTGAGAACGTCGATCTGCAAGCGTTATTGAATGAGAATGATACGCAAACACAGAATCAACTCGCAGTAACATTAAATACATCACATCAAAATGTTTCCAAACGTTTGAAAGCAATGGGAAAAATTCAAAAGGAAGGCAAATAGGTGCCACTTGAATTAACTGAGCGGCAGATGGAAAAACGAAAAACCACCTCAGAAATTTTGCTTTCGCGGTATGAAAACAAGAGTTTCCTGCATCAAATTGTTATTGGCGATGAGAAGTGGGTATATTTCGAAAATCCAAAGTGCAAAAAGTCGTGGCTTGCACTTGGCGAAGCATCAACATCGACGCCGTGGTCTAATCGCTTCTTGAGCTTTTGAAACCAGGCGAAATTGTTAACGGGGAACGCTACCGACAACAACTAATAAATTTGAGTCATGCGTTGCCCGAAAAACGGCCAGAATGGAACACGAGACACGAGCGAGTGATATTGCAGCACGACAACGCTCCATGCCATAGCACTTCTATCGTCCAGAACACCATCAAATGTGTCGTTTTATCGTCATGGTATTCATTTATTACCAGAAAGATGGCAAAAATGTGTAACCAACGAGGGACGATACTTTGAATAAAATGCTTTTTGTTTTTTTCTTGGATTTCTGTTTTTTATTATTGGTAAAAAACCCCGGAAACTTAGTCGCACACCTTAGTTGTTTAGATAATTTAATCAACTAAAGGACACTTTGTTACAGCAACTTAAAAAATTCTATCAATTATTTACAATGATCATTTGTTTCTGTTATGTTAGGTGGAACTCCATTAGTCCCAGAGATGCCAAAACATACAACTCCTGCGAGCCCAGTTACAGAGAAAACACCTATCACTCCAGTTGTAACAAAAGCTCCCAGCCTATCTAGAAGTATTTCTCAACCTGTTGTTAAGGTTATGAAATTACCTACTACTTCTGCAGTTTCAAGTGATATTACGAATAATCAAGAACAAATAGTAGAAAAGGCAAAACAAGTAGGTTATTATTTAAACGATTGTGCATAAATTCTAACAACGATTGGAACGTATTTTGATATGTATATTTTATGGAACTTATAGGAAGCATACGTAATGCAAAGGATTGCGGAATTACAAAGAGAAGGATTATGGTCTGAAAGAAGATTACCAAAGGTACAAGAGCCTGCAAGAACAAAGGCTCATTGGGATTATTTATTGGAGGAAATGGTTTGGCTAGCTGCTGATTTTGCGCAAGAAAGAAAGTGGAAGAAAGCCGCTGCAAAAAAATGTGCGCGTATGGTGCAAAAACATTTTCAAGAAAAAGCTATTCAAGCTCAAAAAGCTGAAAAGTCTCAAGAACTTAGACTTAAAAAAATTGCCAGTTTTGTGGCAAAAGAAATTAAAACTTTTTGGACTAATGTAGAAAAGGTAATAATAAAATATCAGTTTTAATATGTTACTTCTTTTTATATTTTTATGATCATGTGCGTGCACAGGCACACATTTATTATTTATTACCCCACACTAATAAGCCGACAGTTTTAATTTACATTTGTTGAAATTGTGTGCTCGTTGTGGGAACAGCAAAGTCAGCATATTGTGTATGGCTGTATGAATTTTTATACCGCCAAAGAATATTGATGCTGGACAATTATTCTTTAAACACGTATATTGAGATGTTTGATTAATGCTATTTCATTAAGTTAACTTTTGTTCGTTTTTTTTTTCTTTATAGCTAGTGGAGTACAAACAGCAGACCAGACTGGAGGAGAAAAGAAAGAAGGCATTAGACCAGCATTTAAATTTCATTGTAGGACAAACAGAAAAATATTCAACATGGTTAACTGAAGGTCTTAATAAAACAGATGGCTCTCAGAGTATCCCAGCTTCAATAAATAGTTCACGTATTTCCTCGCCAGTACCAACTGGTAAATCTCCTTCTGATGGTAAATTGAATGAATTTATTCTTTTGTCTGTTCGATGTCTTAATTATGTGAATGCATCTGAGAACAAATTTATTTTTCCATTGTAGAAGAATTTCAACCAAATCAAAGTTCAGATGACGATGAAGAAACAATAGCTAAAGCCGAAGAAGAAATGAAATCAACTACAGATCAAAAAGAAGAAATAGAATTATTAAAAAAAGAATCAAAAATGCCTTTAGAAGATCTTTTGAAAGATCTACCACCAAATTATTTAGAAGAAAGAAATAAAAGCTTATCACCCAGTGAAAAAGAAGTTGAAGAAGCTGTATGTAATTTTTATTTTAATCTTAAAATTGGTTGTTAAGAAGCTGTAATGATTTATGCAATGTCATTTCTATTGCAGGATAATGAAAAAAGTTCTGATAAAGATGCTGATTTTATTGCTGAGTTTGTGTCTTCTGATGAAGAAGATACTATAATGGAACAGGAAAAAATAGAAGGAAACACAGATCACAGACAGGAGTTGGATGATCTCAAGGTTTATATTATATAAGATTTAGAAAAAAACATTCAAAAAATTCTATTTTTATTAATAAAAATATATTTATATTAATAGGCAGAAAATGAAATGTCTATTGATGAATTAATGGCAAAATATGGTAACATGTCAAATGTACCAATGGATGTGGGAGAAGATGATGCTCAAGGTATCTCCTCTGATTTGTATTTTGCTATATAACAATCTTTTACATTTTTTTTTAATAATCGATGATGATAACTTTACCAATCCTGATGGGTGAAAGCTATGGTTTTCATACTTGATCCTGTTTTGTTTGATGTAATATGAGGCATTTGTCTGAGATTATTTAAAAATTAAAGAACAAGTGTTACAATATTTAATATAATCAAAGTGTAATATTTCTTTATTTCTTTATTTATTTCCATGTATAGATTCTACAATCTTTTTAAATTTTTTCCCGAATCCGTCAATCGAGGTATAATATTTATTTACAATTATATTAATGCTTTTTCTTTAGAGTCGGACAAAGAAACTGACCAGGAAAAAGCTCAGGAAAACGAAGAACAAATAACCAGTAGTGATAGTGAAAGTGATGAAAGCGATGAAGCTGAAGATTCACAAACGCATAGTGATACAGAAACAGATGTAGGCCTAAAATCTCTACTGGAAGAACCATCTACTGATAAACCGAGCGAAAATAAGGCTAGTTTTTATTTATATTTTAATATTGTCTAATTTAATAATGAATTATTTCTATATGTCGCACATTTATCTTTAGATTTCAGAAACAGATCATGTCGAAGATGCTCATAATGAAATGGACAATGTAGCAGCTTTAGCAGAAAGCATACAACCTAAAGGGAATACTTTGCTTACTACTTGTGTAAGTAATTCTTTATCTTATATTGAATATTTTTGGCTGATAAGTCGATAATACAACTGGTTACCCTTTCCATCCAAGGTAATGTGACATTTTTATTGCACATAAACCATTTCAGGAAGGGTAAATTAAAAGTGACCATGTGTTGTTAGTTAGTAACTTTTCATATATTGATTTACTAAGAAAGATTGTCACGACATTTTTTTTTTGTAAGATACGTTTATTCTTTTTATTAAAATATAGAAGATGCTTCTAAACATTCCACTTTTATAGGTTGTTACAAAAATCCCGTTTCTTTTAAAACATTCACTTCGGGAGTATCAACATATTGGGTTGGATTGGCTTGTAACCATGTATGATAGAAAGTTGAATGGTATTTTAGCCGATGAAATGGGTTTGGGAAAAACTATACAGACAATAGCATTATTAGCACATTTGGCTTGCGAGAAGGGTAACTGGGGTCCTCATTTGGTAATAGTACCAACATCTGTAATGCTTAATTGGGAAATGGAATGTAAAAAGTGGTGTCCAGGATTTAAAATATTAACATACTATGGCACGCAAAAAGAGAGAAAACAAAAGAGGACAGGTAATAATAAAGAATTTTTTTCACGCAATAATAATATTGTACAAATAGAGAAATACTATTTAGATTTTACTTAATAAAATTTTATTTCACAGGATGGACAAAACCAAACGCTTTTCACATATGCATTACATCTTATAAACTTGTCATACAAGATCATCAAAGTTTTAGAAGAAAAAAAATGGAAATACCTCATTTTAGACGAAGCTCAAAATATAAAAAATTTTAAGTCACAAAGATGGCAATTGTTATTAAATTTTCAAACACAACGGTGAATATTAAAATAGAGAATTTGAATATCTATTTAACCGATTAATTTGTTTTTATAAAACACATTAGAGTATATCTTCGTATTTGATTCTAGGCGATTGCTGCTAACAGGAACGCCTCTTCAAAATAATTTAATGGAATTATGGTCTTTAATGCATTTTTTAATGCCAAATGTGTTTCAATCCCATAGAGAATTTAAGGAATGGTTCAGTAATCCAGTTACAGGAATGATTGAAGGAAACAGCGAGTACAACGAGAATATTATTCGTCGTCTACACAAGGTCTGTACGTACTATTTTTGCACTTGTCTGTTAATAAAAAAAAAAAAAAATTATTTTTCGCTACCGACAACAGACACGTGATATCTGATAACGTTGTGTGTTCTTTTATTTATAAATAGCGAGATATTAAATAAGTTCTCCATAAAAACTCGCGTGTCAGAACTGGTAATTTATATGGCATACGTATCCTGTCTGGAGAAACAATTATTCTTAGATTTTTATAACTGTATATACATTTCATACATATTGTTCTCTGTTAATGCTATGTTTATTCAAATTGATTACTCATGAATTTGAACTTTGTTCTTTTAGGTACTAAGACCGTTTCTTTTAAGAAGATTAAAAACTGAAGTGGAGAAACAATTGCCAAAGAAGTATGAGCATATCGTTATGTGTCGATTGTCCAAAAGACAGAGATATTTGTATGATGACTTCATGTCTCGGGCCAAGTAAGTATAGTTTATTTTATCATTTGATTATGATATTTTTATTCTCATCATAGGATAATAATGTATATATTATACATATTAAAAATAAACATTGATTAATTTTAATCTATATCAAAAGGACAAAGGAAACTTTGGCTAGTGGAAATCTGTTAAGTGTAATCAACGTATTGATGCAATTGCGTAAAGTCTGTAACCATCCAAACTTGTTTGAAGTCCGACCTACAGTCTCACCGTTTCAAATGGAAGCAATAGAATTTATTACGGCTTCTTTAGTATGGAGTATTCTTGATTATGATCCATTAAAAGTAAATACATTTTATAACTTCATATTAATATAATCGTGTACTTAGGAGGAGAGGGGATATACAAATATTAAATGTAATTTTATTATATATTTTTTTACAGCATATTGACCTGTCTACTTTAAATCTGTTATTGTTCGACTTGGAATTTACATTAACAGCATTTGGGGCACATAGAATAAAACGCTTAAAAACTCCTAGAAAACTAATAGAAGAAATAGATAATCAGCCAGATCCACCTCCTAGATGTCCTTCTGGAAAAATTAAAATTAATGTCAGATTATCAAATCAAGTCAAACCATCATCAGTTCCACAGCCAGCTCAAACTAAAGTTAAAAATTTAGCTGGTATATTACCAACCCCAAGAGTTGGCACGTCACCATTAATTAAATCTTTAAATAATCAAAGTACTCCAGCTCAAGGTATAAATAATTTTGTAGTCTTTTTAATTCATATAAATATTTTTTTAAAAAAAAAAAGGTAAATCTAAGTATATCGTTTGTTTATTTAAGGTGTAACATTACGAGTGGCAGGTGGTCAACAATTACAAGGATACTCTGTGCAATTGGTTCAGCATCAAGGCAGTGTAAAAGGTATTAAATTGAAACATTTAAAAAATATTTTAATGCATCGTCGATTGATGATTGTATGTATTTTTCAATCATGTTTGCAACGGTGCTAGAATAATTTTCTCAGACCAGCCTGCTTATAATCACTATGTTATAAGGAGTCCAGAAACAAGAATACAATAATACTAGTATTTTTAGCTTTTGTTTTGTATATGTTCTATACGAGTCCCATGTATCTAATAGCTATACCTGTTGGAACATTGGCACATAACTCGCAAAGTACAACGACTACATCAACAACAGCATCTATGAATGCACAGAGAATTACAGTTGGGAATGCAAATATTCGAGATGGACTGCAAAGGTTGGCTACACACTCAGTTACAGTCAAGCAAGGTGATTCCGTCCAGAGAATACCAGTACCCGGTTTTGCACAGCTGGTTCAAACCTCTACTGGTAGACATATCATTTTGACTTCAAATCAACAAAATACTAACACAGGTTTGTGAGAAGAGTGATCATTTCCCACTGACAATCACATAATTTCAAAAATTAACATGACGATACATGGAGTATCTTTGCATGATGTTATGTGTTTTTGCTGATTTTATTAAAAATTTGTATTTTTTATTTTAATCTTAACATATATGATTAATAACAACAATTTTATATTCTAAGCCAATGATATAAACTTTGCATCAGTGTTTCAATAAAAAAAAAATTATTTTATTTCAGTTTCATTTCCGGTAATGACATCGAGTGGACAACGATTAACAGTTGTATCTAAATCTATAATGGGCCTATCTACTTCTGCGACCACAGTAAATAAAGTCGTTGGAGGAGTCGTTACAACTACGAGTGGAACAAGTGGGAGACCAGTAATGAGAGTTCCACCCATGAATGTTGCTGGATCACAGGCAGTACAGTCTACTGCTGGTAATGGGCAACCTACTCATCAACAAACTTTGCGCTGTGGTATTATCACGAGGCATACGGTAAAAGAATCTGAAAAGATACAAGCAAAGGAACAGCCTAAATCAGAATTTCATTTGGTAAATATTTGCATGATGTATTACTATTAATATCTATCTAAATGTAATGTTTTATGTTTTTTTATGAACTATTATATTTTATTATATATCAGCCACAATTAGAAGAAGAACGAAAGCAAAGAAGACAAGGAAAACTTCGTTCATTGGCAAACATTAACGAAGGGCGATGTGCAGCGTGTCCTTTATATGGTGAAGATTTATTTACTGCATTAAGAATTGGAAAACCATCCACAGCCTGTTCTTGGCATAATGGTTTTGTAAACTGCAAAACTGCAAAGATACCTGTTCGTACACGGAAGCAATTTTTCTCCTGTACAGAAGCATTAGCAGAAGCAATAAAAAGTACTGAACGAATTGTTGAAGAACTTAAAGAAGTTTTTGAGAGGTAGCTTTAAATAATATTATTGAATATAATTATTTAATATCTCTGTTATCTTCATGGAGCTATTTTTTTATTAAAGATTTGTTGTTTACGTTCCTGCTGTACGTGCACCAGTACCACGCTTCCATGTTTCTCATCCACCGCCGCATAAACTTTGGGGTCAGCGTCGCATGCAGATAGAATTGCAACACGAATTGTCACCAAAAATCCAATTATTCCATCCGGTGACCAGTTTGATGATGACACAATTCCCTGAACCTAGATTAATACAATATGATTGTGGTAAACTACAGTCCTTGGATCTTCTTCTTAGAAAATTAAAGTCTGGAAATCATAGAGTTCTCATTTTCACTCAAATGACTAGGATGTTAGATGTACTCGAAGCTTTTCTTAATTTCCATGGTCATATATACCTGCGTTTAGACGGCACTACTAGAGTAGATCAACGGCAGGTATGTTCGATTATTTATATCGTCAAATATTAAATGTTCAGCGTGTCGTTGCATTGTTCAACTTTTTTGTTCAGGTCCTAATGGAAAGGTTTAATGGAGACAAACGAATATTTTGTTTTATACTATCAACAAGATCTGGTGGAGTTGGTGTGAATTTAACAGGAGCAGATACAGTCATATTTTATGATAGTGACTGGAATCCTACAATGGATGCTCAGGCACAAGATAGATGTCATAGAATAGGCCAAACGCGCGACGTACATATCTACAGGTAAACTTGATATTGTATCTATATGGTTGTTAGTGAAATTAAAGTAAGAAATTAAACGACAAATAAATAAATGTTGCATTGAATTTTATCAGATTGGTGAGTGAAAAAACTGTAGAGGAAAATATTTTGAAGAAAGCTAATCAAAAAAGATTACTCGGAGATCTTGCTATCGAAGGTGGAAACTTTACAACAGCTTACTTTAAGAGTGTAAGAATTTTATTATTAAAAATGCAAACACATCTATAATATCACATTTAAAATTTATTTTTGTAATCATTATTTATACTTTACAGTCTACTATTCAAGATCTCTTTAATATCGATCAATCTGAAAATGACGCATCAACTAGGATGGCTGAAGTACTTGAACAAAAAGATCGAGATAAATCTATGACTAAAGATTCCTCAGGTGTACAAATACCAAGTCTATCCCAACACGTTGAAGACAAGGTGGCAATGGGTGCTCTTGAGAGTGCTCTTGCAGCTGCAGAAGAAGATCTCGATGTTCAGGCAGCTAAAACAGCAAAAGCTGAGGCAGTTGCTGATTTAGCAGAGTTCGATGAGAATATTCCTTTAGATGACGTGGACAAAGAAGACATACAAGTTAGCAAAGCGGAACAAGAAGTACAGAATTTAGTATCTCAGGTAACGAAAATCATTTAAATAATTTTATAATCCAACAATTTACACGTATATGTAATTATTATAAAAAAAAATAAGTAAATTTTCTAATTCTACAAATTCATCAAATAATTTTCATATTTAGTTAACGCCGATTGAACGATACGCGATGAAGTTCGTGGAAGAGTCTGAAGGTGCATTTTCAGCTGCACAATTGGCGGCAGCCGAACGTGAACTTGAAGAACAGAAGAAAGAATGGGAAATGGATCGTTTGCGTGCACTTCGCGAAGAAGAGGAAAGACGAATGCGACTGGCTGATGATGACGAGAAACCTCTGACCTTCGGACGTGAGGACGCGCAGAATCAGGTTAATAGTGCTAATAATTCAAAGAAATTAGTTAGTAAGAAAGTTCGGCGAGGTAGTAGTGGTGGTAATAGGAGGAGAAGGAGGAGAGGTTCGCGTAAGCGAAATAGTAGAAGTACTCGAGAATCTTCTGAGAGCGAAACAGATACTACGACAGAGTCTGATTCGGATTCTCAGGAGGAGGATGTTGTAGAGGATAGTCTCGATGAGGAGTCAAGTCATACAGAAAGTCAGAGTCAAGGTGATGAAGAGGACGAAGAGGAAGAGACTGATAATCGTAATGATTCGGAACGAGGATCTTATCCTAAACGTAATAATCGTTCGAACAAACCTTGCGATCAAAATCATTTCGATTTAAACAGTCCACGAACTAGATCTAGGGGGAACGTTAAAATTAATTTGTGGACGTTAGACGTTAGTCCGATTCTTCCTGGAGTTAAATGTCGACGTAGGTCTAGAAAAAGAAATAAGATTGATCTTAAAGGGAATGAGGCGACAGCCACTATCTCTGCCTCCTCTTTGTCACAGATTGAAAATGACATGAATACGACTGGAAAATCAAATGATTCTGACGAAGATGAAGATAGGGTTAAAACAGCAACTAAGGCTATTGAGGAGAGTTATAAAAAGACTACCTTTAATTGTCAAGAAAATTCTTCTTCGAATCTTTCGTGTCAATTAGAAATCGATGAAAATTCTATGAAATATCATGGTAAAGGTAACAACAGCACGACAGACGTTGTTAAGTGTTCTGAATTATCGGAAACTGAAATATTCGTTAGATCTGACTTAAAATCGACATCTATAATATCTTCAAATAACGAAGATACGGGTTCCCAGATATTTAAATGTGATATGGTTGTCGGAAAATGTTTTAATTCAACAACTGAGGTACTCGTTAATAATGAAACTGTTGGTGAAGAAGCTTCTTCCCTTCAGTCTTCCTCTTTACCATTGAAACCTTTTAACGTTACAACGACAGTTTCTGAAGTTAAAATAGAATTAGATGATATTACGACTAGCGTTGATAATAAAAAAAATTCCGAGACTTCTGAAATAAATTTTAAGTCGGAAAAAACTAAAATTAATAAATCTTCTGATAATGTTGCAAGATATAATCAGGACAAATTAGAGAATAAAGATTCTATCAATGAGAGTACTGAATCTTCTGAAAATGTTGAAAATTCAATTAGAAATAATGTGAAAGAAATTGTAGAAGCCAGTAATGAACCAGTAATTTCTAAAATTTTAATTGAAGAAACTATTGATAAATCAAATTGTTCAGAATCCAATTCTTCATCAGTCTATTTGAGCAGTGATGATAAATCAACATGTCCAATACCTAATTCTAATTCGAAATCGACATTATTTCCATACTCGCTTTCTTCATATGAAAATATACAAAATGAAAATAGTACTGATCCTGTGACTGTAGATAATAATGAAACTAAAAGTGATTCCCGTATAGATTTAAAAGAATCCAATTCATCTTTATTAGATGAGCACAGAAGTGTCGATTCAGATACAACGTTTCAAAGTATCGATAATTCTTCAATGGAAACTGAAGATTTGGTTAATGAATCAGTTACAGAGAATTCTGTGATATCAATTGATACTAGTCAAAAATTTACTACCGAAATTGCCAAGAATCAGGTTACTGAAGATGACGATCACCTAGAACTGTCTTCTACAGTTAGTACGTTAGATGATTCTCTTCCTACAAATGAATCTAACGATTTAAGTAATGAATTGTCGAATAAGGAAACGAACTTTGAAAAATCTGAAATACCTAAAAGAATAAATACAGAATCATCCAAGGAGTGCTCAAATAACGAATTGAAATCTAAATCATGGAAATCTGATTTATCTAGCACTCTAGGAGTAACCACGCGTAGTGCTAAAGCTGTTATGTTATTAGAAAACTCAATCAACAATGTTGATTCGGAAATAACATCTAATACAAATATAAAACCCGAGAAAACTTCATCATATGATACGAAGAATATAAAACTAGAAGCTGCTACTAGAAATTGTAACGTTGTTCTTAATTCACAAGTTCTAACATCAAAATTAACTCCATCTAGAATTTCTGATAGTAATTATAGTAATTCCCAGTCTGCCTCGGATTATAGCAGAGTAACAAGATCTTCTGTAAATCAATCAATGATGTTAACAGCAATCGAAAATTCGTATATGCAAAAATCTCAAAGACGTCAACCGAACACCACACCATCGTCAGATTTAAAATCACTTAGGCCGATTACTAGGTCTACCACGATTAATCCCCAAATGAAAAACGATGAGCAAATAAGTAATAATACTTATGAAAAACCAACGACCCGTAGTTCGAAATCATCTCTGGACAATAATAATGGTTTTTTAAATCCTGTAGTGTTCAGAAGAAGTAGATCCATACCACCCATGAAATCATCAACCACAGAGAGCAATGAATTATCGTCTACCGCACAAAATAAAACTATTCAAAAGAAATTAGTTGATAGTAGCGAGAGTGCTAGTGGTAATCAAAAACATCGTCCAGGTACACCAGTGCCTACTACTGAAAAAAGTTCATCCAGGGTGACCCGTTCTGGACAGGTTAGTATTTTAAATTATTTAAAGACACCATCGACGTCAGCACCGATGTTAAGAGGAAATCGACACATTCGAAAGACAGATTCCTTATTGTCGATAAAAGGGGGAGGAATAGTAGCCTCAGATGAACAAAAAATTTGTGAGCAACAAAATGTAAGCACAGATACGAATGGTAATGCGGTTGCTGCGGAAGAAGCATTTTCACATGAGAATGAACAGATCAAATTAACTTTTTCTGAAGTCAAAGAAAAACCTCAACGAACCGCTAAAGTTGTAGCTATTCTTACATTAGATACGAGAAATAATCATAATATCAAAACGAGTAATAGTAAAAACACGAATTCTTCTACTAGTGAGTCAAAACTATCAAATAAGAAGAATTCTGACAACATTTTAGAGATATCAAACAAGCGATTAACGGATAATTTATCGAATTTAAAGAACGAAGTAAAGAATATAAATGAATCAACACAAAAGGATGGGACGTCTAATGTAAACAGTACTTATTTGAATTCTAACAAAACTGTTAATGCAGCAAATAATCCATTAAAAACTAACAACACGGAGAAGGTTTCTTTGAAATCTGCTGTAATCGCCTTAGTCGATATAGACAATGAGTCGGGTTATAACACATTAACAGAAGTGACCTCGAAAAAATCAAGAAAAAAAATGAAACGTACACGATTGACCTCGGCTCATAAATCAAACCCTTTTCCTGCAGAAGGTAAAATTGGAGATACGATTTTAGAGACTTTTGATAACGAGGAGGTACAGATTCAACCGTTAAAGAAATCGGTTAGATTGCGATCTCCTTCCAATCCTCCTCCTTCTTCTCTTCTAAGCTCGGAAAAAGAGGAAACAACAACGGATAAGTTCAGTGATGATAATTCAATATCATCTTGAGTTTCACTGGAATTTTATTATTGCTGTAATATTTAGCAGTGCATTTTTTTGTATATAAAACATATACATAATATGTTAGTATCTATTACGTAAAAAAATCTGCCGTACGTATTAAAAAAATGCCTCTTTCGAAAAATCTCAGAAAAAATGGTGGCGTTACAGTACACGAAAAAGATCAAGTTCTGTTCTTCTTTTTCATTTTCTTTTTCTTCTTCTTCTCTTTTCTTTTCTTCTTCTTCTACTTCTTCTTCTTCTCTTTTCTTCTCTTCTCTTTTCTTCTACTTCTACTTCTACTTCTACTTCTCTTTTTACTTCTCTTTTTACTTCATCTTCTTCTTCTTCAATCTTTCTTTATTTCGAGTAGTCTTGTATATATATATATATGTATATTGAAAGAGATGTTCTTTTTGTTTATTATTATTATTATGATTATTATTATCATTATTATTAATATTATTATTATTATTATTACTCTTCTTCAATTTTTTCATTTGTATCTTCTACTACTCAGGGGGCACACATGTAATATTTTCTAGCATTGTAAATCGTGCCCTGCATTGTAAAGATTCGAAAAAAAAAGAAAGAATGAAAAATCGTTCGTACGGTGGTATTGTAATTTATACATTGATAATATTAAGTAAAATGTTCAGGAAAGAACATATATTACATGCATACACGTATACACACAGAACACACACAAGTGTATTATAATAGTTTATATATAATTAGAGACACAGGTAAAAAAAGAAAAAAAAAGAAAATAATCTGTTGTGTCGTGTAGCTTTTAGGATTTAAACGGCGTTTAAAAAACATTTTAAAAAAAGAAAAGAAAAAACACAAGATGCGGTGTCGAGTTTAAAAATGCAGTGAGAAAGATTTAAAATAGGGCTCATGATAATTTATTAAGAAAAAAAAAAACTCGCCGTACTTCTGCTCTCATAACAAAAAACAAACAAACAAACAAACAAACAAAAAGTAAAAAAGAAAGAAATACCTTGCACCATATAAATCATGGCAAGGTATGATGACCTGATTATATCTTAGCTGTAAGACTAATTCTTCGTTTATCAATATATCCTTTTCTCCTCCAATGTAATACTTAAGTTGCGTGCCTGTTTTTTGTATGATCGAGTGCATCCGAGAAAGGATAATAAACAAAGTATTCCTTACTACGAAATAAAAAAGCTAACAAAATGTGTTTTCTTATTTCTTGGTGCGTATCCAAGTCTGCTCGATCAAAGGTTCAGTTCCGTTTTGGTGTCAAACAACTTGCTCAGTGTGCTTGTTTATATGATATATTTCTAAAGTAAATTATTCACACTTATCTCTCTCTTTTTCTCTGTCGTGCGGGTACTTTCTCTATTTTTTTAATTTTTATCTCTTTATATATATATATTACATATATATATATACATATATATATAATATATATCTATTTCTCTCTTTATCTCTATCTCTATCTCTACCTATATCTATATCTATATCTATATCTATATCTATTTCTCTCTCTCTCTCTCTCTGTTATTATTTCTATTTCTATTTCTATTTCTATTTCTATTTCTTTCTTCACCTTTTTCTCTCTAGCTTTCTACAAAACCCGTCTTCTTTTTTTCTTCTTTTCTTCTTCTCTTACATTCTCGTTAATGTCTGTTTGGTGTGGCAAGGCTGTCATGACCGCACATTTATAAAAGGCAAAAGAAAAGATATTTGTTATTATTTTTAGATGGTAGCATGCATAGAAAGAGCTCCAATAATAATAATCTATAGTTTAGAAAAATGGCACCAAAACACTGCCTTTGCCATTCCAAACTTGGAGTCACCCAAGATATAAGCAGGCACATTGACAAGCGTACGGGTTCCAAAAGTACTAATAATAATTATCATGGTAACATTTCATACCGTTTAAAAAGAGATGATTTTCTTTTTTTTTTATTTAGAAATATACATATATATATATACATACATATATTACATATATATACATATATATATGTGTAAAAGAGGAACAAGCCTTTGAGCGAATCATACATGTCCATGCTTCCTTTTTCTTCTTCCTAAATTTAATTAAAATATATTAATATTTCTTATTTTTATATTTATTATAAAAAAGAAAGGAGAAAGTTTAGTTTAGCGCATACTTTCTTACCTATTACTAATATTCGTGATAGTAAGAATAAAAAAATATATGTAATAAAACAAAGTAAAAAAAAATTGTATATATAATCAGGAAGTTTTTGTAAGGTAAGGTAAGTTGAATTAATATTTACAAAAAGAGAACTGTGCCGAGGTAATCATACAATATATACATGCATATATACGAGTAAATTATTTATTTCTCATATATATTATTCTACAGATTTATTTAACATTTTTTATTCAATGAATAATTTTATATCGCACAATTGATTTGATGATTATGCTTTCCTGTCTTACAGATATGGTTGTCAGACGACACGATGGAGCCAATGCCGGTTAGTAAACAAATATATTGGTATTAATCTGTATTTGTTATACCAATTTAAGATATACCTTTATTCGTTGCAATATGTAAGTAGTAATATTTATAACCTGGGGGGGGTTGAAATGGTTCTGATAATAACTGTTTTTCAAGCGGTTATAAATTGGTTTTGATTGAAATAATTATAAAGAACTGAAGAAATGTTATAACTCTTATGGATATAAGAAACGAAAACGATTTGGGTGAGAACAGTTATATCACATAAGTTGTAACATTTGTTTGGTTCTCATAATTATTTCAAAACATACCGATATCATAACCGTTTTCAACCCATATTTATGATAGATGTGGTGTCCGCCAACTCCTCCTACTGCAGACAATGATGTCTACATTGATTACTCATTGGGATTTTTGTATGGAAATACGCCAATGTCAGAGGCACAATTACCTCCTATCTATGTTAAAAAAGAACAAAAACGAGTTAGATCTGACACAGGAATAAATGAACGAGATGGTAAGGATATTCAATTAACTCCTTATTTTGCATTGTGATGTACAAGATAATTATTGTTTTAATGCTAACGAAATCATTCATTTAGGACGACGTCCGATAAAAATGCGACATAAAGAAGAATCTGTATATACGCCTCGTTCCTTGTTTGATAGACCATCGCCTGCTTTGATGAAAATACGTAGAGATATGAAGCTTCATAAATATCGTGAAATCGTAAGACCTGCTATATCAATGCCTGGTGGTATGAAACCATCGCATATGACGAAAAATCCTATCGAACAGGAACAACCCATATTGGAATGGATGATACATGAGGATTGGGCATTGCTTCAAGCGATTCAAGTTTATCAAGGGTTACCTCTTAATTTAATGATATTGTCTCCTGGACAAACACCAAATTGGGATTTGGTTGCAGATATTGTTAATAACACCTCGCGAATATATAGATCACCTAAACAATGTAAAAATCGTTATGAATCTGTGATTATTCCTAGAGAGGAAGGAAAGCTTCTTTACGATACAACACCAAAGAAGCAAAAGAAACAAAAAGGCGTATATAAAATACCTCAAGTCTCTGAGGTAAATTTCAGTTATTTCTCTGATGATATAAGGATAATGCGATTATTTAATCATTTTATTATATGCTATATTATATATTATTTTTATAGCAACAAAGTAAAACGAATAGGCCGATGCGAACATCTCAGTTATACAATCAAGATAAAAATAATTCATTCACGATGATGTGTTGCCAGAGATTCGATATTATCAAATCTGTTTCCAACAAAAGAACTTCTACCGTTAAACCTTTATTAGTAAATCCTTTACTGAAGAATCCTACGAATGTATCGGTTATTGCTGATTGTCAAATTCAATATGACAATCCACTAGCCCCGATAGAAGTCGCTACGCGAAGAGCTGATAGAATAGCAAAAGAAAAACTAAAGCACGCCGTTAGTATCTTTAATGAATTTCTTTATTTTTTCCACATATTTGATTTAGGATAATTAATTATTATCAAAACATATTACTTAGGTTTTAAGTGTGGAACAACAACAGCAAGCGGCAGCACGTTTATTGCAACAACAGCAACAAGTGCAGCAACAACAACAAGCCCAACAACAACAAGCTCAACAACAGCAGCAAATTAAATTGCAGCAACAGCAACAGCAACAGCAACAATCGCAACAAACAATATCGAATGCCACACCTCCTCAAGTGCATCAATTGGCACAAGTAGTGACGACCGTAGCAACAAATGTTCTTACATCTATGAAAACTGTAACAACAATGAGCAGTGTCACAACTTGTGCCACGACGATGGTCACTACAACGGTTAAAGCACGACAAGGTGGTACATTAACTATGCAGGACGTGAGAGCAACTCCAACTGTCGTTAGTGTATCTAATCTTCAAGCAGCTCAGAGAATAGCAACGGCTGGTTTAGTATCGGCTGCTCAGAGTTCTACAGGTGTGACACCTAAGGGAATAGTTGGTGTTACTGTAGCTGCGGCATCTGGTAGCAAGACTTTGACGCCTGCCCAATTTCAATATTATCGTCAACAACAGCAACTTCTTTTGAGACAGCAACAGCTAAAGGTTATGCAAGCACAAGGAGTCGGCGGGCAGAAAGTCTCAGTAGCTGTTTCTGCTGCTCCAGCACAACAAAGAGCAACATTAATGAAACAGGGTATTGCTGCTGCAACTGCTGCTCAAGGTGGTGTTGGAAAACAAACAGTAGCAAGGGCAGTATCAGAGACTGAAATGGCAGCTTTATTAAAGAGGCAAACTTTGCAACAACAAGCTAATAAGGCAGTAGCTCAAGTTCAAGTACCTACTCAATCTGGGCTTACACCAGCGCAAATATTTGCACAAACTGGATTACAAGTTCAACCAGCGGGTACATCAGCTAGTGGAACACCGGTAGCTACTTTGGTAAAAGCCGGTGTGAGAACTGCTACACCACAGCAAATTCGACAATTGGCACTTCATCCTCAAATAATAGCCCAGAGAAAATTGCCAGCTCAAAAAGTAACGCAATTAACTCAAGTTACTACTAAAGGTGGGGTACAAGCGCAACTGATTGTTCAACAGAAAACTTTACCAACTGCTATGACAATGCAACAGATTCAACAAGTAATGAAGCATGTACAGCCGTCTGCTATGCAACAATTTACACATGTAAGTGTTCATTGACTTGCGCGTTTCATAAATGGTCCTTTATTCCCAATATTAAAATATTTGGATTTTATCATTTAATTGTAGGTCTCAACGGGACAAACTGTTTCGCAACCAGGTCAAGTAGTTTTAGCCAAATCTCCTTTGCAAACTCGAGTAATACCAGTAGCTCCAGCTGCCTTAAAGCAAACTATTCAAGTAGTAACTGGTGGTAACCCCCAGTTAAGGCAAGCTGCACCTATTCAAGGAAAACCAATTGTTACCACAGCAAGAGGCAGTCCAGGTTCCAGTCAAGTTAGACTTCAAACTATTGCACATCAAGTTCACCCACAGCAAGTGCAACAACAACAACAACAACAACAGCAGCAGCAGCAGCAGCAACAACAACAACAACAACAACAAACACAAGATACTCAACCAAAATAATTTGGTTGGTAAGTATAAGTTTTTATATGTGTTCGTGCTGAGAAGTTATAGGTGTTCACAATTGTTAGGCTCTACAATTGAGAAGAACTTAAGTTCGATTGTTTATTCAATATTTACTATAATTCGTTATCAAAAACACATTCCACACTTAACTACAAATACGTGAATTATGATTTTTCGATTTTCTTATACAATGATGGATCAGTCTCGTGGATGATATATATCCCGCGACGTAGATTATGTGAATATTTATTAATAAGTGAAAACAGTACATAGATTTAACTGTTAATTATACATTAGAATTAATCATTTGTTTGAATTATTTTACGAGCAGAGAATAAAGCGAATTTCATCAAGTCTAAGGTTCTATTTTATTTAGAAACATTGAGAAAGGCGAATGAATGTGTATGATATAAAAATATATATATATATGCATACATGTATGTGGTGTCATGCATAAACATATTTATATTTATATATCATATTTATTAGAAGTTAATTATGTAGAACCTCAAAATTATTTCGAGGAATTATAATAATAGATTATTACATACGTAAGTGCTTCCGATTTCTATCATATATAATATTAAAATAAACGTAATTTGTAAATTTAAATTGTTCACATTCTTGTGCAATGTTGTTTGAAATTATCGTTATAAAATATGTATAAAAAAAATACCTTTCACCGTAATATTATTTACAAAAAAATATATATATATGTATAATAATAATAGTTTTGTGTTTACTGACAAAAAAAAAAATAAACCTTTTTATTTCACTATAGAAATATTTATTTCCTTTATAGAAAACAGGTCTTTTATATTTCATTCGGTAAAGGTTGCATTGCGTATCATTAGCGTCTTCTCCGTAGTAAATATTTTTGTAATTTCTACAATATTATGAAAGAAAACAAGAGTAAGTAACCATGACACAAATTTCAAAAGAAAAAAATAATTATAACAACGGATTTAATACTGGAGATAGAAAAAACAAAATATAATAATTAATTATTATTAATATCATATAAAAGTCAAATATCATAGTCTTATGTTACTAACGTCGACCAGAAAATCTGAAGTATATGTGTGAAGAATTTAAGAAGAAATGATTATACATATACAATAACATATACATATATGTATTATTGTATGTATATATTAATGTTATTTTTATTTGCCATTTGCTGTACAATATTGCTGGTCATATTGTCTCGATAAGAAATAATTACGAAACAAAAATTCCTTAGAAGACATAAGGAAAAATTCTAGAATCTAAAATAAAATAAAATAATAAAAGAAAGAAATGATACAGTCGTGCGAATTGATGTACAATTAATGGCCAAAATAAGTCATTTTATATCGCATGATATTCTCTTTGTGAGATAAACCATTTTTTTATCACATATAAAGAAAGGAGAGATTGCATAATGCTTTTTTTTAAGCATACAACCTGAAATCAGAATACGCTTAACTCACAAATATACGCGTCAAATGATTAAAAAAAAAAAAAGAAGAATGAAAGAAAGAAAAAATAATATTAAAAAAAAGAAAAAAAAAGGAAATCGTACTAAAAATTGCGTCTGTATATGTGTGTATGTGTGTGTGTGTGTGAGAGAGAATCAGTTACCTATAGGATTTAAAACTTCAAAGTAAATAAATAAATTTATCGCTAGCGAGGATGCGATATTTATACTAAAATCATTGGTAGAATTGAAATAAGATTGTAACAATAATATGTATGTATGTATATGTATAATTATATTGTATTATAGTAATTAAAATAAAATTTCCCATATAATTAAGTTGACAGGTTGGAGGACTGAATTTAAACATTTAAGTTTATTAGAAGAAGAGAAGATGAACAAAAAAAAATATTGAAAAAAAATCATTAAAATGTATTTGTAATTATTAAACTAATTACGGTACGTAAAAAAATTGTCTACGATTTTTTTTTACCTATAAAACGCCGTATTTAATTGTAACATTTATTCCTTAGGTCTCTCTATTCATAACTCCTATATAATTAAAATTAATTAGAAAAAAAAATCTTAAGGTTATCTACTCCTACATAAAATTAACTACATAATATTTATATATGATTTTTGTGAACAAGGTATTAAAAAGATTAAAGTTCGAACGAAGAGACAGACTTTTCGAATTTCGAAGAAAATTTTACTTTCTCTGATGAAAAATAATTTTTAAAAATATATGTTTTGTTTGCATTTAGTGCTGTATCATTGAAAAGACCGAAAAAGGGCACCGTCTCTTTAACACTACATGTGTCGAATTTTTGTTTTAAATGTTAACAAATTTATGCAACGAAAAATCAATAATTCTAAATTTCCATGTGCAGATAAGAGAAAAATTTTTTTTAATTATTTTTTTTTTTTTTATTTATTTTGTTTGTTATCAATATTTTTATTGGTTATCTCAAAGAAATTATATAATTAAGATGTAAGATGACATTATAAAATTAAAATATCATCTTGTGAAAAAGCTAACATTATTTGGTAAAATGTCGATGTAGTATTATGTGACCTAAAAGTTACATAGGCCCATAGAGGGTTTATTCAGGATTGTTATAGTAAAAATACGTAAAAGGGTTCTTTATAATTCACCGATAAATGGCGCTAATGTCGTCGTCGTTGCAAGCGCTCCCTATTAGTCGAACATACGTACTAAACACAAGCATTCAAGTCGTCGACTCTTTGGTAGATAGAGTTTATGATAACGTGAAGTGATTAAATTTGACGAATTTAAGTCTTGTTGACGCTTAGCAGTAGTGTCATTGTGAATAGAAAACGTATTATTTGTGAATTATTGACAATTAACAAATAAGAAGATCACGTCAATATGGTTCAACAATATCAATCACCTGTTCGAGTTTATAAGCACCCATTTGCCCTTGTCATGATGGTATGTTTATTATTATACAGCCTTCAAACAGTTCTATCATGAAATATTTATTAGACTTAGCTCGTCTTACTTTGGTCATGAATGTACATAAGTAAATTACAGGATAAAACCTTGTCTCTTCTTACTCTAAGTTGATCAAAGCAACGCGTTAGACTATTTTATGATTAAAAATTAGATATATATATGATATTATATATATAGCATAAAACATAATAAGATTATTGAAGATGTGATACTTTCACTTCTATAATTTCCTATACTTGTCCTTGTTAAAATCCTATTACGCAATAATCCTACAGATATATACACATATCATGTTCCAGATCAAAGTCATTTGATGGTTACCCCTTTAAATTATGATTAATTTTTATGGATTCACATAAAAATTTATGAATTATGATATTTCATTTTATTTACATTAGTGTGTGTTTCTTCAAATTATGATATATATACCTTATATTTGTAGGCTTATGAACGCAGATTCCCAACGTGTCCACAGATACCAGTATTTGTAGGATGCGATATTACATTAGACGAAGAAAGTGAAGATGGTGCTGTTAGAACAACAGAAAGAAGATGTAAATTAAATGTTGAAGCACCATATATTTTGAAAAAAGTAAATACTTATGTTAAATATATTTTCAAAAAAAAATTACATGTATACGCATGCAATTGATTGAATTATTATTACTTTATATTTTATAGATCATTGGTGTTGATTTTGTTTATTTTATTCAAAGAAATGTATTGAATAGACGTAAGAGTGTATTAGAAATTGAGGCATACAACGAAAGCTTCTCTTCTAGAGTAATCGTCGTTGAGAAATGTAGATACTTTGTAAGTAAAATATATATTTTTATGTGGATTATTAATGAGATTTTATTTCTCAGTATTATACTCGTGTATTTATTATAAAAATATATTTCAGATTCATCCAGAAAATCCTGAATGGACTTGTTTCGAACAAACGGCAAGTTTAGATATTAAAAACTTTTTTGGATTTGAGAATTCAATGGAAAAGTTAGCGATGAAGCAATACGCTCAAAATATTTCAAAGGTAAATATACTTATATCTTAGAAAGAATTTCTTAAATTTTTAATCCAGTTCTATTTGTAATATTTAAATTCAAATGATATTTCAGGGGAAAGAAATAATAGAATATTTCATCAATCAATTAAAAGAAGAAGGTGTAACGTATGTAGCTCCATGGAGAGATCCAGAAGAAGAAACTACTAAGGAAAAAGAGTAAGTGCTAATAAATTAATATGGTAAAATGTAATTGTTGCAAATGATAGGTATCAATATTATTAACACGTTAAGCACGGAGCCAATTTTGCTGTGCTTTCCATTCAGGCAGTGATTGCTCGTCAGTTTCTAGGAACCGACACTATGCTTAATATGTTAAATTAAAATTGGGCTATATATGAATAGCACATCAAGATCCAAGAGCACCTCTCTTTCTATCTACTCTCTGTTTGTGAAAACATTTGTTGGAAGTTTCATATCTTAAAATATGTCTCTTTCTCTTTTTAATTTGCAGCAGTTAAAAACAAAACAAAATTTAATATTGCTCCTAGATTAATATTAGCGAATATAATCAACAACACATTCTTCTACATCTGCAATGGTTCATTTTTTTATATAGGAAGTATGTGGGTGATGGTAGTGAATTGCATAGTGACAAAGAAGTATGTAATGTCGAGAACAAGTTGTCTAGTAATAGAGGTATTATTTTCTTTTTAATAGTTTTTTTTTTTAAATCATAAAAATATCATGATACAGTATATATAATAATTTTGTTTTTTCTTTTCATACTTCAGAGATACAGCTCTCATCAGATTACATAGAAAGATATTTAGGAAAACTAGACATGATGCAAGAGAGCAAATTGATACAATTGCGACATAGTATAGAAGAATTAAGAGGTAGTTCAGTACCAGCCGATGCAACGCTACTGAGGTTCTTAAGGGCTACTGAATTTTCAGTAGAAAAAGCAAAAGATATGTTGACGCAATCCTTACATTGGAGGAAAAAACATCAAATCGACAAACTTCTCGAAGAGTATGAAACTCCTCAAGTCATCAGAGATTATTTTCCAGGTGGTTGGCATCATTTTGATAAAGGTAAGATATTATGTTCAAATTATTCATTCAGTAATAAAATAAATACTTAATTATTTTTATTTTATTTTATAGATGGACGGCCACTGTACATTTTAAGATTAGGTCAAGTGGACGTGAAAGGTCTCCTTAAATCAACTGGAGAAGATGAATTATTATTATTGGTATAAATATTAATTAATATTTCTAATTATAGAATTACACTATATATACAAAAATACTTATTATTATTATTATTATTAGGCATTGCATATCTGCGAAGAAGGACTTCTTTTAATGGATGAAGCAACTACTGTTTGGGGTCATCCAGTTTCGCAATGGTCTTTGTTAATTGATTTAGAAGGTTTAAATATGCGTCATCTTTGGAGACCTGGCATAAAGGTATTAATGATATTGAAAAATATTTACGTATATAATTAATATATATGTTCTTTTACGAATTAACATTAAATTATAATAATAATAACAAATGCCTTTTAGGCACTATTGAGAATTATTGAAATAGTAGAAGCCAATTATCCTGAAACAATGGGGCGTGTTCTTATTATACGAGCTCCTAGATGCTTCCCTATATTATGGACCCTCATTAGCACATTCATTCGTAAGGATTCATCAACTTTATATTATACTGTTAATTAATTTATTAATAGTTGTCATAATTTTAATGAATTTTTATCCTAGATGAAAATACAAGAAAAAAATTCATATTTTACTGCGGTACGGATTATCAAGAACAAGGGGAAGGTGGTCTTAGCGATTATATAGATCCAGAATTTATTCCTGACTTTTTAAGTGGTTCATCTGAGGTAATATCACTGTTATTTAATATTTCATATAATTTTTAGTTTTATCTTATTCAAAGGTCTTATAAAACAAAAAATAAGTACAATTTTTATTTTAACAAGTTCGTAAAATTATCGCATATAGGGAGAAATTAGCTAAAACAATTGTTAAATAATTTTGAAACATAGAGATTTATTTAAATAATTTTAATCAATATATAAACTATTATATATATTACTATTATATATATATATATATATAATAGTTAATCTATTAACCGCTAGGAAAATATATACGAAGTATTCACGGTACCTCGAAGATATTATGTTTTCGACGCTGCAGCCAACAATCTTACAGACAGTGTAAGATTATAATATATAAAATTTATGTTCTATTTGTTGTAAATATTACACTGTTCAAATCAATGCAAAATGTATAACAGTAATATAAATTGTGATGTACCTCACTCCATGTACTTTTAAAGGTGCACTATACTTAGTTTCAGTAGTCTATTTCATCATATATTTGTATATATGATATAAATATTATAATTTTAAAATCTATTTAAAAAAAAAAACATTTAATCAGTAAAAATCGTACGTTACATCATACATGTAAAGAATTTGCGAATAATGATATTTTTTTGTCGTCTCATATTATTAGCTGTAGTGCAAGAAATGTTTTGCAAATTTATCAAACGTGTAAACAAGAAAAAGTAACGATATTAAATTAATTAAATTAATGACTTATATTTATCATTTGTTCAAAATGACAGACTTATATAATGGAAGGCGGAGTAGTGCCAAAACATTTGTATAAAGTTGATCTGGAGAATACAGCTTGCGAACATGAGCATAGCTTGTATCATTCTATCAGTTTGAGTCGTGGACAAAGTCATCAAGTTACAATCCAATGCGATGATCCAGGAGCTGTTCTAACATGGGACTTTGATGTTATGCGACACAACGTAATCTTTACTGTATTACACAAACCAAAAGATTATAACATTGATCCCTCTACAGGTAAATAATATTATTATAATAAATAATATTAATGATTTATAATAATTATAATATAATTGTTAACAAATTTGATTACAGAAACTTCAGAATTTACACCATCTAGCGATCATGAAATAACTATTTCAAAAGAATTAAAAGAAGGTTTTATAAAAGTAGAACCGAGTGTTGTATGTCACGATGGAGAAAGCATTCAGGTATTCATATTTGTCCTTTTATGGTTTGTAATATATTTTATTTATTGAGAAGAAAAATAATATAAAACGTTTTTTGTTAGGGTACACATATTATGCAAGTTGCAGGAACTTATGTTTTACAATGGCAGAATCAAGAAGAGCAAGGAGAATTTCTCTCATCAATAAGCTCTCATAAGGCACAACTTATGTACTTTTATGAAACTTTACCATCGGTACATTACAGGTATATTTACATAGTATTTATATGTAATAAAAGAGTATGCAGAATTAGATAAAAAATTAACCATCATTCGTATTCGATGAAGGGGATCTATGTTGAGTTTGCAATCTGCAGTGAGTGGACGATCTGTAGCAAGTTCATCCTTATCTAGATGAGAAGCAATCACTACCAGGTATGTTAATAACAATGTTAATTTTAATCATACAACTTTTTGTTGATGTATTAATATAAGTATGCGTTTATATTTATTTCTTTAATTCTATCTATAGAAGATGCAATAATTGATACAAAATGAGAACCAGCTGATACTGGTAATATAAGTACTATATTTTTATTGACGGGTCTAAAGGAGGAAAGAAGTACAAGAAATTATAAATTTATTAACAAGGTAAAACAAGAATACGGTTTAAAGGGAGTGATGAAAACCTAAACAGATATTAGTAAAAACGTAATCATACAATTGCATCACGTTAACTAAATAATTTACACTTTTTATTCATTGACACTTAACATTATTAATCATGAATATTCTGACCTAAACGAAAAGTTTACTTTTAAACGATTTATTTTAATAAGACGAAGATAAAGATTTGTAATATTTCATACAATAATTTTATAACAGAGTTTGCTTATACAATAATTACACCAAACTGTATATATATAAATCAAAGTACCTGTAATGATTTTACTTTTGAAAGAAATTTAGAATCTGTCGCTTTTATGCATTTGTTTATAAATCTAGAAGTAAAAATATTCAATTCAATTAATTTTACGATACTTTTGTTTTTTAATAAAGTTTTTATTATACACAAACAAGACTATCGAATAACGGGAACAATTTGATCATTTATATTTATTTTATTATTACATAATATTATATAATATTTTATTGATTATGTATATACATTTGTATCAATTATTATAAATCATATATATTGATTAATTGCATTTCGCTAATGCATGTAAAATTTGAAAAAATTTATGTCGAATGGAAGTTATGTTTTTTTGTGTTACGATTTTACGAAAGTATATATAAAAAACAAGAAAAAATAAATACTTTTAATTTAGACGCGTAAATCGGTATCGTAATTATTTAATAATAAATTAATATTAAATTCGGTTTTTTTTTATGCAGCTTCCTTACACGTGTCAATGAATTTTAAGTAGTTTTGCAAAATTGTATAATTTAAAATTTTTTTGATAGCATAAGTATTTTTTGTTTTTTTTTTAAATAATATAAAGTATATTTTTTATTACAAAAAAATTTATAAATATGATGTTAATTATATCGTGTTAATGCAGTTTAAAGCATGACGAACAATATATATATATATTATATATATTGAAAACAATAACATGTTATATACCTATATAAATAATTATACTTCCAGTAAATGCTTATTATTTACTAAAAGTATAGATGCTTAAGAACAGACTTTGCTGTTTATATAATTATAATAGAAACAATAATAATTATTAAAGTAGTTTTTATGATAACGAATTTGCAATATACAATTGAACATATATTACAACTGAGATTTGATAACAAAAAAAAATATAGATTACGATTTAGATGAACAAAAAAAATTTTGTATACAAAATCAATAATGTCTATATACACGATATAAAAATATAGTTGATAGATATATAAAAATTATGATGAAGAAAATTAATCACATTTTAGTATAGAACGAAGGAGTAGTTTTATTATTCTTTCGTTGATAGAAATATACACACAATCTTATAATAATTAAAATTAAAAATGAAACTTAAACATTCCTATGATAATATCATTTAATTTACATTTAATAGATTTTATCAAATAATTCCACTAATGAATCTGACTAAATCCATCCATTTTAAATATCAGCGATTAAAGATTAATGCATATTTTTTTTTTTTAAATAAGGTTATGGAATATTTCATAGTTCAATAGATTTTATTTTATTGGTAAATTATTTGATTATATATATATCAATAATTCAGGAAATATATCTATCCGTAACATTAGTTCAAATAACTAAGCTAACACTCGCAGGGAAATACAAGTCTATCATTAAAAACATGGATGCTTTATTTTGATATTTAATAAATGAAATATTAATTGTGATTGAAAATGGCCAGTCTTAAAGTTAAACTTGTACTTCTCATATAATATAAAATAGAAAAGCTACTTTTATATTAAATAATAGAGAATTTATAAGAAAATGGTAGATTAGAATACATAATGATAACTACATTGCTGCTGCTTTTTATGTACAGTAAATAATAGCTTTTTACTATTTTGCTTTCCTATATATAAATAAATATATTCGATATAAGAATATATTATTTTCTAAATAATGAAAACATTTTGTAAAATATTGTTCCATCTACAAAATGCCTACATACGTTTTTGTATCTGTTAAATAACTAGTTTTGATGAATGCTGCAATGTAGAAAAATATTAACATTAAACAAAAAGAAAAATAAAATAAGAACGAAGCCAAAAAAATTGAATCTATTTTTACAATCTATTGTAAAAAGTTGTTATAAAGAATACTAAAAAAATGTTATTACATACTTGTATACCGAATGAAGAAGTATGGCAAAGTAGAAAATATATTTATTAGTAAAATTGATATAGAATATTTCTTAATATGATTGAAATAAGAAATATATTACAAGCAATCAGGGAATAATTTAATAACGAATGATATAATTAAAAAAACATATCTATTTATAGAAATTATCTTATGTATATATATATTCAATAATACGCAATACATCTTTATCTTTACTTATAAGTTTTATCTTATTATCCGATGTCAAATCATTTATGAGCAATTCAAATATTATCATATCCTATTGTTTAATATAAATTAGGAAAATTATATATTTAAAAAAAAAACTGATTTCTTCATAATATTGCTGACAACTAATAATAAAACAAAATTATCTTCTTTTAAATCCATATTTTTTTCTTTCATAGAAGAGATCCGTCTTGGAACTGCCCAAATTAACTATTTTAGGACAACCATCTCTCTGAAAAAAATGTATAAAATTAATTGTAACATATATTTGTTAATACTATTTGATGCAAATTTATATGGTTATTACTAAATAGGTATACTCACATCTTTTTCTTGAATAGTGCACTCTTTACAATAATATGCATCTGATACGCCTGGTCCTCCACATATCACACACCGTCCTTGGTATGATCCATAATTACATTCATCGCATATTCTAACTAAAGTACAAGGTCTAACATAGGAGTCGCAAATAACACATTTGCCATCACATTTTTCACAGAGACGACCAATGGCTAAAAAAAAAAGAAAAACAGTTTAATTATAATTTCTGTAATGCATTTAAATATTATTTTTTAATTATTATTATTATTATTAATATTTAAAAAATAGAAATGGTTTTAACTTACCAACACCCGGTTGTTTACGACAAAAGATTAAATCTGGATGATGTTTGGCCATATTTAAAAGAAATAATTAAGCACTTTAAAATATTTACAATTTAATCAAATACATGCAGTTTGTAAGGTTATGTATTCGACAACATTAAAAATGCAATCTTATTTTTTTTAAATAACTATAATTTGTATTGTTTAAATTATACTTTAAATGAATTTATTACAAAAAAGAGGGAATTTTTAGAAAAATTGTAAACTTTATTTATAAATATTCACAATAGTCAACAACAATAGCAAAGGCGTTGCAATAGGTTAGACCGACATATACATGTAAACGAAACTTTATAGAATTCTAAAACATCTAAAAGAGAGTGAATAAAAGTAAATATAATTTTTAATAGATTTTAAATTACACAGTATAAAACAATATTTTATTAAAATTTCATTGGTACTTTTACAAATTTTATGTCAATATTTTACTATACAACATTTTATTTTTTCATAAAAAACCGCCATACGTTTAATTACATTCGTTTCCGATACAACACACTTAATTAATAGATATATAATTTTTAATAAAAAATTTATATATTTTATTAGAAAAAAAAAGGATATTACATATATTATTTAAAAAATACAAAACAAATTCATATTAATATAATTATTTTAATAAAACAGTCAATGTATTGATACATTTAAAGTGACGTCATATCTACAAAAAAGTTTGCGTACTTTATATTTTTATTTTACTATTTTAAATAGAAAAGAACATTTCATTACTTAATTAATTTTATCATAAGAATATTTTGAATATAAATAATTTAATTCTTGATAAAAACGAAAGAAAAATGTTTATTTTTAAAAAATATCAAATGAACAAAATTAAAATATGAATTATTGGATTAAATTGGGGGAAGAAGAATTAGTATTTTTGTCTAAATGTTGACACACATACATATATATAAATAATATGTATGTATATATTAACATATTTAGAAATAGAGAAAGAGAGACAGTTTTATTTAAGAAGTCATAGTATTCCTAGATAGTTTAAAACACAGTAAAATAACATTTAGGGAATAGCTTACAAGAAATATGAACAACCCTTTTAAATGACATTCACATTAAATCAAACAAAATTACACATTTTCAAATATACTTTTCCATTGATTCTTCTTCTTCTTCTTACTTTCAATATGTTATAAAGAGTACGAGGCAAACAGCTACTTTATTCAAGAAATATTATCATATACAAGCATACGTTTACATGATATTAATCATTACATAAATTTATTATATTTTTTTTTTTGTATCTTTGTAATATTATTTTTTTGTTTGTTTTATTTATTTTTCTTCTTTTTTTTCTTTTTCCATCAGTTACTATCTGATAATCGTCGTCGATGTTTTATCCTTGTAAATTAACGTCGACGTTTATTGTTAGAGCGCGATTAATTACTTAATTAATTCATTAGACAATATTTAATATATAATAATTTGGTACGTTCTCCTCGGTACGTACCACCACTTCAACGTTATGTATGTAAATTTCCCAAGCATTCACATTATATTTTTACTAACTATTGATCTATTTTTTTCTTATTATTTTTTTTTCCTTTCTTTCTTCCTTATTTTTATTTTCTGTATTTTGTTTTGTCTTCTTGTCTTTACAAGCTAACATGCAATATTTTTTTTTTGAACATTTATTATGCAATAACACGTAATAAACAATTCATTGCGATTTCTTTATATAAAATTATTATATTCAAGTTAGGATTGCGATAATGTGCAAAGTTAAGAGACTGAAAAAAAAGAATAAACAGAAATAGCAAAGTAAACACGTTCTATTTGATTTACTTTAATAGGGAAAATTTATGAATAGAGATGCAGCAGCAACAGCAGCCATGTGTATTATTAGATCATATTTAAAGCACACCACTTTTACATAATTTATACTCCAACACCCTCGATATCATTATACTCGACATATATAAGAATGTTTTACATGACGTGATATGAAAAATGAAATAAATATATACTATATCGCTTTTAAAAAATTTAACAATAATTTGTTTGTAAATATTAACTATTATTATTGCATGCACATTATACACATTTATTGTATCATTATTATCATTATTATTAATATTATGATGATGATTATTATTATTATTATTATTAATAATATTATTATTTGCACACATTTATTTAACACGCTATTTTTATTTCGTTATTATTATGATTATTATTATTATTATTATTCCAATAGTGTTATTAATTTGATATTAATTTTGTATTATATAAAGAGATAAGATATAGAAGGTGTTAGTTAGAAGAAAAGTTTATATATATATATATATATAGATTTTTTTCAAAAAAGAAAAAAAAGAAAAATATATTTAAACTTGTGAAAACTAAAGAAATCTTATTGAATTGTTTCCTACAGTGATTACATTGTTATTTGGGGAAGACTCTTCCCATAAAAGGGATAAATAAAAATTATTATTACGGTTCCATGTATTATTTTAGTTTTTAAAAGAATTTACTTTTTCATTTTAAAAAACTATAAGAGGATCGTATGTTGGCTTTGAAATATTGTTTTTTTTTTTTTTTTTTTTATTGGGAAATTTCTTCCTCCATATATTTAAGAAAGTGGAAACTAAGATGTTGATTAGTTTATATTTTACTCGATTTCGTTAGTTTTTAATTTTTCTTCCCGAGGCTTGGCACCTCCATAAATTGAACTTGATTTACTCGATTCAGCTATAGCATTTACAGGATCTGGAATTGATCTTGGTGCCAGCACCAAACGTTTTCTACGGCTTGCACCTATACGTTGAAATGTTGATATTAATAAAAGAGGAAAATAACGATGTATCACACAAAAATTATTATATTGAAATTAAATACCTGCGGACGGGTCCTTAAGATCTGATTCATCATTAAATGGTTTGTGATCAGACCCCATTCCACGAGGCGTCGGTCTACCGCTGTACGATCTCGACGCTGTACGTGACCATTCCCTGCTACCTCCACTAGAGTCATCATTAAACTGACCATAATTGCCTCTGCTGTTCCTTGAATCCCAACTACTTCCTTGCCTACCTCCTCCACCACCACCACCACCACCACCACCTGGTCCTCTGTCATTATATCCTACAAACAGTTATCAGAATATTAATAATATTGGAACAAATCAAAAGACAATAAAGAATAAAAAACCATTAAATATTTTTCCTTTTGTTCATTGGAATATTAAATCTTTCAATTATAACTAGTTCTTTTTTCTTCTAGATTTTTAAATTATTTTTGGAATATCGATTATAACACATACCACAGATCATTAGCAAGGATCTACCTAATAGTTAAATTGAATAATCAAACTTAAAGCATAAAAAGTAAACCTTAACACATAAGTATGGAAATGTTATTAATAATTTGTTTTGATTAAGAACGAAGTAGTTATACAATTATACGAGTTAAGTGCTATGCTATATTTGTGGACAATTGATAAAGTTAAATATTTAAATTAGTTAAAAAACACAAACATTTTTTTTCAATCTTTTAAAAAAAGAAAGATATTACCAATTGACAGAATCATGCATTTACGATAACAAATACAAAAAAGATCATTGCACACGTTATGCTTGGCACAACGCTTACTCGTATAGATGGATTTGCTACCAAAATCATCTCCATTAAATCTATTATGGCCACCTTCTCGACCTCTAAAGCCGCTATTGCTGTTATGTCCTCCCCTTCCTCTTCTGTCAAAGCCACCTCCTCGATCGTGTCTTTTACCCTCAGCAACATCGATTCTGATTATGCTGCCTTCTACATCTACGGATCCATCCAAGTCCAAGGCAGCTTCCAAATCAGATAAATCTTCAAACTCGACATAACAAAATCCCTTAAATCTGCAAATGATATTTATAAATAATTCGAAAAAGATCATAATCATACAATAGGTATATAAATGCACATATATATATATATATATATTTAATATGCAAACCTATCTGTTTCTCTGTCCTTCACCAATCTGATCCCTTTAACGTTAAGCTCACTAAATATTTTATCAACATCTCCTTGAACAATTCCATTGGGCAAATTCCCTACGAAAGCAGTATACGGTGGTTCAGTAGGCAATGGTTTTCTACTCCTATAATTGCCACCGTAATCTCTATAAAACGACAAAAAAAGAAAAGAAAATTTTTTTAATTATTCAACAAAAAGTAAACAATATTCATGTACCATTGTATTTAAAACTAATTATAAACAAAATATATTCTAATAATTAAATTAGATATCGCAAAATAGATAATAGTATGCATTCCCTTGTATAGTTTATCTAATATTTATTATATACAATTCTTGCATCATAATATTATTGAAATAAAAAACAAATATTTTAATGTAATAAATGAAACAAATAACGATATAATTGGTTATATCACAATTCTTAGTAAGAGTATAATAATAAAAACACTAAAAGTAAATGTTTGTTAATACGATGATTTTTAATGTCTAACATTGAATTGGACACTGCGTTATTAAAGGAACAAGTACTCAATCAGATCTACATAAAACGAATTTGGTATTATTTTGTGATATTATCGTAAGAAAAACAAGGATTAATTAGAGATGTTCATTAACAATGGCACGTTTTATATCCACAGATATACAACCGGCCAAAATAAAGCCGCGTGTTCTGAGATACTATGTCCGCGAGATGCTGTGTGTGTGCTGCACTCTAATATGAATTCACTTAACCTTAAAGTCGCATGGGATATTCGAAGAAATAATTATACTCATCATAGAAACTATTAATCAATGAAACTTTATAACAACACTATTTTAAATAAGTTCAATAGTTTAATGTATACAAACAAAATTTTCACCGATACTTGCCTCGGATCAACGTAACCACCTCGACCTGCCATATTGGATCACAAAACTGCTCGCAACTGCGCGGGTCGAGCGAGTCACTGTGTTAAAGATGGCACTGTTCTAACTGTTTAGATGCATTACGGATACACAAGTATACTGTCTACTATACATTTTTTTTTAATATTCATTCAGAATAATATACATTAAACGTCAATAATTCATGAGAAATTTTTCTAGTAATTTATTTAGTAATATCTAGAGAATAAGAAAAGAAAGATAAAAGTAAGATAAAAAAAAATAATCGAAATCGTTAAAGTCAGATATGATAGAGGAAAATTAATTTTATTGTTAAATTAATTCGGATAAATATATAGTTTTTCCGATGCTATTTTCTTTAATTACTATTCAATTAATTTATAGTATGAATTAATATCGTTACGGTGATAGTTATATATACAGTAGAATCTCGATTTCGTATCGCTCTCAAAAGTTTCGTCCCCTCAAAGCGTTTCCCCTTCCCCATAAGATTTCATCTATAGGAAATGAGGAGAATATGATGATGGACGGAAGCATATTTATATGTGATGACAATCCATGTGATGTCGGTAAGCTAGAAATCTATTTCCGATTAGCAAATAAAAATATCAACAAGCATTTAACATAACCTCAAAAGTACTATAAACATTTCAAAATGTAGCATTCATAGTAATTACTTAATTAGTTTATAAGTAGTTATTTATTATATAATAATTAAAATTATGAATTTGATAAATTAAATGATACTGTAATAATATTTAATAGTGTATTTAATTAATGGTTTTAAATTTCGCGGGCATTAAGTTCATTGTAAATTTGATAGTGTTAGTAAGTAGCAGTTGTCTATTCTCATTGGTGTATAATAATCGGACGACGCCTACTGGAAACCCTTTTGATAAGTTTCTTTCCCCCGAGACTGAAACGAAATCGAAGTTCTACAGAATATATATGTATACAGATAATCGCGTATTGTTATATGCAAATTTAAGAAATAATATTTACGATTAATTAAATTACCTTAATATATGTATAATAAATGAAGAAAAATTATAAATCATTTATTAAATATTATATTGTTTTAATCAAATATTTATAATATCTTTAACTAATATTACGAATAATTTCTTTTAAGTAGATTTTTGATCAACGTAGTATTTGATGGTAAAGAAACGAAATGGTTCTCGAGAATACGCACATGGCTCAAAGTGCTTCACGTGATATGAAATTAAATAATATAGACAAAATGAATCCAACAATTTTTGATAGTTTTGCAAAAATTATAAATAAACAAGATGCAGTGAGATATGACGGTGGGCTGTCGTTATTAAAACATTTACACGAACATCCCTCTGTAAGTAACCTAAAAGTATTAGCTCATATGTGTTAATGAAAGAATACATACTTAACCTTAAAAATAATTAGAAATAATTATACTCAACGTAGCCTTTCTTTTTTAAATGAAATTAATAAATAATATTTATTACTTTATAGGATGTAAATGATAACAAAGAATATAAATATGCTATGACAAGATTAATACGTGGATTGGGATCGTCGAAATTACATGCCAAGAAAGGTTTTTATAGTACATTATCAACTTTCTTGATTATGCATCCTGATACTTTAGTAGACACAGTTTTAACTACAATGAATGCAGAATTACATCCAGTAAACAGCAATGCTAAAAGTGTAATGAAAATAAGAATAAGTAATATAGTTTTTATTTTCTAATTTTACTGGATGTCAACATGTATAATATTTTATTTTAGGAGAAAGCTGATATATTTATGGGTCGAATATTAGCTTGTGGTGCATTGGTACGATCAAAATTACTTTTGAATAGTACAACCGATACTCAATCAAAAGTAGTGGAAATACTTCTAAATGCTGGGAAACAACGTAGCTATTTATCTTTCGTTTCTATTTCATTTTTAATGGAATTTTTAAATCATTTAAATGCAGACTCTATCAAAACATCTATTTGGCCATTAATGGAAAATGAATTTGGCAAGCCTTGGATAGAACAAACTTTAGATTCATTTTATGCTTTGTTGGTTATCAGAACTAAATTTCCAACGCTTGTGAATGAAGATTTTTTGAAAAAATATTTATCTTCTAATGATATTATAACGAAGGAAAACATAAACAATATTGTGAATATATTAACAGTAAGTATACACATATATAATTGAAGGAAATAGTTTGTTTGATTTATTTAATAATTAATGTATTTTATTATTATTATTATTATTTAGATTTTACCCAGGATAAAATCTTGCCATCACCCAGTATTCGCTTTATTTTGTGAAAAACTGGCAGCGACTGATTTAGTAACAGACTTCTGGTTAGCCATAGATAGTAAATTTAAAAAGCCATCTAAAACTCATGAGCACGTTGCTATTGAAATTTTAAAACACTTATTTGTACATTTAAATGATAAAACGGTGTTTCCATCCTTGTTATCTTCAGGTTTCTTGCAACATATGTTAAAGAAATGTTCCATTTTAAAAAGAAATAACAACGATGAGGTTGTTGTAGCATTTAAGGAATTATTAAATTTATTAATAACAAGCGTCAAAGATACTAAAACAAAAGTACAGATAAATGTATTGAAAAAACTTATTCTGTACCCGGGTGATTTAATAATAGAAAAAAAAACAGGTGTCAAGGTAATCCAATTGATCACAAGTAATTTAAATGCGGATGGAGTTAAAAAGCTATCAAATCTCTATAGAAACATTATAGAGAATACAATTCCTAAAGAAAGGGGATGTTCACAAACAGAAAGCTGGACAAATGCTGAAAAAATCTATACTGTTCAATTATTAACGAGGTAATTGTATTAATTTATAAATCTACTCCTGTGTTTAAGATAAATTTATTTTGCCAATAATATATTCTTTATTCTCATATAATTTTAGATTAATAGCTCATCCAGCAATACTATCAGATCAGGAATGGAAGCTAAATCAATTAAAGTTCTTATTTTTGCTTGGTTTCTGCGAAGTTCCAGAAGTTGGCGTAGAACTTGTTGGTAAGTAATATTAATTTTCATTATATATGATATAATATAAATATCTTCTTTAATTTACTTAAAATAAAAGAAACTAATTTATTTGTTTTTGCAGGAAATTTCAAAGATAGTTTCTATCGTGCTTTGGATCATAAGATGCCTAAATTGAATGATTTACGAAATATGTTAAGTGCATTGGTTCATTATTTAAATACAGAATTAAGTTCTGAAAATATTAAATTACGGGTACCGTTAAGCGAAGAATCAGAAACGGCATGGAGAAAAGTGATTTGTTTGATACAAAAACTAGAAAATAATCCCAATGCAAAAGCTATACCTATATTTCATACCATGTATTTACACATGGGATTACAACTTTTCTCGGATCCGGAAATAGCAGTTATGTCTATCAACGAATTGCAAAGTTGTTACGATCGAGTTAAAAAGAAATCCAGAAATAAACAATCAAATGATAAAAAATTAGAAGATGAACCAGAATGGGTAGAAGTTGTGATAGATCTTTTATTATCTCTTTTATCTAAAAATAGTCATTTGATGCGTTCATTGGTTACTTGCGTTTTTCCACATATTTGCCCGTACATCGTTTCGATGTATCAGATATTATCTGTAAGTATTGTTTTAATATAAAAAATGTTAACACATTAGTTTATATACGTAGTTAAATTTTTATTTTAATACGTTAATTTCATTTTTTAGGTCTTGGATATCAAAAAAGAGACTAATCCATTGTCTATGAACGGTAACGATAATGAAGAATCCTCAAGTTCTGATGAGGATGATGAAAATGATGAAAATGATGAGAATAATCTTGAGGAACATAATAAAGAAGTTACAACCGATTCCTCAGATGAAAGTGATATGGATTGCGATAAAGAAGACGAAGATGAAGATGAAGATGAAGATGAAGATGAAGATGAAGATGAAGATGAAGATGAAGATAAAACTGTTACAGATATGTTACGTGTTGCTGTAAGTCAAGTATTAGGAGGTGCTAATCCTGATAATAACGATGAAGATATGGACGTAGATAAAATTGATGAAGCTGAAGGTAAACGATTGGATGAATCATTAGCGGCAGCATTTAAAATTCTTCGTCAAAATCGTCGTGGACAATCTAAGAAACAAGAGAAATCAGCACAAACGTTAACACATTTTAGAGCTAGAGTTACAGATTTATTAGAAGTTTATTTAGATTGCAATCCAGCAATGGCTGTTGCATTAGATATGCTTGTTCCACTATTTGCTTTATTAGAATTTTGTATAAAGGATCCACACCAGAAACCATTAGAGAATCGAGTACGAGCTTGTTTAAAGAAATTATCAACTATTAAAAAATTCAGAGATACGGAGGGAGTCGATAATGAATTATTAACAGTTATTTTAAAGGTATTTATTTATTTATATAAATATGATATTAAATTTTCTTAGACGATAAATAATTAATATTTATGTTATTTTAAGACTTTAATTGAAAAAGGAGAACGTTCTGCTTCTGTTTGTCAAGAAATGGGAGACAAATTAGCTGAATGTTGCGCTTTTCTAATACGCTGTGTACAATATATTGGATTGCCTGATGATACTTTTGTAGACATATATAAAACTAACTTAACAGCTTTCTTCAAGAAAAGAGATTGCATTTTGCCAGGTATTCTTTTCAAAAGTCTGTTACAACAATCGTGGGAAGGAAATTGGCATCTGGCACCATTATTAGTAAGTTATGGGAGCATAATAAACGACTTATAACAGAAAATAATTATACAATCGATAATGTTTATATTTTATTATTTATTAGGTGGAATATGCATTTGATTTAAACACGATCAGATCGTTTCGTAGAGGTCAAGCTTTAGAATTTTTAACTATTTTCTATAAAAATAATAGATTAATTCGTTCCGAGTCTACGAAGAACAAGAATAGGATTAAAATGGAAAAGAAATTATGTGAAAAGAGCATAAATCTATTACAAGACTTATGTAACGCTAATGAATGCAAAGATAAACAATTAACTTTAGATGAAAATTGTAGTATTAAGATCAATCAGAAATTTGTATATCTGTTCTTTACACTATTGCACACAATTCATGGACAACATTTACCAGAAATTTGGAAATGGAAAATTATTGGGGAAAAATTAGTCAAATACAGGTTCAAAGCTGTACTTTCAAAAGATGCAAGAAGTGCATACAATAGATTAGCACAACTAGTTGGGGTATCTCATAATTGGTAAGCATTGTTATTATTATTATTATTATTATTATTATTATTATTTAAAATATATTCATTATTTTAATTGTATTTATGCATCTTTATTATTTACAGTTCTCTGAAGAAACAAGAAACTGATCCAGTTCCTAAAGTTAATGGACAGATTTCTAATGCAAAAGAAATAAATGAAAAAGAAGAAAAAAAAGTAGGAGTTATGGAGGTTGATGGTGAGGAAAATAATACAGAAATAAACAAAGCGAAATTAAAGAAGAAAAGGAAACATAAGAATAAACAAAAAGAAAAACAATTGTTGAAAAAAGAATCACGTGAATTACGTTTACAAACAATGTCCGAAGGTTTAGATGTATTTCAATTTAGTAGTTCTGTAAATCTTCCTAATGGGACAAATGAGACAGACAGCATACAAAATGATGTACCTGTGGAGGAAACAAATGGTACTTCTAGGCATAAAAGATTATCTACAGATAATCTAGATGTTTTTAATAAACCGAAAAGAAAAAAGAGATCAAAAAATTAATTGATTATAAGTGTGAAATAAATATGAAATTAAAAGCTATATTATAAGAGAACGTGTGATTGTGTAAAATATCATTGGCATATTTCATACCGTTTAATGTATATAAGTTTTTAATAAAGATAACGAAATTTATTACTATTTCCAGATGGCATTTGATACTTTAAATGCTTAAACTATTTAAATATATACATATGACTTCAGAGATAAGCGTGGAAAATATGCCTGGCAATTTTACTCATCCCTTACTCAACAGAAAGTCGTATTCTTTATCCGATTCTAGTGTTTAGTTAGATAAAAGTTATTCTTGAATATTATCTATTTTTAGACACGATTTTTGTAAAGAAAATAAAATTTCTTCGAAAATATTAAATAATCATTTTGTGGAAAAAACCTTTATTTTTCAAATAAGTCTTTGATTGCTAAAATTAGATAAAAATTACGATCGTGAAAGTAAATAACATAAATCCTTGCAAGTGTATAGAATTCCAAGCGCCATTTTAAAAGTTCCGCTCTTCCGAAGTACTCCGAAATGTTCCGACTTATTACGAATTAATTAGACTTATCGCGAGTGTGTATCAACGTAGCAACTTACCGGCTTCGCGCTTTTATAGTAAAACAGTTGTTAAAAAAATAAGGTTAAGTTCATTTATTAAACTAGATAAAAAAATGACAAACCAAAGACCAATTTCATGTGGGTTAGATCTATGTTCTGTACCCGATCTAAATAATTGTTTACATACTGCAACTTCATCTAGGTATACTTGTTAAAAATACATTTACTCTAATATTTTTATGATATTTATGTATACAACAATTAATTACTTTTTTATAGATTTGAATTTATTTGTATACCACTTGTTCATCCTTTATTTAAAAGAGAATTTTTATCTGGTGTTGTTAAAAATCGACCTGGGCCATTAACAAGGCCTGATTTAGTATTATGTACTCCTGGTACGTATAATGATAATTAAATTTTAAAAAATTTTCAAATTATTATAATATACAATATTTACTTTATAGATTGGAATAATTTAATTATTGGAAAAATATCTTCGCATATAAAAGTCGATGCTATAGATAGTAATTATAGGAAAAATAGTGAAGAATCTTTAAACCAGGAATTAACATTGGCTACTCATTTAGGATTGGCAGGGATTATGCTTAAATTAATAGGCGGCATAGAAAATAATATTAATCTTGCCAGAATTATTAACAATAAGTTATTAGCTACTTGTAATTATCAAGTAAGTCTTTTCAATATATTTTTTCTTATACTTTATCGTAACGAATATAAAAAATTTGAAATAAAATTGTTACTTTATTGTATTAATGAATTTAGATATGGGTACAAGTTCCTATGGAAAACCCATTGAAACAAGCGCTTTCGTACAGAGGAGAGGAAGATGTTACCGTTGATAATCCTTGGGAATGGTGGAACAGTTTTAGAGCAGTTTGCGATTATGAAAAGAAATTAGCAGTTGCTTTGATTGTTAGTCACGATCTTCCTGAACCAGAAGAGGTAACTAATTAATCTATTATTTCTCTTTTCTTGTATAGATTTAAAAAAAACAATTGAAGATCAATTATAATTATTACAGTACTATAGTACTCAATTCATTGAAAATATATTTTTGATAAATTAATTTAAAATATATTAGATAGATAGATGGCTTGGGGAACCAGTGAGATGTTTGATACTCCCAACGACTTTATTTATAACAAATAAAAAAGGATATCCAGTGCTGAGTAAAGCACATCAAATGTTGATCAAAAAATTCGCTATATTGGAAACGCAATTCATATTGACAGGAGCAAACCGATACAGTAGTATTACGCTTTATCACAATTATTTGGACTTTTTATGGAAGGTGAAGTCACATAAATTTTTCAGTAAATAAAATGATCAAAATATAAATATATCACACTTTAATAATATAAATTTGATATAGAATTGTCAAATAGACGGACCAGTCGAACGATTCGCACGTGGTTATGAAGATTATTTGCAATGTCCATTACAACCATTGATGGATAATCTTGAATCCCAGACTTATGAAATATTTGAAAAAGATCCTATTAAGTATGCCCAATATCAATCTGCTATAATTCAAGCAATAACTGATATAAACTCTAAAAGAGAAATCCGACTTGATAAAATGTAAGTATCATTTAATTTTTATTACGCGATGTATAAACTTGGTTAAAATATGCGCATGTTTATGTTACAGGGTAGTTATGGTTGTGGGAGCTGGAAGAGGTCCACTTGTGCGTGCTGCATTGAATGCTGCCAAGTTGACGAAACAAGAAATTAAAGTATATGCAGTTGAGAAAAATCCAAATGCTGTTAACACGTAAGATATTATCTGATAAATGAGTATGTGTTATTATTTAAAAAAAAGAGTATGTAAAATATATTATTCATAATTTCTTTTTGTTTTTTTTTTAAGTCTATTAGCTCTTCAAGAAGAGTTGTGGGGAGACATAGTAACCATAGTATCAAGTGACATGAGAGAATGGACTGCTCCAGAACAAGCAGATATTCTTGTATCCGAATTGCTTGGATCTTTTGGAGACAATGAACTTTCTCCTGAATGCTTAGACGGTGTTCAACGATTCTTAAAAGGTATAGTAATACTTAATACGATGTTATTTATTTCTAAAAATAAATATTCATCGATGTAATATCATATTTCATATTTGAAGTTATTTTCAGATGATGGTATCAGTATTCCATGTTCGTATACTTCGTTTATTGGTCCTGTACAATCTTCTAAATTGTATAACGAAGTACGACAATGTAAAGACAAGGACAAACATCCTCTTGTAAATTTTGAGACACCTTATGTAGTTCATTTACAGAATAAATATGACATAGCAAAGCCGCAACCTTTATTTACGTTTTATCATCCAAATAAAGGTAAGCGATGATTAAAAATTAATAGAGAAACATTTTTAATGATTTTGTGATAATAATAATAATAATAATAATAATGAGTATATTTGTGTTTAATAGACGAAATTATAGATAATAATAGATACGAGATGAAGACTTTTGACGTAGAACAGAATTGCATACTTCATGGATTTTCTGGTTATTTCGAAGCAGTTTTGTACAATGATATTAATTTAAGTATAGAACCTAGTACACATAGTCCTGAAATGTTTAGTTGGTTTCCTATTTTCTTTCCTATTAAGGTGAGTTGAATTAAAAATCTTAACATATTTATTGTTAATTAAACACTCAAGTTAGATAATCTTTTATATATTTGTATGTTTAATAATCATAAGAATGTATATTTTATTATTATTATATGTTAGGAACCAATTAAGCTGGAAAAGGGGAAAAAAATAGTATTGCATTTTTGGCGCAGATGCAATAACAAAAATGTTTGGTATGAGTGGTGTGTTAGTGAACCAATTGTAGGATCTATTCATAATCCAAATGGACGATCTTATACTATTGGTTTATAACGTATACATTTATATGTATTTAACAATACGCTTTACCTTTGTCCTAGTATTATCAAAATGATAAATAAATATAATTATTTTAATATCAAATTTCAAAGGATTATTTAAAGAAACTGATATTCGTTAGATATAATATTATCATAAAGTTGATTATATATATATATATAAATATATATATATATATATTATTATTGCTGTTGTGTTATTTATATGAATTCATAAAAGGTCGCTGATATCGTTCAACTTTGATAATAAAAAATCTAAAGTTATCTTCTAAGAATATTTCTCTTGATCTTTTAACCTCACGTGATTGTAACATATTCTTTGACTCGTGGTAGATCGTTGTTATTTCGTCATTGCATTAGAAATATTTTCCTTTTGATAGAAAGAAGGATAGAGAGAAATTACATTTTCATATTACTGAAATAAAATTTGTATATTAAATTTTCATATTTTTTTTAATTAATTACCAAAAAAAAATTGCTTGAAGAAAATTAATTGGATTAAGCATTATTTTTAATTGAAAAGAATTATTTATAAATAAATAGATAAATAAATAAATAAAGAAGTATATTATAATGAGATTCTTTAAAAGAATAAAAATAGAAAGACAAACAAACCATAGGAAATTGAAGTAAATATTTTATTTGTTATATCGAATTATTGATGATTACACATCATCGTGCAGCATAAAAGTTTTTTCCATTATAATCTTTTTCAAGATAACAGCTAGATTATGACACCAGAAATGGTTAAGAAATATTCTAAAGATCATTTAAATGTTCTTGCTTTTGCTCGAACCCGCGCATTTCGTTTCTAATCGACGAACTAATACGACGCCATTCGGAGCACTTCGGCAGGTACGGAGCAGACGACGCGAAGAAAAGTAAGGTTAAGTTGTCGACAATTTCTTTAAAAATAGTAGGAGTGAGAGAGATAGAAAAAAAAGGAAAAATGGCAAGAATGTTTACACGAATAATTAAACATTCCTTTGAACAAGTGCTTTCACAACACCGAAAAACTAAATTATTAGCAAATTCATTTCTGTCAGCTTCACGTTATTTATCTATGACACAACGATTAAAATCAGGTGAGTTAAAATGAAATAATGATTTACAAGTGTTATACTAGAATTTTTATAATTTTTTGTTGTTGATAATTATTAATTAATAATATATAATGTTCATTTGCGAAACATTATATTTTCACGATATCATTAATATGTGTTTAATAATGATGATCATTTATACTATCAATTTTATATTTCTCTTTCTCTAATTACTTTTATTATATGTAATTAGCAATGAGTCTTATTAGAGTCTTTTTAATTTGACTAGTACTGACACATAGATTTTCTTTTTCCTTTTTAATCCTATTTAGAAAGATTGTATACAGATACACACGAATGGATTACAGTAGATAATAATGTAGGAACGGTTGGGATATCTGATCATGCACAAGATGCACTTGGTGATGTAGTCTATGCTCAACTTCCAGATGTTGGATCTGCTTTTAAAAAAGAAGGTTTGATATTTACATGAAACAGGTATACATTAATTCATATATCATTAATATTTGTAACAAGTATTGCCCATCCTCAGAGGAATGCGGTGCGTTGGAGTCCGTTAAAGCTGCGTCCGTATTAGTAAGTCCTGTAAGCGGAACCGTAGTAGAAAAAAATGATGTGCTGGAAAGTAAACCTGGATTGATTAATTCTTCTTGTTACAACGAAGGATGGTTATATAAACTACAGTTAAGTCATCCAGAGGAAATCAAGATGCTAATGGACGAAAAAGCTTACGAACTATTTTTGAAGTCAGGCGCCCACGAAAATGAGAATCGTGAAAATCCTTAAAACACATATTCTCATATCTCATTGTATGAAAAAATAGTTATTCTCATAATTGTACATATCTGTATTATAAAAGTATTTTAAACACAATCTGTTTTTCATTCAAAGCAGATATCGTTCTCTTTTTCTTTTTTTTTTTCTTTTATTTATTTATTCTGGAGGCATAAAAATACAATGGACACAAATGATTTTGACATAGATGAATATCAAAAATAATTGATTGCTTTTATAAATATGGGCATATCCTTGACAAAATCTAAAGTGAATCACAGAAAATGAAGTCAGTTTGATTGAGAATATTTTATCAAATAGCAACAGGTCTTTTTTTTTTCTTTCTTTCCTTTTTTTTCTTTTTTTTTTCATTTTCCACATTAAGAACTTTTAATTATTTTAATATCATTTATCTGTAATTCTTAATCTATAGTTATCAGCGAAGTATTTTTTTTTTTTTTAAATTACATAGGATTGCATATCCTAAAATTGTGTTCTTACAACGTAACTGCATTTATTTTGTTTTCATATCATGACAATATAATAATATTTTAGCGTGGAAGGAATAAGCACGAAGTATATAGATCTTTAATTGATTGGTGCAATTGTAAATTATAAATTACAGTTAAAATACTTTAGAGCATACACAAATACATTGACATAATGAAATATTTTGCAAATACGAATATCGTGTTAAATATCATTTTAATTTAGTTTTAAAGATGTTGATTGTTAATTTTGTTTGTTCGATATGTTTTTAGATAATATAGTTATTGTTTTTATTTGTTGAAATAAAGGATATGAAGGAATCATATTGTCATGCATGATGGGTATTTAATGAATGCAACGAAGAATAATATAACATTATTTAAGAGATTCTGAGAAAAAAATAATAATTTGTTAATAATAAAGATATATTTACAATTATTGAATTTTTTCTACATAATTTACAATTGCCAGCTTCTAATGGCAGTGTTAACAACGTATGAATTTTCCCTTTCGTGTTAAAATAAATTTCCGGTGATATATATATTTATATATTTATATATTCGCGCGATAAAGGAATCACATTTATATTAAATTATATATCATATTTTGTCTAGTTAACATTTTGCAAAGAGAGAGAGACAGAGAGAGAGACAGACAGAGGAAGAGAGAGAGAGAGAAAAAAAAAAAGAAGAATATATTGAGCTGAATTCCTATGAAACGTTTTATTTGATAATAATTGTTATTAAAAGTTATGTAAAATAATGAATGATACGATTGGATTGTTTTTTTTTAGCTTTTAACGTAGACAAAAAGCAGTCAATTAAAAACAAAGATATTCGAAATGAGCGATATATATATATAATAATTTGGGACAATTAAAATAATGATGATTATTTGTGATACGATCAGCACAGTTTACCGGAAGTAAGTGAAAAAGAGTTATAATATAAATATGACACACGTTTTTAACTTGCCTTACCCAAACAGCAACGCGGAACCATGCGTGTATAATTAACCTTTGACATTATTTACTAGATTTCTATTTTGGTACAATATACAGAGCGCAAGTATAATTTAATTAGTAACATATATATTTATAACTAAAGCATAGCGACATGGACATACAACAAATACAATATTTTTCTCAATGGAACTTTTTACATTGTGGTGGTATATGCTTTAATGCATAATATGAATAAGTGCAACTAAAAGTACCTTTCTATGAAAAACAACATCCTTTTTATTGTTTACGGATTGCTGTCAGAGTGTGTATACTGAGGTATGCGGTTACTAAAAATGTAAAAGTATAAAAACTTAATACAGAGTTATGAGAAGAGGTAGTCATTCCTGTTTGAGTGAAATAAAACTGTGCTTTCGAAGGGATCGAAGAAGAAAAATATATATACATATATCTTATCTATACATATTTTCTGTATATACATATATATATATATTTATATGTGAATATATAAACATGTATGCATATATGTATAGAAATATATGTATATATATATTAATATTAATAAAAATCTGTGTATGTGTAAACGATGATTTTTCGATTGTATCTGATCAGATAGTACATTTTGAACTAGACGGATTGAAAAATTTGAGAACACATTAGCATACTTTTATATTGATTTAAAGCCAAACGCAGCTGTGAACATAGATCATCTTTACTCGTAGAGAAATCACGAGTACCTAATAATCTTTTTTTTGGGTACCTAAAAAATTAATTTCGGCCGCCTGTTACTCCTCTTTTCATTTCTTCTTCTTTTTCTTCTTCTTTTTCTTCTACTTCTTCTACTTCTTCGTCTTCTTCTTCTTTTCTTTCTTATTTATATTTTTTTTCTTCTTTATAATGCAACATACGACTCTTAATATCTAAGGTCACATCAAAAACGTTCATTAAAACGTTCAGAGGAATTATTAGCTACACGTATTGCGATAGTCGTTGGTGGAAAATTGGAAGTATTAAAATAGTATTTATTTCCCAGGTACTTGTTTGATACGTGATCAAAGGGGAGTTTCAGGAGGCGATCCCTATCGATATCTAGCTAGCGCCAGTTAGCTAGATAGTTAGCTAACTAGCCAGTTAATTACGAGCAAGGATAATTGTTCACAATGCCACATCTGAACTTGAAAATTTAGCACGCATATCATTCATATATACGACGGCTTGGGTACCAACAGGCGTCAAAAGACAACCTTCACAGCACTGAAAAATTCCTTACTATTGACTAAAGAATAATAATCTTAATGAAAAAAAAACTACTACCTTCGATTTTCTTTATCATATATAATATTTTTTTTTAGATTAAATATTTATCTATTTAACAACTGTGATAAGACAATGTGGATGTGAATGTGTGTGTGTATCTTTTGTCGTGTCTGCGTGTGTGTTTTCTGCTGTATTTGAATGTATTGTGTTTATTTTATATATTAAATTAATATCAATATATATAACATATAAATATATATATATATATATTATATATATATATATTTATATATTTATTTATTGTTTGTTTTTTAAATTTTCATGTACTCGTACTTGCATGCATACACGCACGTATATGCAGATCGTAATACAAGACGCATGTGTATGCATTTATATTTCTATTGTATATACGCGTGCACGCGTTTTTTAACGTGTGCGCCCGTGTCTTTAGTAATAGTAATAATAGTAATAGTAATAATAATAATAATAATAATAATAATAATAATAATAATAATAATAATTATAATTATAATTATAATTATAATTATAATAATAATTGCTAATCAATGTATAGAGGACCACATAAACCTTGCTCCAATAAAATTTTATTATTTATTTTCTTTTTTTGCAATGCGTTCTGCTTCTTTTTTTGTCCCAAACAAAAAAAATCTTTGCGTCATATAACATACAATAGTAAAATATCTCATTTCTTTGTGGTTATTCTCTTCTTCCACCTGTGTTTGGAAAAAAATAATTAAAAGAGAAAGATAATAGATAAACGACGACTAAAACTTAATTATCAAAAAGAGAGAGAGAAAGAAAAAAAAAGAATTTAAATTAAACGTGAAGATATTTTAAGTAGCTAATAATTTATTTGTTTATTTCGGTTTTTTTTTAATTTTTTATTTTTTTATTATTATTTTTCTTTCCAGTAAGCAACAGAAATATATATATTTTTTTTATTTTCATTAAACTATACACAAAATATTATTATTATAATTACATATTTAACATGATTTATATCTTTACAACATAATTGGAATGTGTTAACTATTATTTACAGTACAATAGCCCTGCTATGTGCAAGTGTGAAAAATGCAGATTTTTGTAGGAAGTTTTAAACGATGTCCAGATATACAACTGTGCTTTTATATATGTAATGAGCGCCATATATAAGCACTCTCTCTTTCATTCGCTTGCTCTCTTTCTATTTTTCTTCTTTGTTTTTATTTAATTTTTGTTTTTTGTTTTTCACAGACACACACATAAACACACACAGATCCACTTATTCACTCACATCCACCCTCTCGTTTTACCCCTCCTCCCGTTACCTCCTTTTTCCATCACCCTTTTCTCAATATCTTCTCCTACTTCTCTTGGCTCGTGTATATTATCCGTGTGAATGTACATAGAATAATATACGACTATCACTTCAATTATATTTATTCTTATATTGAATTCCTTGCAAAGAGGCACGATCAACTTAGAGAGAATGAGAAAGAATGAGAAAGAGAGAGAGAGAGAGAGAAAGAGAAGGAGAGAGAGAAAAAGAGAGAGATCTGATCTTTATTATTTGTTGTTATTGTGTTGTTGAACAGTTGTTACCATTAGAATTATTTATTCGTTCGAGTGTGAGCAAGGCTTCAGTGGTATGCTTAAAAATAATCGCATCTAAGTATTAGAAAAATAGCTTTTACTTATATTTTGACAAAGTTGCCTGTCCTTTGACCAATATTTTTGTTAACCACCCTTTTGTACTGTTTTCAAGGCATCTTGCTTACTGTTTCCCTGCGCTTGTACCACCAACAGGGGTAAATGTGTTTTTTTTTCCATGGATACATCTCTAAAACTTCAACATCAAATATAGAAAATATATGTCATTATGTTTTATATATATTTAGATACATTTTATAATACATATATTCTATGTATATATACATTTATATATATATATGTAAATGCATATACATATATATATACATATATATATATATTTATATGTAAAGTATGTACGTTTATACTTGATTTGTTTGCATAGGTATTTGAATTTTTTTTCATGAACCACGGCTACCCTAACTTGGTCCGACACCTAAGCCGAAGTTAGCTCATAATAGTAGGTACACTTTGAGGTCCATTTTATTTTGTGTTAGTTAGTTTGTTTGTTTTTTTTATTTATTTGTTTATTCTGACAATTTATCGTAGCGGGGACTCTACCAACGTTTTAAAAATATAGTACATACCAACGAATTATTATTTTACGGTAGAGTCGACACACGAATCTATCGTCTCATTTCCTCTTGGCATGAAGCATCTCCATTAGAAGTGTTTGAGTTGGAGCACCACCATTACAGTGCTTCTGGTAAAGATGTTCTTCTCCCCTACTCGCTACAATGTGGATATCTGGTAATACTCCTAGCAGCTTATTAAACTTTTCCTATATATACGGAGATAAACAAAAAAAGAAAGTTATAATCGATAATTTGAAAATAATCAATGAATAAATAGAAGAAGAAAGATATTTAAGATCGATTAAAAGTAAATATAAATGTTTTATCAAAAATTTACCGGTATAGATGGATAACAAGTTAATGTATAATCCAAAAGAGCCTGTTGAACCTGTTCGTGACCTTCCTGTACGTGTTTTTTGTTAACCAGTCCGCGAACATCTGCATATATCGAAGATAATTAACTAATCAATGTTTCTTAGTCGGATCATATTATAGATACATTTATACATGTCTCTTAAGTGGAGGGGGAGGGGGGGGGTATTAATTCCATGTAATCTTTACGATATTGTCAAAAATGAACCATTAGATAGTGGTTATAACTTTAACATTATATGAAATTCATCTAGTGTTCAAATGCAATTCATGAAATATCTCGAAACAAAAAATATATGACTTAGATCACTTTCATAATTATGGGCACATATAATAAAGGATAGAAGAACAAACGAAGGATAGTTGAGATTAATACTTTACCGTGATTAAGCAACATGAGGAATTTCATGCAAATGTAATCAGACAGGTCAAATTTGAGCTCCTGAAGTTTCGAGGATAAATCGTTGAAAAGATCTGCCATGGCAGGAACTCCAAGTAGGCCTAGGCACAGGAGATCAAACTTTTGGCCATTATGAAGGGTTGTCTCATCAGGTAGAGTATTGTGCAACCTTTGATGTAGATGATCGAGCACCAACATATCCGACCAGGAGTGTTGCAGTAGTTTCATTTGGTCGTCGACCTGTTGAAATAGTTTTCTTTTTTTTTTCTATTTTTATCATTGTTGCTAGAACGAATGTAAAGGAGTACTAGTATAGATAATGGAGTGCGATCACTAAATATGAATTTTAATGAACCAACATCGATACATTCGCGACATACTTATTACTTCACGATAATATAGTTGCGAGTTGCGGTTTGCAGATTCGTTTATTGGAAAAAACAAAACAAAACAAAAAAAAGAGAAAAAGAAATATTTACAATGTTTCTTTCGTAAAAATAAACAACATGTACAAATTTCAACCGAAAATCTTAAAATAATCTAAATGCAAAAGTATGTACTTGTTATGAAATTTGAATGGGAACTCGATGCAAGTTTTGCTTACGTAAAGTGTGACAGTAACACAACGATATAATACACATTGGAATGGTGGTGAACTGTGAAAAAATGGATCTATATAGTTGTTTTTAATATCTTACGAGAAACATAGAGAGAAAGAGAAAGAAAGTATCACGTTAGTATTACGCGGACGAAGAATTTATTATTTCATTTCGTATTGCAAGTGAAAGAAGAGAGTATCGAGATAATAAATAATTAAAAAGAGAAAAAAAGAAGAATAATAATAATGACAGGGGAGAAATAAGAAACACAAGTGGAAAAAATGGAAAGCGAAATTGGTATGAAAAATAGGTGCATATTGGGATCTCGATGACGACGTAATACGCAATTCTATATAATTAACATGGGCCTGCTGCTTTGGGGCAACCGCCATAACCCAGAAACGTATCTCGTTATGACCTAGATATGAGGCGATGCTTGAAATCATTCAGTGATTGTGCAATGCCGTTGGTTACCTCACATCCCCACCGCTCGACTCTCGTCGAGCGGGCCAGCAACGACGAGTTATTTATCGGTATAAGAACGGACCGACGACTTTTCCTCCAAGAGATTCTACGTCGTCGTACAAACGTTTGAAAAGTATTGAAAAATTGAAAAAGATTGGCTGTCCAGAGTGTATTTGTAAATAGGTTTTCATATAGATAGATAGAGAGAGAGAGAGGGGAGGAGAGATAGAGAGAAAGAGAAAGAAAGGGAAAGGAAATGAGGAGGTGGAGGAGGGAAGGAGGAAGGGAGGGCGGGGTAGGGAGTAGGGATGTAAGGAGGTTAGCGTTACGAGGAGGAAGAGTTATTAACTCACCTTGAGATCCTTGAAGAATACAGAGTTCCTGGCCCAATCGACCTGGGAGAAAAGATTCTGGTCGAGCACTTTGCACATTAGTTCGAACAAGTCCACTTCACACTGATTGTACGTTTGCTTCTGCAAGAGATCATAGAGAGACGCTTGCCACTCGCGGTCGTCGACCGACTGCACGAAGTCTCTTATCAGCGGACTAGTTTTCAAGGGCGCGGTAGCAGCCGTAGAGGCCGGGAGCGGCCCGTGGGGTTGCGCCGACTGTTCGCCAAAGTTGAACGCTACCGGACTGGAGGTAGTTGAATTAGCGGGCCAGAGTTTGCTATCGATGCCGGGGGTGACGTTGTGCAGGTGATTAGTGGCGATTAGGTTATGCTGAGAGGAAGGTGCTATCAGTTGATGCTGTCCAGCTCCTCCACCACCACCCCCGCTGCCTCCGCCGCCACTGCCACCGCCACCACCACCACCGGCTCCTGCTCCACCACCGCCACCAGCAGATTGCGTTGTTAGAAGACTACCAGCAGCAGCGGCTACCGCAGCAGCCGCCGGTGACGGACTCGAATCCGGCGAGGATGTTAGACTCGAGACCTGAGGTATTTGGATTTCCTGCTTGATGTGTAGGAAAGGCGTTACGGTTGAGGTATAATTCGACGGATCCCCGAGACTGCCGCATATCGTTTGCAGCGCCAATTGTCGTTGCCTTATCATTTGTAGTTTCCGCGCTCTGTCTCTTTTGTACATTGGCCCGAATTTGTTTCTACCGCCTCTCATGCGGTCTTCCCGCACAGCTGGAACATTAATAAACGCAAATAAATGGAAACGATTTAAAAAAAAAATAATATACGAATTGTTATATATAAGACAACACTTTGCCGAGTTCTGACCCTCCTCATCATCATCATTATCATCATCAGCATTATCATCGTCGTCGTCGTCATTGTCGTCGTCATTGTCATCGTCATCGTTGTCGTGTCGTCATCACCGTTTCCTCCTCCCTACTTATTATCTTTAACCACCCCCTCTCTCTTTTTTAAGACAACTACTCGCGTTTTGTAGGGCGAACACGCGGCTAAACCGGCAGTGTTGCCTATTTTCGTAAGACGCGTTTGCTTTGCTTTATGTTGAGTCGTCGTGAACGCACGCTTCTTATACATACGTATCACTTACACACGTGCACACCCCCTTGCTCCACTCACACACACACACATACACACAGGATAGAGGCGCGATCGACGTATTCGCGCGCTCCTCGAAAGTGAAAGGAGGTTGAATCGCGTCGCTAACCCACCGTCGCCCTCGCCGTCCACTTCTGTGTTGCTGTTCTGAGCCTCTGTACTCCTTCTTCTTTCCCCGCCTTCTTGCTTGCCCACCACACCACCAGCACCCCCTCTCGGCCCTCCTTTCCTCAGCGTCACCCCTGGCTTCGTGTTCTTAACAGCCCCCGGGGCCGCGATCGACACCGTCGCCGACACCGCCAATGGGTCCGCACGCACTCTCTCTCTCTTTCTCTCACACACACACACACATACACACACACTCTCTCATTCACTCTATCTTTCTCACTTTGACTTGTTCGTTTGCTAACTCACTCTTACTCTCCTTTCCTAAGCCCTCGGCGTTCGTCGAGTTACGCATACCAGACCAAAGGCATGGCCCAGCAGCGTCAAGGTTCGCGTCTAAACTTGACATCTCTCCCCCCTCCCTTCCCCTTTCTGCCCCTACTTTTCCTCTTTTTCTCCCACCATTCCCCTCCCCTCTACCCTCTCTATTCATTTCTTCTTCCCTTTCTTTTCTCTTACTTCACACGTCTACTTTCCGATGCACCTATGCCCTTTCTATTGCATATATTTACATATATATGCCCCATTTATATTTAAGCTCTGTATATACACGCGCGACGCGTAACGATCGAATTAAAAAATTATTCGATATTGATATTACCCAACCGATGGATATATTTTTTCTTTCGTTCCATTTTCTTATTCTTCAAATTTTTTATATTTATTTATTTGTTTATTTTAAAAAAACAAAATAAAATTTATTTCCAACTTGTTTCTTTTAACAGACTTGTCCATACTTTCGAGTTTAATTACAGTTTCGAAACGATGTTATTACTCATCGCGAACTCGATACTATAGAACAAAATAAGTACTAATAATTCGAATAATTACGTTTTGTTTTTATCGAATTTTATTTTACCGTTTCTATATTTATATATTTATTTTTGTATATGTGTGTGCGTGCGTGCGCGCGGTCGATGTTCGTAATGGTCGACGCTCGTACTAAACAATATTCAGTAATTCAGTTCAGTTCGGTTAAGTTCGGTTCGAATGTTCCTATTGATTTCTTTTCCTTATTTCTTTTTTTTTTTAATGGAGACCTTCGAAAAGCGATTTTATTATCGGTAACAAGAATACGTAGGAATTATCATCTTTGATATGTGTCGTTTGCCAACTGTGCACACAAAAAATAAAAAAAAAATAGAAAGAAAGGAAGACAATTTCGTGAAACTTTGTAATTCGTGAATTCGATAGGATTTTACGATCTAACAATAATCTTTTTTTTTTGCTGTACATTGATAATAGGGGGGGTGAGTCTACTTGTTTCTTTTTTTAATATTTAAAAGAAATTTATTTTACACGAACACGATAGAGAGAAATAGATCAGATTGTTTCGTTCCAGCCACACACACACACACACACACACACACACACACACACGCATACACACACATTAGATTCTCTCCGATTTGAGCACACGGAAATATTACGTAATTCATGGGAGTGTACCACGTTAACCGGAAAAGTTTGATTATCAGTCCATAGCGGATCTCGCGCTTCTTTTCTTCTCTCGCGATAAAATGCATGTTCGCGAAACTAAATGAACTGAGAAAAACAGCTGTTTAAAAGTTACCTACATTTTGATCCACGTTTAAATGCAAATTTTTATAATGATAGCGAATAAAATAGGATTATAAATGAGGAATTATTTCGACATACGAAGAGAATCGAAACGACAAATGGTTAGATATTAACAAAATAGAACAGATGAAACTAGATATAAATGAAAAAAGCGGAAATGACAAGTGAATTTTATTTGTAATCCTACAAATCTTCTAGAAAGAGACTTCATATTTTTCCCCCATAGAAATTAAGGGTCGGTCACGTGAGGATCGTAAGCTATGGGCCAGTCAGCCAATCGCACGTAAAGGGAGGATCCTCTTCTTACCTTTTCGATGAGAGAGCGACCATTAAAATGAAGTCATCGAATAGGTTGCGAAAGAAGTTACAGAAAGAAACCAAAATTAAAGAAAACAAGACAACAACTAAAAGAAAAGATTTAGGACGAAAGTAGTGAAATAATTTATAGACAAATTCAAAAAGTCGAGATAAGAGAGAGGGAGAGAGATATTACCATTACAAGGAATATTCATTAATCAGATGAAAACAGATTGTCTGATTTTTCTTCAAGTTTGGGCTAAGATGATGAAGAAGCAAGCAAGAAGCAAGCAACCTAAATGAGAATTTTCCTCTACTGAGTCATCTAAATGGTAAATAATCCTATGACGAAAATGACACGTGTCGCGTGACCAAACCAGGTAATACGAATTGATTAAGTCGGTTAAATAGAACGAAAAGGTATACTTTGAAATTGTATTTTATTGTAAAAATAGATGTAAAGAAATTCGGTGGGTGTATGGACAACAGGCAGGCAGGCAAAAGGGGGAAGGGGGAGGAAAAATTGTCCTGTAGACTTATTTTTTTTTATAGAATGAGAAAAAGTAAGATAACCCGAAAGAAATAAAAGGCTGGATGTAAAGAAGAGACGGCTGCTGAGGAGGCTTCACTCAACGAGAAATATTACACAATCTGTGTGCTGTGCTCAGCGCGCCCGCCTCAACCTTTCTCCCTCACCTCTCCGGAACTCTCAACGAGAAGGTAGGAGTTGAACAGGCAAGCAAGCAAGCAAGCAGGCTGGCAAGCTGGCTGGCAGCACACTGGCAGCAAGCGAGCAGGTATAACACCGCGTCTTTCAACACGACACGACAATTATGAAATTCGTGAGTCCCTAAATGGAGACGCGCCTGAAAGTCGTTTTCCACGTATAAGTTGTCTCCCTCTTAATACTCTAAACACATCAATTGTATCTTCTTCTTCTTCTCAATCATTGTTTGCTTTCTATATTTTTTCTCTAACGTTAGATAGAATTCCATCAATTATCAAATAAGAGGAGATAACCCAAGAAAATTCAGATTTTTAGCCATGTGGGAAACAGATTCGAGAAACAAGTCGTCTGTCTTTTGAACTTCTTCATTTTGTCTCGAGATAATTGCTTTGGAAAGCGTAACTTGTCCAATATGGGGAAAATATTTTGGATTACTATTTTTCTTTTTAAAAAAGACACGACATTCGGATGAAACATTTAGTTGTATTCAACACGTGACACGTAAGGATACGGTTGTTAATTTTCTGAATAACAAAGTTTTAGGGATCTATGTTTTCTCTTCCCTTTAAGAAATTTCGTAGGAGTGTTTGTATATTATATCGGTGAAATAATCGTTTTGTTCTCGTCCTATAGAAAGTGAGAGAACAAAAGGGAACGACTTTTACCCCGTAGGCATAAAGCTGGAACGAAATGTCTTTACCTCGAATTTCCAGACGCGACAATTGCGCAAGTCTCTCTCTCTCTCTCTCTCGCTTACTCTCTTGGGATTGTACTGCAACGTAGCACAGTTCATGTATTTAACTCCTGTCTGACTATCTAACGCGTTACTACTTAAATCAAGTAGTTCAAGTTAGGAGATTAACTTTGTAACATGAAACAGATTAATTAAGAGATTCTTCATCGAGTACTTCTAACAAAATAAAATATTAGAAGTTTGAAGTTACAAGATGTAGGTTAAAAGTAATTAAAAGTGAATCAAATTTAGATCAGTGAAACCAAAGTAATGTGTGATTGATTTTTGCGAATATGGACGAGGAAGGGAGGGAGGGAGGGGGGTGAATACGAGGAGATATTAATAAACTTTTTTTGAAATTAAAAAACAATTATATCATTTTTCGTATCGATATTTAGCAAAAGTCCTTGAACTATTATACTCAATTATTACAAACAGTATTATCGTTTAAACATAGTCATTATAATAGCAATGGTCTACTAGTAATAGTCAAAGTGGAACTCGATAAAAATTTACACGTGTATTATTATAGTTAACGGACCTTGGTCAATGAATAAAGAGGTATGGATCATTATTGAAGTTATTCGTGATATTTTTTACAATCTGAACTTCTTAACGAGTCAAGTGGGTAGATTAAAAATTAAAAGTAAAAGATCAGTAAAGAAGGAACTAAGAATCTTCGATGAAAGTAATTTTTCATTATCTTTCTTTTTTTTTTTTATTCTTTATCTCCACTTCAAGCAGCACACTTGAACGGGGCATAATTGCTCGAAAGAAAAAAAAAAATCCGAAGATCTTTTGTAGATCAAAATTTGCGTATGCACGTTGGCAAGTAAAGAGAAAAATATACCGACAACCCGTTTTTAAACGAACACCGCCGACAATTCTATTTAAGATAATAACGATTATCGTAGATTTTCTTTGAAAAGCGTCGATATGTGAGTTTAAGAAATCGTTAAGGTCGATAAATTGACGGTGCGTTATCGTGTCTACTAATATTTGTTATTTGCATTTACGATAAAACGATTCTTAAAGCTTTCACTCGCATCGGATAGAATAGAAAAGAAAAGAAAAAAAAAAAGAAAAAGAGGAAAGAATGGAAGACAACAAACTGATGTGCAAGGGTTGTGCATTTTTTCGCAAATAGTTTTTTTTAAATAAACAAATACACGAACTACCCTCTCTTCCCCTATTCTACTCCTCTTTTTTTTTAATTACCGATACTCTAATTAAAAATTCGTTATTGATAAAAAAACCTACGCAAGATTAATTCTCGTTGAATGAATCGAGAGAAAATATCACGTGCCTGGATTTTTATCAAAATTTTATTATGAAAAAAAAAAAATAAATAAATAAATAAAAAATAGAAAAATGTTATAAAAATAGGCATCAAACGTATAGCAGCAGACAATGGCAGCAAATAGAAAGACAGACAAACAAATCGGTCAACTTTTGAACGAAATTTTTCTTCGTTATTCTTGGTTGGCCTAGAACTGTTTCCTTTCGTAAACGCTCGCAAGCATTCTGGAAACTTTCCGCGTTAGGCAATGCTACTATTTTTCCATTGGTAGAAACGCACCGTGGAAAACGGCGCGCAAAGGCGGCAATTACGACAGCAACTAACTCTTTCGAGATTCGCTTTAATCGCCGGGCCTTCGGGGCCTAGACCTAGTTTATATTTCAATTATATCGGCCGAATACAACCCAGACACTGTGTTCTTTTCTTTCTTTCTTTCTTTATCCTTTATCCTTTTTTCTTTTTTTGCGAACTAACGAATTTTACACAACGCACCGGGAGGAGGACTAATTCGCATTATGTTTATCGAGATTATTGATCCGCGTAAAAGAAAAAAAGCTGACCTTTTTAAAAAAATGTACAATACGAATACGGGGAAAAAATTTAATAAAAAATTTTAAGGCTAAAAATTTATCTCAAAGTCAATCCAAAAATACAACATCGCGAACTATAATATGTGAAAGGATTTATTTTGTCCGGTAAAATCTACAGATATTATGCATGTAGTGTTTATTATATTACTTGAAATAATATCTCGTGCTTCGATTGCGAGATGTAGAAATAACAAATGAAAGTGAGTAATAAATATCGTAACGCGATTGCTATTGATAGAATCAAACGGAACGATAATGACAAGAAAAAATCTATTCCATATTGATCCATAATTTTTTTGTCTACTGTAATAAGGTTTAAATTCGAACAAGTGAGCGCATTTGCGTAATTGGTAAATGATAATGATTGCGAGATTCGTCAAAGAGAATCAAAAATATGACAGAGACCTTTTAATGACGAATTAATAACCATCATGCGTGAGTTTTCTCAAAAATGTTCACCGAAATGCAATTACGTTCAGTAAGGGAACGGAGAATTAGAAAGCTAAATAATCTATCAATCGATGCAATTTAACGATTTTCAAAAGGATTGTCAGAAAACAAAAAATACAAGTCATTTGTGTATTCATAAAGTTTTAACGTAGAGATCATTTCGACGTTTCCTTACCTTTACATATATATATTGCAATTATATTAAAAGTAAAAGTAACAAAAATAAGTAAATGAAAAGAACGGTGATTTTTCCTGACCGAGCAAAGCATACGTTTTTATCTGGTATACTATTGTGCAATACTTTTCCCGCCACTATTATTCGAACTACCAACCAACCACCCACATTTGCAACATACTTTTTTCTCCTTTCGTATTTTCGTAATATATTGTGTATATATATATAATGAGTGTCGTTATATTTTTATATCGTTAGAGCATAGCAAAGTTAGTCCCCAATCGCGCATAAAAGTCCCTACCCTGATCTAGACGCCCTCATATTTATCCGTGCAACGCGACGACTGATGTAAGTAAAAGATTTAAGAAAAGAGAAAGTTCGTCGAAACTTAACCAAATCCAATGGAAGGATTTGTAAGAGAAGAAAGAAATAAAGAAAGGAAGAAAGAAAGAAAAAAAAATATTGAAGAAGTTGACATCGTAAATACTTATGCAGTATATGTATAAGTAAACGCGTGTTGATTTAAAAGAAATTAAGAAGAAGAAAAAATGAAAAGATAACGAACTTTCTCTCTCGAATGTAAGAACGGCCTGAAATCTAAACTCACCCTCAAGCTTCATGCCGACCTCGATACACTTTTGGAAGCGACAGTAGGGACACCGCTTCCTCTGGGTTTTGTCAATGTGACAGGCTCTTTCGGCGACGCACGTATAGACTTTCTTGTTTTGGACGGTGCGCTTGAAGAAACCCTTGCAAGATTCACATGTGAGTAATCCGTAGTGATATCCGGAGACCTTATCGCCACAGACCGGGCAGAGTTCCTCGATAACGATGTCCTTGGTGTCGGGGAAATCGGAGGGGCAAGGTAGGGAGCCAGTCACGATTCCGACCCCGACCTGGGCCAAGCTTGGATGACAGAGGGTACCGGCGTGCACGGCAATGTTGCCGCTACTAACCGAGGTCCCAGTAGTCGCGTTGCTGGCAGTGGGTACAGGTCCGGTACTGCCGGGACCGTTGCCTCCACCAGCACTGCTAGCCGAGCTTGCGGTACTAGCACCGTAACCACTGGTTCCTCCGCCGACACCACCACCGGCACTACCTTCGAGAACAGACGAGCTACCGGCACTTGGCACGTTGTTGCTGTTGCTGTTGTTGTTGTTGTTGTTGTTGTTGTTGTTACCGTTGGTATTGCCGTTGCCCCCAGGTCCAGCTCCGTTGCTACTTCCAGTCCCTGTTGGCGAGAACAGACACGTGTATACCTTCTTGTTGCCGCAAATCCCGCTCTCAAGGGCGGATGACGTGCCGCCGCCGCCACCGCCACCGCTACCGCCACCGCCATTACCGCCGCCGCCACTACCGCCACCGTTACCGACCCCGACCCCGACCCCGATCGCACAACTGCCACCACCCCCGTTACCGCCACTCCCGTTCCCGTTCCCACCACCACCACCGCCACCACCTCCTCCTCCGCCTCCGCCACCGCCACCTCCCCCTCCTCCACCCCCTGTCGGTGAGAATAGACAAGTGTAAACCTTCTTGTTACTGCATGGCGAATTATTGCGTTTAAAAAAACCCTTGCAGGTTTCACAAGTGAGAAGACCGTACTGATATCCCGACATCTTATCACCGCACATCGGACATCGCTCCTCAAGAGCGGTGGCATAAAAGAAAGCCGATTCGAATCCGGAGATGACACCACCTTGAGGTTGCGCTTGACTGTGACTGCATTGCAATTGTTGCGATTGCTGTTGCGAATGCGACTGCGCTTGTTGTTGTTGTTGTTGTTGTTGTTGTTGCTGATGTTGATGTTGTTGTTGTTGTTGTTGTTGTTGTTGTTGATGATGTTGCTGTTGCTGATGATGTTGCTGTTGTTGTTGATGTTGTTGTTGTTGTTGCTGCTGATGTTGCTGATGGTGACACATCGCGGATGGCGGACTGTGAGCGCAACTTCCGTAAGGCGAGGAACCGTATTGAGCTTGCGGCTGAGGTTGTTGTTGCTGTTGCTGTTGCGGTTGGCCAGCGCTCGCCGCACTTGGGGGACTGCCCTGAGGACTTAGATGGAACGGTGACATATTCAGGGACATCAAACCCGAATGTTGCTCCATCTCCAATAACATATCACCCTTGCGCAAGTACCGCACGGAATAATGTTTTCGCGTAGCGGCGCATATAGTAATATATAGTAAGTGACCGTGATCTTTAGTAAAAACGGTCAAAGTTAGGGGAGGTGGACGATGCTCTTAAACGTCTCACTCGCGGACTCTTCAAATAGGACGAAAATGATTGACAATGACGGTAACGATGACAGGTTTGCGGATTAAAAGAGAAATACACTTGGCTCTCCCTTTATCTCTTTCTTTCTTTTTTCTACAATTCTCAATCACCGAGTCACGTTATTATAGCGGCACAGCTTCACTCAAAAAATTATCGGGCATTATTGTGCAGTCCGTTTTCAATAAAGGCCGAACTACGTCCGAGACATCATTGCAATAATGAAACGATTCAAGGACCAATCACAATGAGTTAGAATCTTCGTAGATTTTAATTACACCAGGTAGCGTGTAGCAGCACAAAACGAAAAGGAGCACCAGAGCACTATATCACACTATCAAAGATATTTTCCGTTGACTATGAGAAACGATACACCCAAAACAAACTACTACCACCACCTACACCAACATCAACACCACCACCACCACTACCACCACCAAGATCCAGCGCTACCCACCAGCAGCACTTTAGCACCACCAAAAAATATTTATAATTTTCTTTCGCTCTCTGTTTTGTCTCTTTTTTTTCACCCTTATTTCTCTTCCGATTTATTTATCTTTTCTCTAAAATATTTGTATATTTTCTCCGTCTTCTCACTGTAATCCAATAGATATCTCGTACGAGGAACGCGCGCGTATCGAAGAAGAGGTAAGAAAGGAGGTGGCGGTATAGCGGCACGTGTGCGTTTTCAATAAGAGTACGAGTTTTCACCCTTCCTATTGGGAAACGTAAGAAACACTCAAAACTTATAATATTATTAACAGTATCACTGATTCTACCGAAGAATTATAATAATAATATAATATTAAAAAGTATATCTTTCATAAACTCTACTGACACTCGTTTACAGAAAAAATATAAAACATATTTGCGCGACATTTAAACCGATACAACTGAATAAAAATAATTCAAGATAATATAAGAGAATGAAAAAGGCATGTATGCAAGTAAGTAAGTAAGTAAGTAAGTAAGTAGTAAGTAAGTAAGTAACTAAGTAAGTAAGTAAAGTAAGTAAAGTAAGTAAGTAAGTAAGTAAGTGAGTAAGTAAGAGTATAGAAGAAAAGGCGCGGTAGGCGAAAAAGAAGGAAGGAAGGAACCGTGTACCGCACAGGCACAACTTTACAGTTCGGCTATCTGCGTGCGACTAGTTGTCTTCTCGCCTCGTTGCTTTCTCGAAGGGCTTGCCCTCCCCTCCTTCTTCTGCTACTGCCGCCGTTGCCGTCGCCCTACCGTCGACGACGGCAGAGTAGGTAGGTAGTAGAGTAGGTAGAAGACATACACGAGTAAAGTCAAGAAAGAGAGAGAGAGAGAGAGAGAAAGAGAGAGAAGAGAGAGAGAGAGAGAGAGAAAGAGAGAAAAGAGAGAAAAGAGAGAAGAGAGAGAAAAAGAGAAAAGAAAGAAAGAGAGAGAGAGAGAGAGAGAGAACGCCTGAGCGAACGCGGGGAGAGCGCCGGGCCGCAACACCGCACCGCACCGCACCGCACCGCACCGTACCGCACCGCACTGCACCGCACCGCACCGCAAAGTGCCGGTATACGCGTCACGTATATATCGTTGGCCAACGCGACAAGGAGCGGACACGATTATCGCACTCGCGATGTATTTCTCTTTCTCTCTCTCTCTCTCCCTCTTTCCGTCCCTCTTTCACCCTCTGTTTTTTGTGTAGCCACCGATAAGGATAGGACCTTCCCCGAATGAAATGTTTGCCGTGACACCTCACCGACAGGAGAAAAAGGATAATACACGAGGAGGATACGAGAAAACCGAAAGAATTACCTATCGAATCACTGTAAGAATAAGTAAGAAACAACACACACTAGTATTTAGGTACGCGCGCGCAATGGAATGGACGGATGACTCTACACAGTAGTAACGGGTCGCGCACTATGTGTATGTCAGACTCCTTTGGCGTTTCGGTAGGTACAGAGAAGAGAACGCGCGCGTGTCCCTTTACCGACGAGAGGGACGGTGAGCTAACGCGAGTGAGTAAGACGGAGAATACATCGAGCCGAATAGACAGAGACAAACAGAGAGAACAGAAAGAAAGAGAGAGAGAGAAACAAAAAAGAAGAGAGAGAGAGAGAGAAAATCGACAGTGGGGGTGAAGGAGGAGGGAGTAATGGCGAGGAAGAGAAGAAGGAAGGGAGGCACGTCGTCGTATATCCAACACAGCGCACGGCATAAGTGAAAGTGATTCAGCAGCAGCAGCGCATGCCACCGCGCGCGCGGCCAGGTGCCCGCCACCACCACCACTACTACTACTACCACCACTACTACCTTCTCCTTTTCCACCTCCACCTCCATCTCCACCTCCATCAGCATCGTCACCACCACACCACCATCACTTTTAAACTGCCGCCGCCGCCGCCGCCGTGTCGGAATGGAGGTGCCTCAGTACGTACTGGCCCGGTGCTGCTGCTGATGCTGCTAGTGGTGGGAGGAGACAACGGTGGGCGAGACAACGCGGAGGGACGGAGGATTGGTGCGATCGAAGGGGGAGGACCACCGCCACCGCGCTTAGCCGTTCAGACAAGAAGGGATGACCTACTTACGGAACCAGGTCTATATTGGCGGCAAAAGAATTGTCCACTCTTTCTGACCTACCGGTTCGCTCTTGCCCCTTTTCGTTCTGCGCCCTTCGCGTCTCGTTGTCTTTATCTCCTTTTGCTATTGCACACTACTACTATTACTATTACTACTATTACTATTCGATACCTCCGACACGTATCACCAAACACGAATACATACATACATACAAAAATATACATCAGCATATATACAAACAGACATACATGTTATCCGATAATTTTTTTAAAGAAGTTTGTTTTGGCAGTATACTTTCATGATACATCCTATTCACGTGTTGGATAAACTTTTAAAATACGCGTTAATGCATTAAGATCCGACGTTATTTTTCATATAAGCCTCGATGTGTAGAGACGCCACGAAATAAAGGGTGGTGCTTTGGCAAAATAGAAGAAGAAAAAGAGGAGGAACAGATCAAGCAAGCAAGAGCAAACTTAAAGAGCCAGAGAGTTAGAGAATCGGGAATGATAAAAAGCAAAAGCAAAGCATTTAATAGAGAGAAAAAGAAAAAGAGAGAAAAGTAAGGGACGACGAGTGTGTAAACGGGCTCGAAGCAAGGCGCGTGGTAGATGTTGCGAGACAACGGGCCGGGGCTGGGTCAACAGCAACGCCGTTGGCACTCCCCGACAGAGCCAGTGGCTCTCAGTGTGTGCGTATACGTGGTAGATGTACGAAGCAAAAGAGGTGGGGAGACCCACTGACCCAGTTCGCTGAGAACATGACGCAGCCGCGACTTCGCTCCCTCTTGTTTCTCCTCTCCTCTCTCCCACCACCACCAACAGCCACTGCCCCTCCCCCTCAAACCCTCTCAGCACTATATTCCCTCTCTGCGGCGCTCTCGCTCACGTACATGCCGTAAGCGCACACGCACGCACACCGTTACTGACGCCCACCATCGTATTTAACTCACATACACCAACAACTCGTTGCGTTGCTATTTCTCTTTCTCTCTCTCTTTTATTATATCTGGACACGCGTTTCTCTCTCCTCTTCACAATTAGTGCCATGCGCCCTCTTTTCTCACCCACCCTTCCTTCTTCCTTCCTTCCTTCCTTCCTTCCTTCCTTTCTTCCTTTCTTCCTTTCTTTCTTTCCTTCTTCCTTCTTTTCTTCCTTTCTTTCTTTCTTCCTACCTTCCTACCTTCCTTCCTTCCATCCTTCCATCCTTCTTTCTTTCTTTCTTTCCTTCCTTCCTTCCTTCCTTCTTTCCTTCCTTCCTTCCTTCCTTCCTTCCTTCTTTTATTTTCAACCCTTCTAAGATGGTTCTTGCAATTGTAGCCATTTTGCCTTTTCTCTATCCTTTTATTTCTTTTAATTACTTGGGATCGTCGTTACTCATATGCCAGCAACAGCAAGTATTGTACGCAACAGACACACATACACCTATTTTTACTACTACTACTTGTCATCCATGAATGCACACGCTAATGCGTGTCGTCATCCTCCCTGTCGCGTGTCCGAATAATGCATACTAGAAATGATGTTAAGAACTTCAGGTTTCAAGAGTTTATCGAAGAAGATTTAAGAGATCGATAGAGAGAGTGTTGTATGCATGTATCGTAATTTTTCAGCATCCTATACATCCAGAGAAAATCTGAAATAAATGTATTTATCTATCGAAAGATAGGGGTTTTAGTATCGATCGATTGAAAGAACGAAAATAAGACGAGTAATAGGGAATAAAAGCGGGAAGATACAAAAAGTAAGTCAGAGAAAGGTCCTTTGTTCAGATCAGCACACGAATAGCTACGATTACGAATAACGAAATAACCTCTGGACTGGATTTTATTTTGACCGTGATGTACTTACACACGACGATGATATTTACCACAGGTAAAAAGCACCGGGCGTAAAAATGGCGACCGATTGGCGGTGGCGGCAACGCTGCTGCTGTTTACTGATTGTGAACGAGCCAACCAAAGGTTGGTGGGGGAGGGGGAGGGGTCTCGAGACGAAAACGAAAGGAATACGATCGGAACGTACGAAAGGGACGACGGAAGAAGGAACGAAAGAAAGTGAAAGCCATGACCCAGAAACGCAAAGCATCGAAGGCTCTTCGTCGCGTTGTCGTATTTTATATCGCGTTGCCTTTACAGAAAAGAATCATTCGAATTGATCGAAAATAAACGAGGAATGATCTATCCATTTCTTATATCTTTCTTCTTACCCATTTGACGACAAAAACAACGACTATTCGACAATTTTCATTCTAATAAGTTCAACTACTATTACTACTACTACTATTACTACTGCTACTACTACTACTACTACTTCTTCTTCTTCTTTTCCTACTTCTTCTACTCTAAAAAGTATGACGAATAGCGATCAATAAAAATAAATCAGAGACACAAAGTACCACGTTGTTCGACTAATACTTTGGCTGGTTATATATATATATATTTTTTTTTTTTAAAATAATACACATAAGCGATAGACGCCGGTATTCCGCGCTACTGGCCGACAACGATGATACGCTCGCAGAAATTTGCGATAACGATATATATATCTATATATATGTCCGATGTATACTACAGAAACCCATGAGCTCGTAAAACTACCAACGAACACTTCTTGCCCGTATGGACAGATATTATGCTAACATTATCAAAATTACTCTATTTCTGGGTCGATTAGTATTTTACTTATCCTCATCCTTCCAACTACAAACATACAATTTTCTTCTACATTCTGTTTATTACCTTATCCAATTATAAGAACAACATTTCATCCCTCGTCTTAGAATCTTTATTCATCCCTTATAAAGTACACCCAGAAAAAATTCTATCAAATCCTAAAAGCGTCGATGGTATCATCGACACATTTTCCTCATTCTTTTTTGTTTCTTATTTTTTTTGTTTTGTTTAAAACGTAACTCAGAGGTACAGGTGCGATATCTATAACTTGTAATATTCAATGTAAAGTATAAAAGGAGAGGAGAGGAGAGAGAGAATACGCTCATATAAGCTTTAGAGAGCGTATTCTCTCTCTCCTTACCCCCGTAACTCTCCTTCATCCTCCCCTTGTCACTCCCCCCGCCTACCACTACCACCGCCACCACCACCACCACCCTCCCGTCGTCTTCGTTGCTCACCCCCACCCCCTCTTTCTCTCTTCCAACAGCGCGTCTCGCTGTGTGAAGTGTGCCAAGGCCTACCCCACTCTGTAATCCCATTTTCGAAACTAAAAGTAAAATCTAACTCATTGTACGATTACACGTACTTTCTGTGTTGCTGTGATATATATGCATATCTATATGTATAATGTATAATATAATAATAATAATAATAATATTAATAATAATAATATATATATAGATTTTTGTATCAACGAAAGTATTATACTTAAATATTGTAGAAGTCTTGCGAATTTTCTCTATATTTCTTTACTTTATTTTATATACACATATAATAATAGTTCTCTAATGATTTCATCCGAAGTCTTTCTTATTGTTAGTCAATTGAAACTATTGCGTTGTAACGTACAAAAAAAAAATATGAATATTTTGTTCTTGTAAAAAGAAACGATCAGGAGATATCGAAGAAAATTTAATAGTTTATTCTTCTAACAACATTTTTGTCTTGTAACAAGACTCAAGATGAAAATTTATTTCAAGATAAAACTATTTTTCTTGGCATGCACAATCTACCCTCCAAATCACAAACCAGGGTATTTCGCTAACACGGTAATAGATATTTAAATATCGAGAAAGAAAGAGAGAGAGAGAGAGAGAGAGAAAAAAAAAGATCGTTTCTACACAAAAGAAGAAATAGAAAAATAAATAAAAAAAAACAAATAACTATTAATATAGACAAAAGTAAAACTTAATACTTCGTCGTTCGCTTAGGCACTTATTGAGAGTTTTCGAAACGTGGTATACGTCACAGGTAAAAATATAACTGACTTTTAAATAAAACTCTAGAAAAAGAGAAGCGAGGGGTTCAGAAGGGGTGGAGGTAGGGATGGGGAGGAGGAGGAGGTGGAGGCATCAGAAAAAAAGAGAGAGAGAGATTGAATCAGAAAAGAGTGAAACATGTAGGACAGTACCATCCAGAAAACGTAAAGTGCCGTTTTACAGGTCAGTTCGCGCGTCCTTGACACAAATACCCACATTGCGAGTTTCATCGATGTGTGTGTATCTTTCTGCGTTACATATTCCACTTCGTGACCATACGTCGTGTATTATGCATGTATGTATCTTATTATATGCGTATATATGTTACCTACAACAACGTCGACGACGACGACGACGACGATGATCATGATAATAATGATGATGATGATGATGATGATGATGATGATGATATCCCTATATATGATTGTAAAAAGAGTATGTGAAAGAGAGAGATTACTCTGAAGATGTGGATGCTGTGTTAGAATGTAGACAAGAGAGTTGGTATTAAAATGTTGTACTGGACGATGATACAGCTAACACATATTCGTCTGGTAATTTTTTGCACCGGTATTCACAAAATACTGGAAATTTTTCACATTATCCTTAGAAATGATATGATCTATATAAAAATTATATAAAAAATTAGAATTTAATTTATTTAGAATTAAAAAAACATGAATCACTTTCTGTAATATACAAATGACGAATTTTCGTTACACGGATGAATATGTGCTAAGAATACGATCGTAGTGCATTCACATACTATATTTTCTTCCATGCGATATTCAAGTGTTAGAAACGTTTAGAAATATTTTAGAAAAAAGAAGAAAAAATAAGAATTATAAAAAATGAGAAAAAAAAGAAATATAATAGAAACGTAGGAAGTAACGTTATTTGAAAAGGAAGAAAAAAAATTTGTTAGAAGAATGTGCCTAAAATTTACGTCAATGCGTTTCATCTTCTTTCACGTCAGCTTTGATGATTACAAAAGAAATAAAAAAGAAATCTGTTCTTCGATTGGTCGAAACGTGTCGATTGATGTCGTATTAAAGAAAGATATTTTCCTATTTTCTTGAATACTCCATTCGTAAATAATAAAAGTTGTAAATATTTAGAGAGACATAAAGATACCGTAGTGAATAGCTATCAAGAATACGCCATAGTCATTCGAATTTTAAGTAAGGGATGGTCTCGTGCCGATTTTCTTCTTCAAGAGTCTCGAATGGCTGAAGGGATTTTCTATAATTTTTTTTTCTATTGTATAAAAGAGAACCATTTAAATTACCTACAACCGTCAATTTAGTCTTCTTTATTTCTTTTTTTTTTTTTCATTTTATCTCTCACTCTCTCTCTTCCCTTTGTTCAACAAAAAAAGAACGAAGAAGTTATTTCGATATTTGTTGAAACTTTGGACCCTCTCTCAGAAATGATATCTCTTTCAAGTTTTTCTTAAAGATGAAATGTATAGGAAAAAAAAAAAAAAGAAATTGAGACAGGGACAATCAGATAGATTTTAATGCCTCACCTTTTTCCTTTTTTTTTTTCTTTTTTAAATAAGTTCAGTCATTCTAGCCTAATTTTAGGTTCAAAATGGATATTCGATCTACCTGAAAGTAAAAAATTTTAAAAGGTCGAGAAAGTGGTCTACATTAAAAGGTGCCTAATGCATTTGCTGAAATGTGTTCGAAAATATTAATTAATACAGCCAAGGGAAATTTTTAAAGTTTGTTTCTCTAATTATTTAATTTTTATAAATAAAAATCAATCGTTAGAAATAGGAAACAGCTGTTCAAAAGTAGGTCACTGGTAAGAATAATAAGTCAGCGATAGAAAAGTAGGTCAACGATACAAAAGTAGGTCAGCTGTACGAAAACAATAACAATCCCATACGTATTGAATGTATTGGGAGAAAGATGGGAGAAGGTGTATATTTAACTCATACAAGCTAAACATCGGTTATGTTCGTGTATCTTTCGGTGAATTCCAGGAAATTCGTTAAATATGAAATACACATAGAAAAACATTCCTTAACTATCGGCTTAGTTGAGCCTTCAATGTTTTGTTTACGTTCGGTACTCTCCGTCACTCCTCGGCCGGTGTCGACAACCGAACGTTGTCATTTTTATTCTATTATGAATTTCGTTGTTAGATTTTTTATTGTCCTTCGTGTATGTTCGGTACTTGTCGATTATATTCGTAACTATTTTTCATTATAATCGTTAGTCTTCTTCGAGCGTCGGAAGGAATAACAAGGATATTATTTAAAGTATATAATTTATTTCGCGTCGCGTGTGTGCGTTTTCTTCCTATGCAAGTGATATGCATACGTGAGTGAGTGTGTGTGTGTGTGTTGCTTAAAAGTGATATATACAAATATGGATACCTGCACTTATGGATATAAGGACAAAGTACATCTAAACGTAAGCTAATCATAATTTCTAACCTTTTTAATTTTTGACATATTACATTTCAACGTTAAACATATTATATGAATGATTTTTAATACAAAAAAATTCTAATAGGTAATCGTAACGTTGTAGAATATTTTCAATCGGACATTGTATGATACGCGTTCATAATTCACACGAATAACTTTCGTTGCATCGGTAAAACTGAAAAGGATTTTAAAATATGATCAAGTGTCGAATTTATTTCACTATGATGCATAATTAATTACACCTCGGCTAGTTACTGTTCTATTCTTTTGATTTATTTTTAAAACACACGAGTACTTTCTTTTCTTTTCTAATATACAAAATCGTCTCGACTTCTTAAACGTATATAAATTTGTTTCTATTAAAAATATAGTTCCTTGTTTCATATCAAAATCTTATTCGTTTCTCTATTTTACCCATAACTAATGAAAGCATCTGAAAGATAAAATTATTATACATACATATATATATATATATAAATAATATAATATGTATTAAACATTACATACTTTTTAACTTACTTTAAATTTAAAATAATTTCTTTATCCTTTTATTTTATACTTTATTAGAAAAACGCTACGAACCGAATGTCGGTACTAGACTAAATTATTAATAAAAAAAAATGTTCTCCTAACTTTTACTTCTTTCTGATTAATCTTCTGTTAGATTTAGACACGCATGTGCATGCACATGCGTTTAGAATAAGATCTTCTAAGAAGCGCATGTGTAACGAGAATAATATTCGAGATTAATAGAATTTATCCCCTACGATAATCATGTAAACAACTTTTGAAAATAAAACTGTCATAGATGATATCGAGCCAGCCTAACAATGGATTTCAAATACGACATACATCAAATTTATATTCNTTAATAACTTTCATTCTATTCGGATAAATCTTCTGTTAGATTTATAGACGTGTATTAACGCACATGCGGTTAGAAAGAGATCTTCTAAGAGTAGTGCATGTGTAACGAGAATAATATTCGAGATTAATAGAATTTATCCCCTCCGGTAATCATGTAAACAACTTTCGAAAATAAAACTGTCATAGATGATATCGAGCCAGCCTAACAATGGATTTCAAATACGACATACATCAAATTTATATTCTGAGCTTTTAGATTATAATATACATTTTCTTTGATAATTTAACAAGTTTTTAGCATATGTCTACTACTCTAATGCACCCTTCTTATATTTATGATTGTTCTAACACGTATACATTGGTTTGAACATTACATTATTTCTAAAGTAATTCAAAATATAAAATAATTTCGATATCTTTTTATTTAATATGTTTTTAGATAAATGCCACGAACCAGATCTCATTACTAGCCCGGAATATTAATAAAAAAATGCCTTAATAAATCTTCTGTTAGATTTATAGACGTGTATTAACGCACATGCGTTTAGAATGAGATCTTCTAAGAGTAGCACATGTGTAACGAGAATAATATTCGAGATTAATAGAATTTATCCCCTCTGATAATCATGTAAACAACTTTTGAAAATAAAACTGTCATAGATGATATCAAGCCACTCTAACGGTAAATTTCGAAGAAGACAATACATCGAACGTATATTCCGAGCTTTTAGATTATAATATACATTTCCTTTAATAATTTAACAATTATTGTAGACTAGTCCACTACTGTAATGTACCCTATTTATTCTTTAGATTGTACTAACACATATACATTGGTTTAAACATTACATATTTTTTAAATTACTTTCAATATAAAATAATTTCGATATTTTTTTATTTTATATGTTCTTATATAAATGCTACGAACAGGATGTCTCTACCGGACCAAATTATTAATACAAAATAATTTTGTATCGTTGACCTGCTTTTGTATCGCTGACCTATTTTTCTTTCTAGTGACCTTCTTTTGAATAGCTGTTTTCTATTTCTAACGATTGATTTTTATTTTTAAACATTAAAAATTTAGAGAAACAAACTTTAAAAATATTCCCTAGTCGTATAAATTAATATTTTCGAACAATTTTCTGAAAATTCATTATACACCTCTTAATATAGACCACATTCCCAACCTTTTAAAATTTTTTACTGTCGAAAATAAAAATAGTTTTTATGAAAAAAATATAAGAAGAGATTTGTTCGAACGATCCGACTCGATCGGTTGAATTTATATTCTTTACATCTCGATAGAGTTTCTTCCAGAACGGAACAGTCCTTAAGACTCTCAAGGTTGAAAGAAAAGTAAGCTTCGTTCGGTATCATGTTCAACGGGATGAAACCCAAGGTTGAAAAGCAAATCGGCTACGTGTGTCTTCGAAAGGTAAGGCCAATAATAATGATCGTTGGTGGCTTGGTAATGAGCGGTAATTTATGAGAGAAATAATTCCGGCGGAGAGTTGGATGAAACGAGACACCCGTACTATATACTCCTCGTTGTAGACAGACAGAAAAAAAGGAAAAAAAAAATAAAGAGAGAGAGGGAGAGAGAGAGAGAGACTTTATTCTGTCGCACATACTCGATTTATCTCTACATTTTTCTTCTAGAATTCTAATCTCACACGTTTACATGTGTTACATGTATTACATGTATATACGGTTTATGTATAAACTGTTACCGTTGTGTTTAACCATTCGGTTGAAGTGATTCGACAGTGAAAGTCTTTCACTGTTGTTTCTTCGTAAAGAAAGAGAAAGACACAAATACACAGATTGTAGTTACGTGTAATATATACATATATCTTTCTCTTTCTCTTTCTCTTACCGAAGCCGGTTGTGTGAGGCCTGCCGACACAACACGTCACGCGCGGAAAGTGGCTCATCCGCTTTTACTTTCCACCGGCAGCTTTCATTAGCAATGGTACTAGTTACGCCCGTTACGTTAAGCGATTACGAGATGGAGATACGAACGTGCTGTGCTGGTCTCTCCAGTTTGTTGCAGTAAGCGTGACTCGTGTAACACTTGACAGACTTTTTCTTTATCTTTTTCTTTTTATTCTATCTTGTAACATTTACTAGCCCTTTTTTATTCTCTATTTACTCTTCAACACTTTCCTTTTCTCACGTATTCCTCTATTTTCTATCTTTTCTTGGTCAATATTTATATATGTATTAGGTATGTACGTGTGTATATATGTGTATACATGGTGATGATGATACGTCGTACACGAACTTGGCCGTTTGATGAAATAATGAAATTACGCTAGACCATGATGCACACGACTATCCGTCCCACTCACGTAACAAAATTTACGATCTAATAATACGATGTACTACACTTTCTGGGTCGTTGCGTGAAAACTATTGCAATAGTAGTCACCCTTTATCAATTTTGGGGGGGTAACGATATTTAGTAGGGAATACCGAGGAGTAAAAAGAGGAGACATTAATAACAACGGAAACAAGTAACATCGATAGAGGTATCAGCAGCAGCAGCAGCAGCAGCATCATAATGAACATTAGCCTAGGGATTGGATTCAGGTCAAGTTGAAGAGTTCAAAGTGCTGCTGTTGTTATAAAGGATGGTGGTCAGGATGAGGTCAGTTGCGTGGTTGTGTTGGTTCGTTTATAGCTCATCTCCGATGATGACGACGATGATAATGAGAAAAAGGGAAGAATCTTAGCAGCTTCGATTATTATTATAACCATAACAACGAGGCGGCTTGTCTCTCAACCGTTGATGCGAAATAAAGGTAATACGCCATACCTAAAAAGGGAGCAAGAACGACGACAAAGACAACGACGACAATAATTAAGATTGTTCGTATAACGAAAAGGGATGTGTGTAAGAACAGGGACGAAGGGAGAAAGAGAGAAAGAGAGAGAGAAAGAGAAAAAGAAAAAAAAATGGAGCAACTATGACGTCCCTGAAACTTTCGTCGGTTTAATCGTATGATTAATAAACGCTTTATCAAAGGTGATAACGCCGATGATAACGATATGTAGGTCAGTTTGATATAAGTGACCCGATTTCTCTCTCTCTCTCTCCCTCCTCTCTCTTTCTCTCTCTGACTGACTGACTACGATATACGTTAGGAAGTTATAAGCTCGAGAAGCACTCTTTCATTTTTACCAGACGATCCCTTCCAATCATTTTCATATGTTCTTTTTTTTTTTTATATATCTTTCTCGTGCATCCTCGCGAGATATTCGCAAGACCTACAAAAACACGATGATGCCAAATACACAATCGAACATTGAAAAATTATAACAACTTATTACTAGTGATAAATTAATCTATAACGTCAATTAAAGCACAACTCCCCAGATCCTCATATTAATCTATTAATTAATATTAGGTTAGAAACAATGAAATGGACCTTTTTGTATAGTCTGTGTTCAGCTACCACTGAGAGAAGTTCATTGTAACCTGCGCTCGATATTTTTATTTATAAATTTTAAAGATATTCTTTTCTTACTAATTTCGTACAATTTTTTCATGTTTCTATATCATTTTTATTTTATTTTTTTCCGAACCTAAATGGAAACAAAACGCAATTTACATGAATTTGAGTATCGTCAACGAGCCTCGAGGAAGACCACTGGTCCATATTGGTAACGAAAAATAAGGGACAACTTTGGAATCCAATCCACGTAAAACTATTCGTGAACTTAAGTCTAAACTAAGAACCAGGTATACACACGACTGTGTTGAAACATCTACATGCAATAAATAAAATACAAAAATTGGACTGATATTATATGCCATACAAATAATATGAAAAATTGCGCTTTTTGTTTTCTATTTTTATTCAACGCCATAATTTCATAGTTTCCAACCCCTAATATTATCCTTTATCAATAACCGCAAGATTCATGTTCTAAGATATCGTTTTAAATAAAATTAGCTGTTAAGTTCTTGGGACGATTGTAACATAAAGTCGGTTTCTATCATCGAGGAATGTGTAGAAAGCTTTATAGTAGGATTAAAGGGATATTATAGTAAGTACAAATAGGATAGTAAGGTGCTGCACACGTTTGTGTGCGCGCTCACTCGCGCTGGAGTAAAGTCTCTCAGTTTTCTCGTTGACCCAGTTACCCAGTACACTTGACCGCACTTCGCGCACTCCCTCCTCTCCCCCTCTACCCCCTTTTTCCACTATGCTCGACTCCATTCGCTTTAGCACGGATCCCCGATCCCCACCCCAACACCGCCCAACCCCACCACCCCCTCCAACTTCTTCCTCGTCGCCCCTCGCACGATCACCGGCGTCGCGGCGACCATCGTGCATTTTGTACCGGCGTCAATCGATCCTGGCGCCCTCTATATACCCCGTCGCCATTTTTTTTTTTTATTATTCTTTTGAATGATATAGGTATCCCCACAATCCTTTCTCTAAAGTTACTAAAAATAATGCCGTTGCATTATTGGAGATCTTTGTTTGCTTTATCGAAATCTTTTTAGTATTTCGTCATTGCGTTTTCTTTCTTCTTCTTCTTCTTCTTCTTTGAGTATATTGTATATATATAGTTTTATTTAATTATTTTTTTTTTCATATTCTTCTTCCCTGGAAAAACACGTGCGAGTTTTTAAAGTCCCTTTACGAAACTCAGCGCAATTTGCGCAAGCGAACAACAAGGGGGAAAAGCCAAAGGCGCATCGCTTCGTATGTGTACTAGACCGGAATTCCGCTTACGTAGGGAACTCGCTTGTTTTTTTTTCCTTTTTTCTCTTTTTTTTCCTTATTCTTCTCTTCTGCGCGTCGAGTACGACATTGCGTTTTTGAATAAATTTTTGTTATCTCTCCCCCTCCACCTTTCCGTCTCAATTCATCCGGAGGAATATAAATGCAGACGAAAAAAGTTTGACAGAGGAGTGATGATTTATCGTTTGTAGGATCTGCAGGATCAAGGGTTGTAAACTCGTAAAATTGAATTAGTTCGGAACGAATTGAAAAGAAACGTCAACAATAACGAAAATAGACAAAGGGGATGAATGAAAAAGAAAAAAAAAAGGAAAAGTAGATCGAGGAAGAGTTAAAATCAATACGAAATCGTGAATAGGGATCGAGTTTGAGTTGGGATAGGTGAACAGCAGCAGGTAGCAGCAAGCAAGCAGCAAGTAAGCAGCAAGCAAGCAGCAAGCAAACCGTGAGTAGTTAGTTAGTCGGCGTTACACCGATGTAGCCTTGAGCCTATTCCACGCACGAAAGCCCCCGCCGCATGCCTGGCTGCATGCTGCACTCTTCGTGCCGTCCTGAGCTTCCAGAGCAGCGTACAAGTGAAAAACGCAGAACGCGTTGGGGAGAATAAAAAAAAATCAAAGAATCGAGCTTATTTCTGTCAACCCCTCCTCCATTCCTTCCACCCCCCCCTCCAAAAAACACTCTGTGTATGTATCCATTATGTTTTTTATTTGGGTCAATCGTAATAACGGAGAAGAAGAAAAAGAATAAGAAGAAAAAAAAGGGAAGACCGATTAACCCCTTTCCCTTCACATTCCTTCAGTTTAGTATTTTTATTTTTGTATTTTTTTGGACACGATAGACCGTTATATATATTATCGTACGGTCGATAAACTTAGACTGAAAGATGGGCAATGTAAACCTGCTCCCGATTTAGAGTCGAGCCCTTTTTACACGAAGCCAACTAGGCCATGCACGAAGGATGGACGAGGACGTGGAAAAATATCAAATTTCTTGACGTGCATCGAGAAGCATGATTGATATTTGAACTTTTACTTTTATACTTTAAGATGAGGGACTAATACCTCTATCGTCGTTGTTAGTTTTGAGATGAGAGAACGTTCGAATAAATAGAATGATTATTTTTAAACAATTCTATATACATATATATATATATATATATATATATTTTATTGTATATTCGAAATTAGCTCACGTGGAGTCTCGTGAATTACACGAGACAAGACATTGGCTCTCCGATGACGATTACAATGACGACAACAACGACGACGACAACTATGACGATGATGATTATTTTAAAATTAAAACTAAGAAATACAAAGAGGGAACAGTAAGTTTGGTATTTCACAAAGTTTAATAACGTTCATAAATTTATCGTCTTCCTATCGTGAGAATAATCGCGGCGGTGTTCCTCGGGGCGCGTACCTGTGGCTCGTAGTGTAAAAGCGGAATCTGGGCCGATATAAATAGGCTGACACGCTGCGAAATAACAGGTAGCCTTAAATGCCGAACTTATACGAAATCTTAACAAGTATGCGATATGGCAGAGAATATATTCCTAGTATGTAACCAGAATCTATAAAGATTTATCTTTTAACATGAAACACATCTTCTATAGGTATGTTCTCTAAGTTCTAAGATTATAATTACAAAGTTAGGAGTAAGAAATAAATAAATAAAAATGAAGATATTCATTGTTGCCAAATTGGCAAGGTCTTAAATATTTCGATTCCGATGATTGATGGCACCGCGGTAGTCTGGTGTAGGGTTTACTTTTGCTTGCTTGCATACACACACACACACATACATATAAATATAGATGCGTGCCTGTATCTTTCTGTGTATGTCTGTGTATGTATATACAAGGAACATGTACGATAATAAACGCGCGAGTTTCGAGAGTTTCTCGAGATAGCAAGTTCCGCTCCGTTGCGGCTGAGCACCAGCACCAGCACCGGCACCAGCCACCAGCACCGACAACAACCAACTCTGGTTCTCTGTGTCTCGCTTAACAGGGGGGTAAAGAGAGAAAGAGAGAGAGAGAAAGAAAAAAAAAAGCATATGGGTGCAAAACCTTTGCTCGGCGTGCCTGTTCACGTTGTCCTGATTCCGTCATGCGCTTATTCGCATGGCGTACATACTCAGACGGATTTTTGACAAAGAAAACGACAAAAGGGAAAGTATCATTATTATTATTATTATAATTATTATTGTTATTGTCATCGTTCTTAATAGGATATTTTCTGTATGTCATGTAATCATCTTTTAATCACTATTGTCATCTACATTATTATTATTATTATTATTATTATGACGTAACGAGAGGAAATAAATAAATAAAAGAGTAAAAACACATCGATGGCGTTTAAATGAAAACAAGTTATACACGTCCATTATTCTTCTTCGTCTTTCTATTTAGAATTTGCTGAAAGAAGAAGGGGAAGAACAAGGTGTTTGAGTGTTGTACCGGAAGATTCCCCATAAGGCAACAATGTGTCTCTTTGGTAAGGACGATTTCCCGAAGAACGGCGCCGAAGAACACGGAACGTGCACTCGAGTATACATGCATATCTACTCGAGACAAGATGTCTCGCTTCGATGAACTTAGTCAGTCAGGCTGCCAACCCGCCAACTAGCTACTCACCCAACAGCATGTTTAGTTAGCTAGGTTACTAGCAAAGCACCTTTGTATATTCATTTCTTTCTATCTTTTACTCGTTGCTCGTCGCAACATATACAACAGGGAGAGGGCGGGAAGTAGAAGAGAAAAAAAACTTAAAAGAACACAACTTAGCCTCCAGGTTTAGTGTCGCGCATATCACTGTCGTCCCAATTTACTCCTCTATTACTCTTTTTCTACTCTCATAATTATTATTATTATTATTATACACGTTTATATAGATACAATTATTTCTAATTTAAGTAAACACACACAGACATATTAGATTGGTGGAAAAATAATGTCGGATTCTCCCATTGAATTATGGCCAAAAATTCGACGTATTTTTTTCTTCTACCAACCCCACATATCATATGCCGACGAAAATTTTCCTCTTTTAAGTAACACATGAATGATTATTTTCTACCTTGTTAAGTATATGCTAATGTGTTTAGTCTACAGGTTTATTTCGATAAAAATGATGTGAAGCAGTAGGAGAAGATACCTACGAGTGATGTATATACAGTTACAGAGTAGGGAACCCACTTTGTCCAGTCTCAGTCAGTCAGTCAGTCAGTCAGTCAGTCACTCACTCACTCACTCACTCACTCACTCACTCACTAACTCACTCTCTCTCTCTTTCTTTCTTTCTTTCTTTTTCGTTCTCGCAGCTACTTCATATACGGCCTCGCGCTTATACGAAGAAAAGTCTATTATAAGCTAATCTCCGGCTAGCTCACCTATCTCAACTGACCCATAATCGATACAATTTCTGCACGCTAAAGCGTTACGCTACTGCGTGAACGCTCCTTCTTGCTTGCATACGAAAAGGTTTACACATACATACATACATACATATATATATATATATATATATACGTAAATCGAAGTAAGAATGTATGTATATATTTAACTATACACACAGATATTATACACAGAGATACAAACGTTTCACGAGTATACCGCGTGCGAGCCGCAAGACGCGTTTCGTGTGTAAGACCCATAAAGGCGTCACGCTCGACGCGCAGAGCCCTCCTTGATCTAAATTCCTGGCCGGGGTTGGAGGTTGCGCGGTTCAATCTGATTTTAATGTCGACGTATATAAAGACAAAGAAAGAAAGAAAGAAATAAAGAAAGAAATAAAGAAAGAGAAAAACAGAGATTCGTGGGTGGTGTATAAAAGAAAGTACGGAGGAGAGATTTAATCGGCAATAAACACATTGAGAAGAAGAACTATTGGTACTCGTAATGGAAATGGTAATGGTTGTGGTGGGTCTGGGGGTCTGTTGTCCTTGATCGTTGACATACTCGAGGCGCACACGTTGCGAGTGTATTTGTAGCGCAAGGAGATATGCAATGCAATCGAACGAGGTGGAGGAAGAGGAGAGGGAGGGAGAGGAGAGAAGGAGGAGAGATGAGGAGGTACGGATCGAGCAGGTAAAACTCGGTTCTCTTTCGTTTCGTTTCGTTTCGTTTCGGTTCGTCACGGACCGGTGCCCTGCTAGCTCACTGCCCTTGACACACTTCTCTGTTCCTAGCAGAGAGAAGCGTGATAGTGGTGGTGGTGTGGTGCTGCTGCTGCTGCTGTTGTCGTCGTCGTCATCATTGGTGTTGGTGTTTCTCATTGGGAGAAGCTCAGCATGGCACTCTGGCGGTCGGTTGACGAGTGAAAAGGCTCGTCACGTCTCGTCACTCTCTGTGAGAGGTTTTAGCTTCTAACGCTCTTCATTTGATCTCACAATGATCCGCACCGCCGCACGATCATCACCGACGACTATACAAATGATATTCACCCTAACGTTAATCTTTCCCGATCGATATGCATTTTTACCAACACCCGAAGTTTCGAAACACTTTTGCTTAGGAAAAACTTTACTTATTTCGTATAGAATAACAATGCGTGAATTATTAGGTGGACCGATTTGTTTATCATTTATCAGCTAAATCAGAGTCTACTTCTAAGTTGTACGCTCACAGAAAAATTAATAACGACATTACTTTTCGGTTCATCTAATATAATATAAATTCGATATTATACGCGTGTAAACTATACCCTCCATAATACACGACACACGTTAGTCTTTATTTTTATTATCTAACTCCCTCTCTATAGATTCGATATATAGTCTTTGCATAGATCATTATTCGCGAAATTATTCAGAACAGGTAGGGTAGTAATAGCGGTTAGTAGTATGTGGTGCTGTTAGCTGCGTCGTCAGCTGCATTTCATGTCGGTTGATAAGTGACCCCAAGGTCGACTGTTACTGCGACAGAACTATTTGCGTCGATATCGAACTGTCTTTTCCCGTTTCTACGTTCCTATCCATCCACCCTTAAGTTCATTTTTGGCATTTTTACTCTCTAAAACATCGTCCGTCGTTGTTGAAAGGAATTTGCTTTATAAAAAAAAAAAAATGGATACAACGAGTCATTTATCGAATATGTCTTTTTAGCAAACAGAGGATACCAAAATCATTGACTTTCTGTCTAAGTTGTTGTTGGTTGTGTCGTAATAAACGTACAGGTGATTACACAGGGGTAAAGAAAATTCTTAGGAAAATCGGATTAAGGAAGGTAGATAGGAAATAAGAGAAGAATGAGGTCGCTATTGAAACTGGGCCAGGTTTACTCGGTAACTATGTCACCGCTATTGATTCGCTGTCCACACACAACCCTACTCCCTGCGGCACCACTTATCGCGGGGTGTATACGCGCCCGAAGTAGAAAACTGTTGCGGTAGCTTATTTTCTTTTCCCGCTTCATTCTTAACCTCATTTTTTCCTCTTTTCTTTCTTTCTTTTTATCCATCTAGTCGCTGTTCTTTTTTCATCGGATTCCACCTGAAAGGGGGTCACAGATATCTTTGATCGCGTTTAGAACTTAAGATAAATTTCTAAATGTTCCCCTTACATCTAAAAAAGAAACAGAAACAAAGAGGAAATTACAGGATCGGTGTATTCTTCTTTTAATTATGTTTTATCTTTTTTTTTTTTTTACTTAAGGGGTTGCTTCGGGAATCTTTCTCTCTCTCTCTCTCTCTCGATACGCTTCGGTGCTTCGTAGTACATGCGATTTCGTAATTTCGTTTTATCTGGGTCAGATTCTCTCTCTCTCTCTCTCTCTGCCGTTGAAAATTTCCGAGCTATCGAGTAGACTCTCTCGGTGATTTGTGCGTCGCCATTTGCACGTTTCGCTTCACTCGCGCTCTTTGCCAAAGAAGCTCGTCTCGTCTCGTCTCGTCTCGTCGTTGTGCCGAGTGGCCTACTTCTTTTTTACGCGCAAAACCGATACTACACTACTTGAACGTACTACAATAAAGCAGTTGGATTTTTTTTTTCTGATAATCCCTCACCTATTATCTATCTCTTTCTTTATTTTCTCTCGTATTTCTACTATTAAATAATGAAAAGAAGAAGAAAAAAATGGAAAAAAAAGTATGTAACAAATAGAGTAAGGGAGGTAAATAGGACTCACTTCAAAAAAGATTAACCGACTTTTAGCTATCAATTACGACGACGACAACGACGATGATCTATCCTATCTATCGATGCCATTAGATGACTTAAGATTATTTGCACATAGGATCCTCTAGCCATTTAAAGCTCTCCCCCCCCTTTTTCTTAGTGAAATAACTTGCATGTATATATGGCAAAACTCTGACGACAGGTGAGAGTGAATGAGTGAAAGAAAGAGAGGAAAGATATATATATATATATAAGAGAGAGGGGGTAGGGGGGGAGTAAATAAGGAGAGAGCGAGAAAGAAGGCAGCCCGGACACTCAGCTTTCGTTTTCACCCAGCCTACTTGTTAATCCGGTGAGTCAATAGTTGTATAACACTGGAACTGCGTTGCGTAACTCAGGTTGGTTTCCCTTGCGACCTACTTGCCCACTAAACTAGACACACATTCTTATCCAATGGTAATCCGTCTCTTTACTTTAACCTCCCCGTCCCACCTGACTATGCCTATACCTCCTCTTCCCCCCTCGTTCCCCTTCTTCCCACCTGACCGAACGATCCCGTATTCACTATTTCTATTTCCCTTTCAATGAAAGCGGTTTCTTAACTGCAAACGACGACTTTCATCCTCGCTATGGTTATTTTGTTCTTCAGCCCTACCTACCTACTTCTACTTCTACTTCTTCTTCTTCTTCACGAATGCAAGAGAAAAGAAACTTATGAATTTCTATTGTCTTCAATTTGTTTGGATGCGTTTAATATTCAATCGATGAATTACTTTTCTTATGTATATATGAATATCAAAAGGGGTAATGTAAAAAGTATGTTGATACGCATGTGAGTGTGTCTGTATGTGTGTGTGATAAGTTTGTCGAGTTCTCTTGAGTCCTGGATCATAAAATTAGGTTGCATCTTTGAGTAAAAGGAAAGAAGAAGAAGATTTCTCGGTTAGAAGAGTGTAAAGTAAGAGGAGAGAGAGGAGGAGGAGGAGAGACGCGAAGATAGACGGTAGAATTTTCCGTCCCTCGGATCGATAACGCGTACGCGTTGCAAGGTGATGAAATAAAAGAGAGAAAAAAAGGAAAAAAGAGAGAGATGTATATATAAATAGAAAAAATAAATAAATGGCCTAACACGAATGTTGTTATTGTTGTCATTGGTAAACGAGTGAATGCAGGTCACGCATAGAGAAGACGTAAAAAAAAAAGAAAAAAATGTTTAAAAAAATAATAAAAATAATTGGAGAGATAAAAGAAAAAATAAGAACAGGTAAAGAAGAACGTATCAATGTGTTTATTTTTTTTGTCCCCTCCTCCAATTCTTTTTCTTTTTTTCCTTTACGTCAGACATATACAGTCGAGTCTTATTAAAATTGCTATTGAAATTAAGTTTATTCAGTAACGTGTATGCCATGACACACTAACCAAGTGGTCGAGACCCACTTAAGCTACCGGGTGACCTCCATCGAAATGGAATGGATGGGGTGATAGTGCGTGGTGTATTTTAAGCGTGCACGTACGCTTAAAGCAACGCAATGCAACGTAACGCAACACAACAACATACAGCTATAAATGCTATTTAACTTAACTTAACTTAACTTAATTTTTTTTAACTTAAACACTCTCAATGCAATATATATAACGCAACGCATACGGAAAATGTCTGATCGCGAGGTCGTCCCCTATCGAGAATCGTCCTTCGATTTTCGAAGCGGGAAGAGTCGGTCGAGGATACGGAAAAGATGTTACGACGAAAGCTATTCTAAAACAAACTAAATTAATTTTCTTTTTCTCTGTCCCGCACGCGCGTTAATAAATTATTTGTTTTATTCGAATATCGTTCCTACTATTTTCTTTCAATATTTGATAAACCAACCCCAAACTATTATAATTACATATAAATACTAATTATTTGATTTTATATTATCTAATCTAATATTAAATGATCTGCATTCAATTGTATACGAAAAATAAAACAATTGTATTAAATAACGATATAAATATACACATTTTCTCATTAGGTATAATTTTAAATTTTCCGCGCGTATGCGCGCGCACTGACATTCTCGATTTCACTTTCGACGAGCACGTATAAGTTAGGACCGAAAATTACTCGTTGAAAAGAAGGAGACAGAGGAAGAGGCGGAGGCGGAGGAAGAGGAGGTGGAGGTGGAGATGGGGGAAGGAGGGAGAGAGATCGAGCCACAAGTAACGTTACCATCACCACCCCTCCACCCTCGAGAAAGTTTCGACGGTTTCGTCATGTAAAATATATCCCTGATTGTATGTACAGGGGGCAAAGGATGTACGTCGATTATGTCACAAAGTAGTAACAGCAGCCAGTAGAGAAGTAGTAATAATAGTTTTTAGATGAAGATACAACCCGTTTACGCATTTTACCCAGAATATATACTAAAGCCCGTTTATATTTGAAATTCTAACATGTTTTAAAACATTCGAGATACTTTAGACTCATAAAATGGCGTAACCTAACGCGTTGACTCGCGTTACTTAATGTGCGAATAATAGGAGGGCTAGCATCTAATAACGAATAACTATGTGACTTAACCTTTCGACCATTGGTGTTATTGCGTAACGAATTGAAAGGATAATTAAAAAGCAAGTATAGGATTAGTGAGGTCTTAATGGAGGATTTAGCCTCTATAAATCATCATAATAAATGAACCATTATGATCATTGTTGAGAACTCAATGAACAGGGGAGTACAAGAAGAAAAAGAAGAAGAAGAATAAAAATTGACTGATTCGAAAAGATGACCAAAATTGGTCGGTCCATAGACGATATGAACAGGTATGAAGTTGGATGAGTTATTTTTTTTTGGGGGGGGGCAAGAAAATCGTTAGATAACCGAATATGTATACATTTCTTACGCAAACTAGCGAAAGTAGGCGGGCGCGAGAGTCTCTCCCCTTGGTTTGTTCACGCACGCATACTTGGGGAAAAGAGCAGAATCAGCCGAGCGAAGGAACACGAATGTTAACTCTTGAGGAGGAGAAAAGGAAGGAGAAGGAACACCAGCAAGCACACCAGTACCAGTACCAACAACAGCAATCAAAGGTATACGTGAGAGAGCGCGCGCTTGGACAAAACCAATCGGCTTGGGAAAAATGTTGCGAAAGCCATAAGCCGAAAGCACTTTTAGCATGGCGACGAAAGCGAGAGTGAAGAAGTAGTAGTAGTAATAGTAGTAGTAGTAGTCATCGTTTGTTTGCTAGGCTGGTACTCGGCCGAATAACACAGCAGCCACGAAATCACGAGTTACCCAGAAAAGAAAAAGAAATAAGGCCCTCGAGGGATCTAAACAACGGACACCAGAATCTTACTGACCCGACTTAACCATTGTTCCTAAGGGAAGAACACAATGTATTTAAATTGGAAACTGAAATAATAATATCCTAGGCTATATCGTAGTAGCCGATAATATATTTCTTTTAGCTTTAGGAAGAGAAACCTTTCGAACCTTAAGGCACTGTGCCTGGCTTAATCTTCGGTGCCTTTTATTTTATTTTATTTTATTTTATTTCATTTCATTTTCTTTTCTTTTCTTTTCTTATACTCGTCGAGTTGACCCGTAAGTACTACTACACTACCTCTTTCGAAATCCTTGCATCAGAGAATTTTTGCTGTAAAAAAGAAAAGGTCTACAGTTTGGAGAAAGTGTGTACGTAAATTTCTATCCTATTTCTTTCTTACTTCGATAAGCCCTTTTTCTTTCTTTTTTTATTTCGTCTCGTTTCTCTCTCTTCTATGGTTGAGAGATATAAGTTCTGTATGTATTAGATGGACTGTAAAGTAATGTCGTTATATATTTTTCTTTAAGCACGTACTTAAAAGTAGACTCTGATTTATCTAATATAAATGATAAACAATTATTGATATGCCTAGAAACTGACATTACTTTAAGGTCGACCTAATATATGAGAGTAGTACTATTAGAGTACAACTTAGGTGGATGATATCAAGAGAGCATAGATGCAAGTATACAACGACGACGCGTGGACGACGCTTGCGTCGCGATAGTAATAAGAACGAGAGGAACGGAGGGGGAGAGGGAGAGGTTTGCGCGGCGCACGGGATTCGTGCCATTGTCAGTGGGTAATCAGGTCAGTGGGCCAGTAGGACGAGCACTTTCAATTTCAGTCCTCCTAACCACGGCGACAGCGACGATGGTGATAGCGGTGTAGTGGTGGTGGTGATGGTGATGGTGGTGGTGGAGGTGGAGGTGGCTATTCGCCACGTCGTCGTTATCTCGCGTCTCTGTTGGCGCGTGTACGCATGCGCGCGCACGCGTACATTTAGAGTTAAATACACATATACACATGCATAAGCTCATAGGAATCCTGCACCAGCAGCAGCAGCAGCAGCAGCACCACTGATGGCGACACGCGCCAATCGCGTCACACTCCTCCAACACACATTACGTCGTCAGTATGTTGTGTGTCGTTGTTGCAAGAAAGAGAGCAAGTGTGTATGTGCGTTCGCGCGTATATACAAAGAAAACGAAAGAGAGAGAGAGAGAGAGAGAGTGAGATATAAAAGGGGGTGGGAGGAGTATGATCCACGCACTATACCCCCCTTCATCAACCTTCTCTCTGCTCTTCACTCATTTCTTCTCTCCTCTTTGCTCTTTAGCCTCGTCTCTTCGTCGTTGGTTTGGTCTCCTCCGTTGGTGTGTTGCTGCTGTTACACTGTTGGTGGTGCCGCGCGCGCTCTGCTCTTTGCGGGAAAGATAGCGGAAAGTAGGACGCGTATTAAAAACCACAGACCGTGTCCCGTGGCGTCACTTCTCGTCCCTCGGCACTCTAACGCCTGTATTACCCAATCGAATTCATCATAACTGGTACGAGGAACGTCGTCGTCGTAGGAAAACGTCGAAAATGTATTTAGCATTAGCAGTTTCAAATTTAAAGCAAAGGCAAAAGCGCGCCAAATTGAGATTAGATTTGAGATTTGCATGAAAGAAAAATTGATTATCAGCGCCATGTCGCGGGGAATCTGGCAAACTTGAACCAACTACTACCGAAAGATCTTAGCAACGCGGAAAAGGATCCAGATAGATCATTAGAAAAAGAATGGTAGGGGAAAATCATGATCAATTGAAGCTATAAAAACAAAGAAAGAGATCGTGCGATGATATAATCGTTAAAATTAATGATCGATAACACTTTCCCTTTTTATTCTTCTTTACGAATAAAATTAACCGTTTGAGTCCCACGTGCCGCTTTCGCGTTCTTCAGATTTCATGTCGAAAAAATCCAACGCATTTGGACAATATGGACACTAAGATTATCGACTTATAAACTAAGCGCTTTTATGCTTCTCTACTTTTTGTTGAAAAATAATAAAAATAATCCCTATCGCGACGCTTAGATCTTTTCGCATCATATTTATTTTACCAAATAATTGTAGTTTTTTCACAAGATAACGTATACGTTTTAATAGTTTTATAATGTCTCTGAGATAACCAATGACAATATTAATTACAAGGATAAATAAATAAATAAATAAAAATTGTTTTAAATTTTTGCCTGAATATTTTGTATATTTAAGAGAAAATTTGATCCATAGAGGGTTTAAATGTTCTTTCTTATTTCTAATTCTTAACACTAATTTCTTCCACTAATATTCTTTCGCGAGCTTGTATACAACAAGGACAAATGTTATTTAAAAATATACATGTAAAATTCGTAGAGAGAGGTAGTAGTTGTATTAACGATAAAGAAAATGTAGTTTCTAGGCTCTCGTGGTCTGATAAATTGGCACGCGCATCGATATCACCAGTGTTCAGCGTGCTGAGAACATTGAATAATAATTATTGTTGTTGGCTGGGCTTGGTGTTATTGAGTTATTCCAATGCGACTTTATCAAAGTGGGTCAAGCTATTCAATAGCGACCGCAGTCGACGAGAAACGACCCGTCGACCGTCTTAACGTCGCGTGGGAGTGTATGTACTTTATAAAAGACACACAGAGGAGCCACGCAAATGCTTTGTAATCATGCTCGTCGACAGAGCCGAAGAAAGAAGAAGGCTCGTACGTACGTACGTACGATTCAATGCGTGACGTCGTTTTCTTTCTTTATTTCTTTATTTTTTTTTTTTTTTTCATTCCTTCCTTTTACTTTTTTCAAGACATCCCTTAAAGTATCCACGTGATACCAATCCGTCGTAATATCCACAATAGTTTGTTGTAAAGACTCTTCATAGAGAAATCTCCTGTCGAGATTTCGGACAACAGTTTCGAAAACAGATATTTGGACCCTCGTCAAATAGAATAACTAAAGGAAAAGACTGTGAATAAAATATTTTAGACCCCCCAGTTTCCATTAGTTTCCGTCAATTTTTCATTCGTAAATAATACACGTACTCCAACATTTTCGAGTATAATAATATCGAAGACACATTCAAATATGAACGAACAGAAATAAAGATAAATGAATTTTCCAAATTCTCTTTGTTTGAAATAATCGAGTTACTACGCTTTCCATTTGTTTATGAAAAAAAAATGATCTAAACAATGATTTTCGTTCTAGCTTTCGAACAAAGTGAAAGTAAACAGATTTACAATACTTAGGATTTGGAATAAATCAAATGTCAATGTAAATGCTACGAATTCAGAGCTAATATTCTTTGTTGGTGGTAATAGCGGGGGGTGGGGGTAATTGAATAGTCGTATCGAATATGACATATTTAAGGAACGAACTATAAAATAAATTGCGATTGTTTGGAAAAAAAAGGGACGCAACAAGTGTTCATAGTCGACGCAGCAGGTAAATGTTGACTAATCCGTATTGTCGAGTTTCCTTCGAATGGGATTAAAAGGAACCGTCGTCTTTCAAAGATATTTACAGAAAAGATTTTATCTTGGCACGCGCCAGCACGTTTACAATAAAGATTTCTACGTGAATAGGGTTTCTTTTTCGTCGGATACATTTAGGAAGTGATTGAGCCCTTCCACTTTCCTGTTGCGTTGGGCTTTTCGTTTCAGAACAGATGTTTAAACGAAACTAACTTTTCTATTGATCGTAGAGTTTCTCCTAAATAAAGAATAACATATAAAAGATTTTTTTTTCAATTACCTAAGCATCATAGTGCTGTCTAAAAAGAAAAGTAAGAGAGGAAGAAAAAAATAAAAGAGATGACGATAATAATGGGAAGAAACAAAAGGGTTGTTCACATTGCCTTTTTTTCTGGCACATTATATAAAATAATAAATAAAAATCAAGGAAATATATTTATTTCTCGAAGTTATTTTCCCAAAAAGTTCTGGGGTAGTTACAAATGCGTGTGGCGTTTTTCACGAAGTAGACGCGCTTTCAAAGCTTCTTTCCAAATCGAGGACAACCGCGGTAGAGTCACGCTCCGAAAGCAAATATATATATATATGTATATATATTCCACTTTGAAATTTAATTGAAAACGCCTGTTGCGTCCTAACCGATCGACGCGACGCCAAACGTCGCAGTGCGCGAAGTATTCTAACCGAATATTTTAATGGCGCGAAATACAAAATCCTTTGTAAAAAGTATTCGCGATGTGGAGAGAATTTAAAATACAATAGATAAGATTTTTGTATAATCTTTATTTCAAAAAAATATCTTATATTATCATCGAATCAATTATAACATTTCTAAAGCCAATTACAAAATCCTTCAACCGTGTTGAACAAAACGCATCCCTAAATCACTTTCCCCTTACGCTGAACTTGTCTCTTTGTTGGAATAAATTCTAATTCCTTATGGTCTTCGATAATCTAAATTTTTAATTTTTCTCTGAATCAAACTCAATTACTTTTTAACCCCTATCAGTCGTAAATCACCTCTCACGTGACAACAGTACTTTGTCAACTGTTTTAAAAAATATTATACATTAAAAACTTATAAATAATTATTTGAATCCTATATATGTGTAAAATAAATTAAAATAAATAATTTCTAATCAAAATATTATTTTTACAATACTGAAATTTTTTTGCATAGTTTCCGGAACCAGCTACAACCTAGTGAGAATCTAGTGAATAAGGGTTAATTATGTTGATACATCCAAACATCCTTTTACAGTTGACCTACTAAGGTTTACTGTAGACCATCATATAGGTCTGTGCTCTTATTTCAGGTATTATAAAACATCAATTATGTTTATTTTTTATTCCTATATCCAAATTTTCAGTTATTAATCTTCATCGATAGAAATTATTAGAAATTGTGTCTTGAATATTGAACATTATACAACAGTAGTATTATATAAATAATATACAATACGCGAGACTAGTTTTCATATAAATATAAATAAAACTATTTAGCTAATAAGTAAAAGTATAGAATTACACTAATACTCTTCTGTTTTCCTGAAAATCATAAAAAAAAGGAGATTATTCCCCCCTGTTTCACAAACGGTAGGGGAATCTATTCTCATAGATCTCCTTCGTTCATGTGGCACCTGTTCTCATTTTAAAGGTACGGAATAGATATCACGTCACTCAATTCATTTGAAAACAGAACGATCTAGTGCATTGTATGATCGCCACGTTTCTTTCCCTCTTGATAGGGAAGGTACACGTGCGATAGAGAAAACTCATAGAAGAAAAAAAGGGGATGAAAGAGAAGGGGGAGAAAAAGAGAGAGAGAGAGAGAGAGAGAGAGAGAGAGAGAGAGAGAAAGAGAAATACGACAAAGCGAAAGAGGTAAATAGAGGGTAGAAAAGAAAATAGAAATTCCAAGAGATTCAAAGGCAGAGCGTAAAAAGGATGGAATAAAGAAAAAGGATTTAACAAAAGCGCAAGCATTAGAAGAAGAAGAAGAAGAAGAAGAAGAAGAAGAGTGCGAGAAAAATAAAAGCGAGTAGAAAGAAAAAAGGAAAGAAAAGAAAAAAAAAGAGAGCATTTAAAATGGAAAGCTGAGCCAATGCGTGATCGTACCTGAAGCATCATTGTCGGGTAAATCGGAGAGCAGATCGAGTCTGATACGTGATTGCTGCTGCTGTTGTGGCTGCTGCTGCTGCTGCTGATGTTGTTGTTGTTGTTGTTGTTGTTGTTGTTGCTGCTGTTGTGGCTGTTGTTGTTGCTGCTGCTGCTGCTGTTGTGGCTGTTGTGGCTGTTGTTGTTGTTGTTGATGTTGCTGCTGTGGATGAAGGGTTTGTTGAGACTGTTGGGATCCCGTGGTCAATGGCAAATTACTCGTAACATTCGCGTGATTATCCGTCAAGATCGCGACAGGGGTATTTGAAGTGGACGAGGAGGAGCTAGAAGATGAGGTAGAGGAAGAAGAAGAGGGAGCAACTAAGGGTGGAGAGGAGGAGGTGGTCGATTCCGTAAGGGTAGTTGTCGCGGTTGAATTGTTATCCAGAGGTGGTACGGGCCCCCCTCCGGCGGCCCTGTTACCTTCCCCCGAGCCTGTAGCCATTCGACCGTCGTGCATTCCTATGAACGAGGGAACGACGGACGGGCGAACGGACGGTGAATGGACGGGACAGACGAACGGAACGAACGAACGAACGAACGAACGAGGTTCCCTCCCCCTTCAAAGACACCTTCTTCTTCTTCTTCTTCTTCTTCTTTTCTTCTTTTTCTCTTCTTCTTCGTCTTCTCCACCACCGTACGCACGCACGCACGCACGCAAGACGCACATACGCACGCCTGAACGCACGCACGCACGCACTTGCTCTTTTCTCTTTTCTCTCTCTTTTTGTTTCTTTCTTTTTTTCTTTCTTTCTTTCGTTCGTTCTCTCTCTCTCTCTCTCACTCTCTCTCGTTTTCTCTTTCTCTCTCTTTCTTTGGTTCGAGTGCGCGCGCGCTCCCGCTCTCAAAAGAGCACTCTTACACGCGCATCTATTTCTCTCACACACCGTTTTACTCTCCCTCTTATTGCAACGCGCCCGCGCGCGCACGCACGAATTTCCTCCTCTCTGTCTTACCGCCGCTGAAGACCAGTGTGTTTTCTTTCTCTTTCTTTCTTTCTTTCTGGCCGAGTGACGTGCGCGCTCCTTGTCGTCACTCTCGCTCTCGCTAAGTTCCTTCTCTCACCCTTTTTCTTTCTTTCTCTCTCTCTCTCTTTCTCTCTTTCTCCCTTCTGTTCTTTCTTTGAATTGTACCCGCGCCGCCCGGCAGCACCGACAGAACGTTCCACGGCGAAAGAAGAAACTGCTACACACCGTGTCTCTCTTTCTCTCTCGTTTTTTTCTTTCTTTCTTTCTCTCACTCTCTCTTTCTCTCTCTCTCTCTCTCTCTCTCTCGCTCTCTTGCTCTCTTACTCTCTCTCTTGATCTATCGAGAGCCGATCGACGTATCACACAACGACGACATCGCACGCGCCCGTGTAAAATGGTAACCCGCGCGAATTCTTAACCTCCTGTGTGTCGGACGAGTTGAAAAAATGGAACGTTAGAGAAATGTAGGTCTGTAGGCCACTTCACTTACACTTTGCATCGGGACGGGCACTCCCTTAGTCAAGCGAGCGTCCGGCGCACCGTCGCGCTCCTCTGACAGCGCGACCGACCTCCAGGTCCGTACCCTTCAAACGGATTTATCTTAGGGGTGCTCTTAGCAGACGTCAAGTAGTGCCTTGACTTATTAGTTTCAACCGACAACAACATCATCATCGTCATCATCATCATCATCGTCACCTTTGTATTTTAATTATTCCTTTTTTTAACTTTCTTTCTTTTGCTTTTCTCTTTTTTCCGAAGTATTATTAACTTTCCCTTTTTATCGATTACCAATAGTTCGCGCGATAGATCCCTATACTTTTGTTATAAAAGGATCCGTTCTGCACAGTTTAGTGTAATTGGCGGTAAATTTATTCGAAAATATTCGTTTAGAAAATGATTATTCTTACGAATGAGTTATAGCCAATTTGCTCGCGGTTCCGTAATGCATTGTTACGGTAGTGCGTAACGAAAGGGAAAACCATCGGCATATAGAGTACAAAGAGAGACGGAGAGAAACCGTAAACCGACTACTACCTACCTACCTTGTTGTTGTGCGACTCTGGCCCGTGAGGATAGTAGTCTCTCTTGCTTACTCAGACTGTTGCTTACTTGAATCAAGTATTTCACCGAAAACGAAAGTTTTTCTTCATCTAATTTTTATTCCTTTTCTGAAGAACATTATTAATTCTTAGGTAGACTCTTTACTATATATATATATATAAAAAACTTGTGGGATCCAGAGGGGAATAAAAAGGCAGAACGAGAACGAGAACGAGAGCGAGAGAAAGAGAGAGAGAGAGATATTAATTAGACCGAGTGTAGTTGTTAAACTTATCCGGGCGCCGGTTATCCCTAACGACGGCACTGAACTTCGAACGTGATACGAAAAGACGCAATTTGCTAAAGATTAGTTCGATGTCTCCTGGTGCCCCTAAGGATTTCAAATCTTCAGCAATTGATAGGCCGTTGAACGTGTGTCCTTTAGCGTTTTCCAAGCTCCTCGAGTTACTGCTCTCCAAGAGAAACAGCCGCTTTGTCTAAGTAGGTCAGGTGTCACGATATCCGAGTGCCCTATCGACGAGACTTTTTACACCGAACGTTGCATAACTCGTCGCGCACGACTTCACCAAATATAACCGCGTAAAAACTATGGCTTGACGGACGTAATGCGATGTAATCCGTTTTCATTGAACATTGCACTTGACTAACGCTTTCGTGCAACGTTACTTGCGCCATCTGTAAACCTTAGACCGCCAAATTCGAATTTTATTTTAAACATTTCTTTCCTCTTTTTTTTCCCAATAATAATGTCCATTTATTGTTTTTATCTATACACTTTATATTTATTTTCATCAATGTATAAGAAAGTAATATATTTATAAAATCTTTTTAACCAACGATTATAACGTATATATTATGCTATACAATAACAATTTTAGAAAAATATACCAGTATTTCCAAGTTCTTTCTCCTAATAGTAACTAAATGTATATAAATATAATATATTTCTTGTACGTGTTTTCTTCTTATTTTGTTCATGATTTCTTAACAGTTTTACCAAAGTGGTTCTTGGATATGATTAATCTTTGAACTTGCGACGTGCCTTCATAAATTTGAAAAATCTTAGCATCTCTCATTAATTTTTCCACTGGATATTCCGTATTAAATCCAGCACCGCCAAAGACCTGTTCAAATTCGTATTGTATTTTATTATTATTATATGTTTCTATTTATAATATGTATATAAATATATATATACATGATTATAATGAAATTTCAAGTTACCTGCACAGCATCGGTAGCAGATTTGTTAGCTATGTCGGCGGCATAACATTTGGCGATACTAGAATAAACTGAAGCATTTGGCAAACCTAAATCCATTGCCCATGCTGCTTTCATCCAAGAGAGACGAGCTGTTTCAACTCCAATAACCATATCAGCGATCATAAATGCTACAGCTTGATGTTCGGCTATTGGTTTGTTAAAAGTTTTTCGTTCCAATGCATACTTGGTAGCTTCGTCTAATGCTCTTTGTGCTACTCCAGTAGCGAGAGATGCTACCTGTTTAATTATAATTTGTTTAATATGTTAATTCCTTTTTAATACACAGAACACTTTTAATTTATATTTATATATAATTTATTAATATTATATATTAATATATGTATGTATGTGTGTGCGCGCGTTTTACCGGTGGTCGAGTTCTATCAAAAGTTTTCATTGTAATTTTAAAACCAGCTCCTTCTCCTAGCAATACGTTTTCCTCGGGTACACGAACATCCTCAAACGTAATCATCCTCGTATCGGAAGCTCGTTGTCCCATATTTATTTCCTTTTAGAAGAAATTTTCTATTAAATATATAATTTAATGGACGATTATTGAAGAAATGTTTTTTAAAAATTTACCTTACGACCAGGAGTTACACCTTCGAAAGCACGCTCAACAATAAATCCTGTGAAAGCTTTGCTGGCTGGAGCATTTGGATCAGGATCTGTTCTTGCTAATACAAAGTACCTAATATAAATCAATACATGTAATTAACTTGCCTTATGCATATATATAAAACTATATAAAATATATTTATTTTTTAATAGTTTTAAAAATACCAATTTGCCACACCACCATTGGTGATCCACATTTTGGTACCATTAAGAATCCATTCGTTTCCTTTCTTTACAGCTCTAGTTTTTAAACCTGCTACATCAGATCCGGCACCAGGTTCAGTAACACAAAAGGCCTTGAAACATTCAACGTGTAGAAAAAGATATTAAGATAATAAGGTAAATCGATGTAATATTGTTTTACTTACAGCTACATGAGGTTCTTCCACAAGTCTACCAAGATATTTTTTCTGTTGTTGCTTATTTCCTGCTATAATCACCGGTGTTTGCTATATAATCAAAAAATATAGAAATGATAATAATTATCTACATCGGTAGCTTGTAATTCCATTAATATACAGGGTTTCTTGTAACTGATGGTACAAGTGTGCATGCGTACTCGACAAATTGTGAAATTTATTGTCGATAAAAACTTATCGTATTATACACCCCCTGTTCGTTTGTACCATCGGTTACAGTACACATATATAAAATATATTTAATTATATACCCCAAGATTAGTAGTTTCTATCGCAGTCGCTATACCCGAACAACCATATGAAAATTCTTCTACTAATAGACAACCATCAAAAATATTTTGTTCCATACCACCTAAATATGACAATTGTATATTAAATTGCATTACATACAACTGATATAATATAATTATTTTAATAACTTTGTTAGAATAACATAAGAATGTACCAAGTTCATGGGGAATATGAGTATTCAACAATCCTAAATTCCACGCCTTTTTAAGAATATCCCATGGATATTCACCAGTTTTATCATATTTAGCAGCTACGGGTATGATTTCTTCTCTGGTAAATTTACGTGCCAATTCTTGCATCTCTTTTTGAGTATCATTTAATGCTAAACACATAGATAAATAAAACAATTAACTAAAAATTGCAATATTAGTTTTAATAAGTATTTCTCTTCGATAACATACTCACCAAAATTAAAACCATTACCGCCTTCTGATATCAAAGGTTCAGCTTTAATAGAAAACGTTCGGAATATTTTAGGATATAATGTGGCATTGTTAAATATCTAAAAATTAAAGTACATAAAATAATAATTAAACAGTAATTAATATTGTATCTTATTAAAAATAATGAATTGTCTATTTTACTTCTTTGTTAAGATTCACATAAAGCATACATGATTATGGAAATTTCTATCCTTTCAATATATTTTATTTATATGCAACAATTTTACAAAAAGGAAAATAGGAAAGGTCTAACATTTAAATACAAAACGTAAAAAGTAGATAAAATTAATTAAAAAATATTTAAACATATAAAAACTCACCTTTTTAAGCAGCATGATGACGTATATAAGTTTCTGTTGACTTATTTAAAACGAAACGTTCTGAACGTACGATAGGCTAGCTATTAAAAACAATTTATCACTACAATTATATAAATATGTTCTGTTGAAACATTTTTAAAGTTCAAAGTACAGTTACTTGTAATGGCCAAGACCAGAGTATTATCACTAATTAGGTAGATTAAAATGAAAAACAAAAATAAAAATTGGCACACAATATATTCCTGAGTGACACAACAGAATCGCAAAAATTATTTTAACAATAAGAAAAAAAGAAAAATACAAAACTTATCTTGTTTCAGCATAAGTAATTATTCATTCTTAAAACAATTAAATATACTTAATAATATTTTTCAACAAATAAAACAATTGTCATTACGTGTTAAACCCATATATATATATATAGTAATACATTTAAAACCCATAGCCGGAAATGGAATATAAATCAACCCATATGCTTCAAGTTCATAAAGTGAAATAAGTGAGATTAAAAAACATAAAGAAGATTATCTATTCAGCTTTAATTATCTGCTTCACTTACGTTATCTATGTATTATCACAGTACACTTTGATTTATCGCTGAGACATTGTGTTGATTACTTCCTGAGTCATAACAATACATGCAAACAATGTAAGCAAGGATAACAAAGATGGTTGAGTTCATAAGTGGTTAATCAAAACAACAACTTTTTTTTACCTTTTCATCTACTTTAAAAATACCTAAATATATAGAATATTTTATTTTTAATAAATAAATAGATACTCTAAATAATAATGCAAATCTTTCATCTATTAATGCAAATAATATCTTACTTTTCTTTTCTACTTTGAACTATTAATGATAATGCAATTTAATATAAATAAAAAATAAAATCTATTCATCAGGAATACACAAATATGTGATGGTTTCAAATTATAATATCGAAGAAGAAAATATTTTAAATAAAAATAACAAACTTACCTTACTTAAAAGCAACAAATAATACGATTTACGTAATTTCATTACTTCAATATTATTAGTCATTGTCATTGCTTAATTTCGACGTGATTTAAGCGCCATTTTTTGAGCGGGTAGTTAAAAAACAAAACAAGAAAAAAAATTAATAAGAAAAAATAAATTGTAACAAAACATGCGATTAGAAAAAAAATCGCAGAAATAAATTTAATATCTTCCTTTTTTTGGAAACGACGTTTAACCCTTGAATGCAGTGCATATTATTAGGGATTGGTACACCTGCACAAACAACACTCATTTGCTCATGTGCCCTTCAGACACTTGCTCATAAAACGTGTTTGTGCTATAAAATAATGGATTAATGCAGGAATTTCTTTTTGAAAGAAATAGAAAAGTATAAAAGAAAAATAAACAAACGAAAATACAGCGAACAGAATGAAACGATCAGTAAATATTTATTATAATCTGTCATACTTAGTACTCATTGTTTTTTTGTCACATGTGCGTCCTCCCTTTATTTTAGGCTTGCTAACTAACCAATACAAGCATTAATTTCTATTTACAATGTCCCCTCCAAAGTCAGAAACATCGTGTCAATGGATCAATAAGAAAATTTTTAATTGCAAACATTGTTAAATCATAAATATTAATTTTTTTATTATTTTATATATATAATTGTATTGTAATAAATATTTCATATGTAAGTGACTTTAACATAAATTACTTTTACTTTACAGTTAAAAGAAGAAAATGGGGATTCAAATAGATTATTTGTTAAACAAGAGCCTGCTACAAATCAATACGAGAGAACACCATATACAAATTATTCTTCAATAACTACATCAGGGACTACTTCCATTCCTCAACCTTTACCAGGTCAACCACCATTACCTCCATTACCTCCACCCCCAAGCGGAGTTCCACCACCACCTCATGTTTATGGACCAGTGCCCCCTCAAGTTACACCAATTCAAACATGGGCTCAAGCACCAACGCATTGGCCATGGATAACACAACATGCTACGCCTTTACCTCATCGAGTAATTCAACATATTCAAAAACAAATTGCTCTGAGAGGTAACTACATGAGAAGACCAAACAGATATAACAAGTATGATCAAAGAAATAACTTTCACCGTAAAAATAGAAGACAGACACCTTTTGGTCAATCGCAAGGACAATTTGAACAACATGCTGCTTATTTTGNATTAATTAATAAGGAAAGCAATCGTGCCGAAGTTACTTACGCACATGGGTACATCGAATTTGTACTAGGAATATTTCTATCTACAAATAAATATGCATACATTTTGTAGAATGATAATTAATAATTCTAACACAATTGTAAGTGCATCTTTCGTATTCTTAGCATTCATAAGAATACCATAGGATTACAGTGAAATTGTGATATATATATAACAGTTCATTTGAAATAGTTTATTTAACAATTACAAGTTACCAATTGTTTACGTCATCTTCCAATAGCGAATATATTTTTAAATATAAAAACTCCGATAAAATAGTATATATTATTTCTCTATTTGTTCATTTTAAATACATAAATCTGTATGATAACTAGAAAGTGTATATTCTTATCTCGCATGAAGAAAAATATAAACGTTAATCTATACAAAATATTACCAATTATATATTATTATCTTTTCTATTATTATTATTATTATTATTATTATTATTATTATTATTATTATTATTATTCTTGTAAATAAATTTCATTTTTTTTGATAAATAAAATAGAAATTTCATTGGATTATAAATACAATGAAATTCCATTTTATTATTAATTTTATTTTAATCAATGTTATTTTAAAAAAATGAAAGTGTATTAAGAATTTCATATTTTTCTAGTTCGTTACGTCATCTCCGTTAAATCAAAGCGCCATCTGTTTCCGTTCAAATAAAACAACAGTAAATGCGCGGGTAACGTCTGCTTTTACAGAGCGTCTCTGCAACGTTGCACTTGTTGCATTAGGTTGTGATACAAATTTTATTCGAAATTCATTTAAGTTAAATAGATTTCTTTCTAATCAATATGTTTGAAGCACGTTTAGTTCAAAGTGCTATCTTGAAGAAGGTGTTGGACGCTGTAAAGGATCTTCTATCTGAAGCAACATTTGAATGTTCTGACTCTGGAATTCAAGTACAAGCTATGGACAATGCTCACGTTTCTTTAGTTTCACTTAATTTAAGAAGTGATGGTTTTGATAAATATAGATGCGACAGAAATTTATCCATGGGAATGAGTATCGCAACGTAAGACTATTCATATTTTTCTTTCTTTTTTTTAAAGGTTAATTCGAGTAATTGTCAATTAGTTTGTCATTCTTTATTCCCCTATTTTTTTCTGTTTTTTTAAAGATATCAACAGATATTTTATCAGATTTTTTTCATGTTTCTAATTACGTTAAATTATTTTTTTTAGAATGTCCAAGATATTACGTTGCGCTGGTACAGAAGATACTGTAACGTTAAGAGCATGGGACAACCCAGAAGTCATTGCTTTTGTATTTGAGTCACCAAGCAAAGAAAAACTTGCTGAATATGAGATGAAACTTATTAATATGGACCAAGAACATCTTGGTATTCCTGTAAGTTTAATTTTTCATTGTTTGCATTTTTATTATTATATACATGTATCATTTTATTTCTTGTCATTTGGTTTTTTTTTTATTGCAAAATATTACAGGAAACTAATTACTCTTGCGTGGTCAAGATGCCTTCTCAGGAATTTGCTCGTATCTGTAGAGATTTGAGTCAATTTGGGGAATCGATAACATTTGCCTGCTCTAAAGAAGGTATTAAGTTTACAGCATCTGGGGATCATGGAACAGGTTTGTATTTTGTGATTTATAACAGTGCATTCCCATTGTATACGTATATAAATTTTATGTACTATTTTTTAATGAGGTAATTACCAATTCACAGTACTATCTTAATATTTGAACTCTGATGATTTGTCTGATAGTACACATTAGAGTTTTTGTTGTTCTTGTTATCGTCGTCTTAATTAATAAGAAAAAAGAAATAGATAGATAATATTTATATATATATATATAAATATTGCTTATATTTATATTATGATTAATAGTAATGTGACTATGGAGGAAAGATTTTTCCATTTAAATTTAATAAGGGACAGAAAAAAATTATATGATTAAAGCTTAAATGACGCATGCAATAAGTGTACCATGCCAAATATATATATATGTATGTATAATTATTGTTTTTTCAATTATGTTTTAGCTAACGTTAAACTTGCACAAACTGCAGAGGCAGATAAAGAAGAAGATGCGGTAATAGTTAACATGCAAGAGCCGGTTAAGTTAACATTTGCTTGTCGTTATTTAAATTGCTTTATAAAGGCGAGTCCTTTATGTGCACAAGTACAACTATCAATGTCCAGTGATGTTCCATTAGTATGCGAATATAAGATTGGAGATATTGGTCACATTAGGTATTACCTGGCACCCAAGATCGACGAAGATGAAAATTAGGAATAACATAAAACAACTTATCATATTATTCAATTTTGTACATGCCCATAATTATCATTATGATAATGGTTTTTCCTCCCTTATATTGCTTGATATTTGTCGTTTATTTGTTTTTCTGTTTTTTCTTTCCAAATTCTGACATGGTACCTATTATATCGTCATTGTATTTATTTTTGTCACTGCATAAATTTTTTTTTGTTTTTTTATATATATATATATAGTATATCGATAATAATATTTTACTTTTTAATACGAAAATTGGTGATCACGATGATAATAGTAATAGTAATAATAATAATAATAATAATAATAATAGTAGTAATAAACATATACGTATTTTTGATAATAAAAAATGTGAAATATGTATACTATTATAATATAATATATATTGAGGTACAATCAAGGCAAAGTTAAAAAATACTTTGAAGATAGTATATTATTTAAATTTTACATTTAAAAATTATTTGGCTTGTCACAGTGTGTGTTTAGCGCAATGTTAGAATTGACACTAAAAAATAGTTCATACTCCAAAAAGTGACACGATATAATTATGTAATGATTAACAAGATAAAATGATGATCATTCTCTTTCGTCAGGTTTTTCGTATTATATAATTAACTCGGTTTTCTTTTTGTTAACTGTGACCACTTTTGATAATGTCGCACTTTTTTTTTTTTTTAGATATATATATATTAATATGTAATATATATATATATATTTATATATATATGTCAGAAGAACTCAATATATTTCCAAAATTTTTTGATAAATTTTGAATTATTATGCGTCATTCTTACATCCTAATAATTCTAAGTAAGATTTCAAGTTTCACTTATCCCTAATGTCTTATATCTTATACCTTTTTTTCGTGTATAAGCTACTTTAATATAAAAATACATAATCAGCTTTACGAGCTGTGGGAATAAGAGGGCTACCATGGATGGAATAGCCTAGAAGTATACAATTAAATCTTACATAATTTAGATTCTCGTATAATTACTAAGTAAATAAATATTAATCATTAAACGTTGATTTATATTATGAATTATTTTACACACAAATATTCTCTCTCTCTCTCTCCCTTTCTCTCTCTCTCTTTCTCTCTCTCTTTCTTTCTCACTTTCTTTCTCTCTTGCGAAGACATCTATATGTGATAAAATCGTTCGTCTCGCCTCTTATTATTCATGCATCCTTATTAGAATAAAGTTTCTAGTATACTAAACTAAATAGATTTTCGGTGTATGTGAAGAGTCCGAAGTAGCAATAAAAGAAAAAAAGATACTTTGGCAATATTAATCAGCCTCTTTGGTTCTAAAGCCCTCATATTGCTTCTTCGTTTACAAAAAATCTGTTCGTAATTTAATCCTTTTTTTTTTTAAGAGAGAAACTCCTCCCTCCACTCTTCAATTAACACTTTGAATATTCAAGATGATCACAAAGTATTCATTAGGATAAATACAGGAATGTCCTCGCTATAATTGATTATTCGCCGAATTTAAAACCGATAACGAGAGAATTATTTGTTACATCAAGTTTTGAGATACATCACCTTATTCACATATTCATTAAACGGATTATTGTTTCATTGATCAAATTGATTTTTCGTTATACATACTACCACCCTTTCATACGAGTAAAATTATTTTTGTCCTTTTTTTTGTTTTCTTTACTCCCCCCAGTTTGTGTCGACGTAATAATAATAAATATATAGTAAACGAACGCGCCGCGGTCATCTTCGCGCTTTTAAAAAGATCGAGTTTAAAATTAAAAAATGTTTTTTTTTTTGTTAATTTCCTTTTATCTCTTCCTTTTTACTTTTTTTTCCTTCTCTTTGTGTTATCCCTCTCTTCTTGTTGATTTCTTATTATTTTAAGATTTAATAATAATAACAGAGAGAGAAAAATAATTTAGCCATTTTTGTTACCGTTACTCCCATACAAGCTGGGATGTACGAATTTGTCATGAAGCGTCCTTAAATGCCTCAGCAAATTACTTTTCACGTTAAAGCCTTTTTTACAATAGGAACAAAGAAATGGTTTCTCTCCCGTATGCGTTCTCTGATGTATTACCATGGATGCGTGACTTGGAAATACTTTTTGACAAATGTTGCATAATTTCTGATGACTGTGTACCCTTTTTGGTTTAGGAGGTGTCGAGTTGTTCATCAAGGCCAATTGTTCTTCCGTGTGTTCCGTTTGTATGTGACGTACCCATTCCTGAGGCGTTGGATACATATTCCCGCAAAGATCGCACTTTAACGGTGGAAAGTCTTTACTATCGTCGTCTACGTCGCCCTAAAAATAAAATAAAATAATAACATAAGTTAACACGAATGCGTGTATATGTTCGTTATCTTTATCCTCTTATAATTTTTATAAAACTTTATTTACCTTCCTCTTCTTTCTTCTGTTTTCAGTCATATCGGCATGCGTAAATTCTATGTGCCTGACCCAATCCGATGGCCTGTTAAAAGTTTGACTACACATATCGCAAGTCAAAGGAGTATACTCTTCCTCTTCCAAATCACCATCCTCGTCGGCACTGTGTACGATTTCCTACAAAGTTACCATCATCATCATCATCATCATCATCATCATTATTATTGTTATCGTAGATGCATACTATTGATTCGATTTTTTCTTTAAAGATCAACTAATGATATTTCGAATTACGTACCGGTTTGATATCGATCTCATGGTCTATCGTCAGGGATTCGGATGGATCGATACTTTCCTCCCAATCGATCGGCTCGTCCTTCACTAACAGTTCTAAATTTAATTCCGCCTATGTGCAAGGGGTTGGAAAAAGAATGAGAGAAAGAAAGAAAGAGATAGAAAGAGAGAGAGAGAAAAAAAGAAAGAAAATATTTTAACAATTTCTTAAGAAAATGTATCTGGTTAAGAAATTAGTTTAAAAAAAGAAATAATAAAAAAAGCGTATGTCTTACATTTTCGCCACTTTCGCTTCTAGATTTGTTAGATTCTACATCGCTGTTAACGCTCTTTCTAGTTTTTCTATTAGCCTCGAGATTTTCTTTATTTTTGTTCTGCTCGTTATTCTTGTTTTCCTCCAAGACCTTTTTAGTTTCAGGTTCGGTAGATTTATCTTCAACCTTTTCAACATTATTCTTCCTTTCAACTGGCTTTTGAGTTTGAACGGTATTTTGCGTAGTCACCAATTGTTGTTGCTGTTGTTGTTGTTGTTGTTGTTGTTGTTGTTGCTGTTGCTGTTGTTGTACGTTTTCCACAATCTTCTCCGTACTCGGTTGTACCAATTTGATCTTTTGAATTTGTCCGGTTAAAGGTGTCTGTTCCTTTTTATCACGTTCGACCTTTTGATTGTTAGACTGTATGTTCTCTTTTTTACTACCCGAATTGGATTTCCATAATCCACGTACTCTCAATATATCACCAGCTCTTAATACTCCTTCCAATTGGTCGTTCGTTACAGTTGCCTCTCCACTGTACATGTATTGTATAAGAATCTTCAATGTACGGTATCCGATCTCTGTTGGCAATACCTAAAAAAAATCATCGAAGACACGTGAACGAGTGTTGGACGACCTTCCACCTACCACACACCACCACTACCACCACCCAGAGATCGTACGCGATCCCATTTAAGCTCTGCAAGTGGGATCGATAAAATCTCATCGAGGTGAAATGTGCTTAAGTCACGCCTAAGATCGCTTTTCAAACGACCACAGATTATACGTTGCATTTGTGGATCTTTTCTTTTTTTTTTAAATACACATACGAAAATAAATTTAACAAATTATTCAAATTATTTCAACAAATTCTAAATTAATTCATACATATATTTGAAATTTCTTCATCTCATTAAACATGCATTAAGATTATTGTTGTTGTTGTTGTTCGTTCGTTGAGATAATAGAAATGAACTTACCACGATAGTTTGGGCATTAGAATTGGCCGCAAAATGACAGGTCTGAAAGATGTGACTTAGGTACGAAGAACATGCTGCAAGGACAAACCGATGTGCCGCCACGTGTCGGCCGCAGGACGTTGCCAGAAGAACATCCGCAAAGGATTCCGATTGAAGTAGGGTTGCTACGGAGCTATGAAGATGTGCTCCGTAGCTATGCCATTTTAGTTGATAATTCTCCGAAGCGGCGATGGCCATTTTTTCTTTACCATGCAAACAAAACAAATATGACAAAAGTAAGAAAAATTAAGCTAAAGGTTTATTCTTCTTCTTCTTTTTCTTCCATTCTATCCAAATTAATTATATTTACTTTAATTATAATTTATCTTTTTTCGATTCGTGAAAATAAGACGCCTGTTGCACACCTTGTACGCACTATTTTCTTTCTTACGAGATGTTTCTTTTTTTATAAAAATAGTAACGAATCAAAGTAAAAATTGTTATGATAAATGAATTCGATTAGAATTTCTTTACAACTGTTTTTTTTTTTGTTTTAACCGAATTGCTTGCGAACGTGCGTCACGCACAAAAAGACGTCCTCGTGGTCACGATCCATAATATCAAACTCTTTCTCTCTCTCTGTAATGTCGATCCTAGTGTCTGATATATCGATCGTACGACAACACAACCTTTGTCAAACTAAATAATCGCTATCAAAAGATAAATGAATGAAAGAGAGAGATAGAGAGAAATAACATGTATGTGTGTATATTCTGCTGCTGCTGCTGTTGCTGACGCGACGCTAAACGATCTACGTCATTATCGTTGAAAGAGCAAATCTCACAGGATTCTCAATGGAGAATCCATTGACAAGGATAAAAACAATTAAATCCTCCTCGTGGCTGTTTCACTTTATTTTATAAGAAAAGAAAAAGAAAAAACCAAGGACCAAATCTCTACGAACGAAAAGAAATTAATGTTTATCCTTGATGGACACGATCAAGAATTAAAACAATAAAATATGATGATCATCGGTTGAACAAAGAAAGACAACGATGATAATATTTTCTTCCTTTATCTTTTTTAACTCCTGTGTTGATATTTCTTCACGCATAGGAAGGAAGTTAAAACGCGAAGAGAGGCGCGTAATCAAATTTACAACTTTGGCGCTGACATGACAGAGTCACGCGAACGATCAAGGATGAATTACGTTTCCCTCTCTCTCACTCTCTCGCTCTCTCTCTTTCGCTCACTTGCTCTTTGCAAACACCACCCTCTAGAGATTTCACCCTTAGTCTTCTTCTTCTTATTCTTATTCTTATTCTTCTCAATTATATATCATCGTTCGTTAACACGTTTTTCTATTTTCTTCTAGGAGGATTATGAAAATCATCAGAAACAGGAACAACAACACGCTTCGTAGATCATCACCAAAATGAACGAGGGCGCACAGTCGCGACGTTATTTAATAATAATAATAATAATGATAAGAAGAAGAAGTAAAATGGAAGAGGGTTAGAAGACGAACGAATTAAAAAAATTAAATTAAATTAAATAAAAAAGAAAAATGCATAGGGCAATAGCGTCTTTCTATCATATTTAAATAACGACGAACGCGTCCGTTACCTGACAACATCAGCCGATGATAGAGAAAGCAAAGGAGAGATAGAGAGAGATATATGTTTCACTCCCTTTATTTATCGAGTATAGTTCCCTCGTGAACACAATACACCAAGACGATCGCGAGAAAGACGTTAAAATACGAGGTCGCGTCGTCTTTACGTTCGTTTAAATTGACTTTAGTTTTATTTCCCGGTCACGATAAATATTAAGCGATAGGTAATAGTCGCAGTAATAGTAGTGTAGTAGGTAGTGTCGTGGGTCGTTTTCTGGGATCTAACAATCACCGTGAACCACCAACCACCTCGTTGTATCTCGCGCGCGTCCTCCTCCTCCTAGTCGTAGTCGTAGTCGTAGTCGTAGTCGTCGTCACAGTAGTCGTCGTCGTCGTCGTCGTCGTCGTTGGTGTTTTGAAAGGTGCCTTCTCTCTCGTTCACTCTTTCTATCTCCCTCGGCCGCTCTCTTCAACGGCGCGGTCGCACGGCCGGGGGGGAAGAAGACGGGGGCAGCAGATATGAGCATCGAACCGCGCCGCGTAGGGGCCTAAAAATCGATATTTCGGTCTTTGCTCCTCCATCCTCACCGCCGCCATCGGCAGCGGCGGCAATAACGGCGCCGGTAACGCCGCCGCCGTCACCAATAGCTGCGCCGACGATGGCGATGCTGATGGCGATGGTGATGCCAATGCCAGAACCCGCGATTCTCCTCCTGCTGTTGCTGGTGGTGGTGGTGGTGTTGCTGCTTCTGCTGCTGCTACTGCTGATGGTGGTGATGGTGGTGGTGGAAATAGCAGCGGCGGCCGCTTTCGCTGAGCTAGTTAGATTCTCCCTCTTCCCTGATATATATATATATATATATATATATATCTTTCTCTTTCTCCCCGTGTTTCTTTATCTATGTATACAGTACCCCGGTATGGTATTCGCCGTTCGTCATCGATTTTCCTGGCTACCAATCGCACGCATCCATTTATCGTATCGATCGGCCGAGCTGATTTCAGCGTTTGCGTCCGTCCGTTTGTCCGTCCATCCTCCCGCTCCACGATTCATGCTCCGAACGCCCTGTCCCTCCGCCCTACTACCCCTTCTTCCCCAATTTCTCATTCTCTCTTTCTCTCTAGTTTAACTTCTACTCGCTCGCACCCTTTTGATTTCTCCTTCTCCCCATTCTATGCAGCCCCACTTCCCTCTCTCTCTTTCTCTCTACCTCTTTCTACCAGTCTTCCTTTCTTCCTTTACCTTTTGAAAGAGACTTCTGCTACCACCCCACCACCACTACCACCACACCACCACACCAACCATACCATCATCTTTGCACTACCACCGTCACCATTTCAACAACCACCACCAGACTGTTTACTTCTACACATTATCCCATCATCAAACTAGGAAAGTGTTTGAAAATACGTGAAAGCGCGCGACGTCTTCCTTCTTCTTCTTCTTTTTCCTCCCCTTTCTTTTGACAACTACGAAGACGACGAAGAAGATTTTCTCCTCGTGAGCTTTTTCGTTTCGCTAAGCTCACCCTTTTCCACCCATCGCCATATCTCCCGGTTTTCCTTAACTACGCAACTACCCCCGATCGTTCATCCCTTTCTTCCCTACCTAGAGTATCTCTCTCCCTCTTTCCCTTACTCCCTCTCTCTTTCGTACTTTCACTTTCTACCCGTCTTCCACGAAAACGTGGCGACGAAGACGATGACGACGACGAGGACGACCGTGATTTTTCCCGCTACGCCTGTTGATCCCAGCAGTGATCTCTTCCGAACCGTTTCCTCAAGTTCCGACCTTTTTTGCACCCTGTGAACCTTCTTCTTTTCTTTAGTATACTACTTGCTACCTGTTCTTCTATTTCTTTCTAATTCTTCTTCTTCTTCTTCTTCTAAACTGCATAGAATTCGGTCACGATAGTAGGATCAACATTGATCGGTTATTGTTCTAGATCATGAGACCACATGCGACGAAGAAAAAACCTTTCAGCTCCATCAATTAAAAACCCATCGATCTTAAGCGATATTGGAATAAAATACTAGAAACAAAATAAAAATTTTTTTTAAAGGGAAGAAGTTAAATAAAAATTCGTACCGTCGTGTATTCTCGATCCTTCCTTCCTTTCTTCCTCCGTTTCGAGTATCTCTTCGGAAAATGTGTGCAGATGTGTCCTGATAGGGATCCAAGCGTGGATCGACGTTTCCTCTCTCTCTCTCTCTCTTTCTCTTTCTCTCTCTTTCTCTCTTTTATCTTTTATCTTTTTTCTTCTCTTTCTCTCCCTCTTAGTGTTGCCACGGTGATCGTCGGCTTCCGGCCGCTTCGTTCTTCTTCGACAGCCGCAAAGATGGCGTTCACGGTGCGATCCTTCGATTTTCAAGATTTCACCGTGCGTGCATGGGTAAAGAGCGAGAGAGAGAAAGAGGGTGGAAAGAGAAACGAGAGAGAGAGAGAGAGAGTGAGAGAGAGAAAAAGGGGTATGCGCGCCTACGACGTGTATACTGCATTGCGTCGACGACCTATTTTGCAAGGATGGGAGGGTGATAAGTCGCGCGCTCTACTAACGTTCAACGATCGATCACTATAGTTACAAGCAATCGTTCCTTTCATATTAAAACCCCTCCCTCCTTCTCCTATATCACATTATCGATCATTTCCAATATATGTGTATATTTTCTCTTCACCAAAATGATCTACATTTTGTTCTTTTTCGATCCCAATCAATTGCAATAGATCGCAATCAATAGATCGCAATCGATACATTCTTCGATCGTTTTTTTACCTTTTTCCTTCTAGAAACAATTTATCTCGTTTTTATATAATTGATATCGATTAAAATAAACAGGAAAAGTCATATTTACGATTTTCTATGTTAAATATTTAATCTACGCACAGCTAATGTTTAATTCTCGTGTTAATGTAATCTTGACGATATTGTCAAAAATGAATCATTAGATAGTGGTTGTAATTTCAACATTATATGGAATTCATTTAGTGTTCAAATACAATTCATTAAATATTTCGAAAGAAGAAATATATGACTTATGTTAGACCATTTTCATAATTATGGGCACATATATTTCCAGATTTTAGATCCAATTAGAGTTCATTAGAATATATGATGCGTGATATATTTAAAGATTACGATAGATCTCACCTATGCGTATTTGAAAAGAAATAATTCTTGAATTACATCGTCTTGATCTTTTCGTCGATAATTTGACTAAATTCGAATTCGAGATTGGTCGTACGCGCGACCCGCCATGGGTCACGTGATTCTCGAAAATATCACGTGGCGCTTTTTCGTCACCAGCAGAGCGCGCCAGTGTACATTTGATTAAACATCATGACGAAAGGATCTGTTTGCTTAGTAAATACAAAATTACAAGTTTGTCAACTTATCCTTCGTGCTCTTTTAAATCTATTATTATAATGTCATTATGATTAAGGACAATTTATTTAAATAATTATAATTAAATATATATATACATGTATCATTTATTAACGCACACACACGCGTCGATTTTGCGCGTGACATGGTCGTGAGTCGACCCACTTTGCGAATATAGATCATTAATTCTTCCTCGACGATCGTAACCACACGAGTGTGATCTCATCGATATAACAAGTGTTCCTCAAACTTCCTTATTTTTTGTTTTAAAGAATATTCTGTCGTTGTTTTATTTAAAAATCATTTTCATGGTCGTTAAGGAAAAAAAAAAATAAGCCTAAAAAACATATACGATCTTTTTCGCACAAAGTTTCGAGTGTCATTTTTTTCTTGATAATGCCATGGATCCTTACGTGCTTCAAATACGTGTGCATTTAGTGAATGATGTAATTAGGTTAAGTTGACTGGTGACAGGAATTTTTTAATCCTAACATGATTTACCTTTGGAGTAACTCGACCGATTAAATGTCAAATACATCTCGTAAGTTTGAATGTCAAATATTTGTCGATTATGTTTACGTCGACTTACGATAAACATCGATTAGTATTTTCTTATGACAGTTTCATCTTTCGTTAACAATATTGTAAATCTTTCGGATATATATATATATTTATAACAATTTTAATCCATATCATTATTACAGTTTTGTTTGGACAATCGTTGAATGACAAAAGTACCTATAATTATCAGGAACCAAGATGAACTATGGTTGTGCATTTACTAATATTTTACATTATTATGAAGACTCAATGCGCGTGATAAACTTTTTACAAAAATCTCTACTATACTTACTGGTTTATATCAAAGATATTTAGAGTGAAAGTTATTATCCATCAATATGCCACATGTGACTAGAAAATGGGAATTATTTCCTGGTCGGAATAGATTTTGTTGTGATGGCAGGGTGATGACTGCACCGCAATCAGGGGTCTTCTATGTTACAGTGTGTTTGGTTGCTGGTACCAGTGGAATGTTCTTTGCCTTTGAGTAAGTATTTCTTTTTTTCTTCTTCTTGTCTTTTCTTCTATTCAATGTGTTTTGCATTGCGATGAATATTTAGATTCCTTTTAACAAGAATATTTATGATCCGTGATACGGCACGTTGTCCATTGAAAATGATACTATATCTTTTAGTCATTGTCATTTAGTTTTATTTTCTTTAAATATCTTTATTGATATTTTGCAGTTGTCCATTTTTGGCTGTACATATAACACCTGCAATCCCGGTAATAGGTGGATTATTATTCGTATTTGTAATGTCTGCGTTGTTTCGAACGAGCTTTAGTGATCCTGGTGTTATTCCAAGAGCAACACCTGATGAGGCTGCTTATATAGAAAAACAGATTGGTATGAGTATGAACATACGTGAATATATATTTCATAAAGTTTTTATTTTGTTTGAATAATCAGAATTATTCTGAATATTCGCGTAATAGCTTTGTACATTCTAAACATAAATATTAACTGTTTGAGTCCTAAGCAATGAGATATTGCTGTTCAGATTTCTTATCAATAAGTGTTGTGTTATTGAAACCTGATGTAAAATTTATATGTTGTTACCTTGCTTGGCAAAGATCCCTGAGACTCAAACAGTTAACGTAGTTATAGATATATTTTTTTTTAAATATTATTATTATTTTTTATAATAACGTCCAGCTTGTGAATATTTTGTGAAGTATTTACTTATTTATGTCTTTTGCATGTGCTGATACAGAAGTACCAAATAATGGTAACTCTAAAACATATAGACCACCTCCAAGAACAAAAGAAGTATTGGTACGAGGACAACCCGTAAAGTTAAAATATTGCTTTACTTGTAAGATATTTAGACCACCAAGAGCCTCGCACTGTAGCTTATGCGATAATTGTGTAGGTAGGTTAAGAAATTTTAGTATATATTTAGCATCTTTCTTTTTTTTTTCTTTTTTTTTTACACCTATCCTTAATATGTCAATAATTTTGTTAATGTATGTATATTATATATATATAATCCATATATATATATTTTAATTTCAATTATTCCAGAAAGATTTGATCACCATTGTCCGTGGGTTGGCAATTGTGTTGGTAGAAGAAATTATAGATATTTTTATGCTTTTATAGTATCTTTAGCATTCTTATGTGTTTTTATATTTGCCTGCGCTATTACACATTTAATAATGCGTGAGTATTTTTACATGCTGAAAAAAAAATAAATTAAATGAAAAACAATGTCTTATCAAAAATATCTTATAACAATTGTCTATGTTTTTATCATATTCAGTTACAAGAGACGACAGACCATTTTTAGAAGCTGTCAGATTATCTCCTGGTAGTGTCATTGTAGGAGTGATATGCTTTTTTTCCGCTTGGAGTATCTTGGGTCTTGCTGGTTTTCACACGTATCTAGCCACGAGTAATCAAACAACTAATGAAGATGTAAGTGTAACTGAAACATAAGTAAAAACGAAAAACTTAAGATAAAAGTAGATTAATTTTCATTGTATTTACAGATAAAAGGTTCTTTTACAAGTAAAATAGGTCAAGAGAGTTTTAATCCATATAGTCGTGGAAATATTTGTGGAAATTGTTTCTATGTTTTATGCGGTCCTTCGCCTCCAAGTTTAATTGGTAATTTTCATCACTCATTTTCATTACAATCATTTATAAAATAATTATATATATATTCATTTTTTTATACAGATCGTAGAGGAATAGTTACTCCTGAGTACCGTGCAGAACAGGAACGAGTTTCTGATGAAAATGTGATAGCTAATAATAAGTCGTATGGAACTGTAAAAATTGTCCAACCACAGGTAACACGATTTATTAAAAAGTTTAATTAACCCATTTGCATCATAAGTGCATATATGTGCGTATTTTGTCTGGCATCTATTACCAGATTACATATGTGGAATTTTCCACTTTTTCGTGTGATGCAAATGGATTAATATATCGAGAAAATATAAATTAAGTATTTACTTTGACTTTTTTGATTCGTAGTCGAACGGAACAGGCCTGCAGACAAATGTTCCCACAGAACTAACGGATTCTATGAATAATCTTGTTACTGGTCGATACTCTCCAAGATTAGAATCTATTAATGGTGAGTTGTCTCTTTTACGACATCCTTCTCGTTGTACTGATGAAATTCCAAAATATTCTCATCAGTTTATAAGTGATATTTACGTTCCATCATATCCTATGGCACATTGTCCTCAGGAAAAACATATAAAATATAATGTTAATGATAGAATTAATCCAGAATTTCAAAAAGGTATACATAAGTATCCGCATAGATGTAGAGAAGAGTATCATAGGTGTTCGGATAACAATTTAATATATGATCAGTGCATACAAGATCACAAATACGCTATCGATCTTCAAAAATATCCTCAAAGATATTCCGAGGATACTCTGCAATATAAAATAGATGATAAAAATGGTTACTCTGATTTACAAAAATTTCCACAGTGTCGTTCTGAAGATCCATTAAGAATTTCTCAAGTGCATCACACTATGAAGTATAATAATCTGAGATGCGCAGATCATGGTATTAAATATCCGATAGCCAAAAATATATTACCAGCTCGTATATTAGGCGCTACTGGTATTCCGATACAAGCTTTAGGGCTTGTTGATAATCGTTTTGGCTCAAATCCGTTGAGTAATAATTTATCTTATGTTGAAAATTCATTTTGTCCTAACGATAGTACAGAGGAAAATCTTTTGAATAGAAGATTTATCATGAATTCTATGAGCGATAATGATGATATTTAACATTCATTATAATATTAAATGCATTATCGTTATGCATTAGTTAATATTTGTAAAGCTGTCTTCCCACAGCTTTATAACATTCAGCCTCGCCTTTGTAATATGTAATATGATTGCAGCATAGCTGGCAATAGTAATAATGTAATCATAACATCAGATATAACGTAGTATCCAAATGGCACTGGTAGTATTTTCTTAAAAAAAAAAAAAAAAAAAAGAAAAAAAAAAAGAAAAGAATAGAAAAAGCAAGAAATTGTAGTGCATTTAAATAACAATGTGCAATGTATATCGAATTTATTCTCTTGTTGTTAGAAACTAATTTATGATATTAAAAACAGAGCTGTGTATAAAATAGATAATATAAGTTTATAAAGAATTTTTTCTTTTTCTTTTTTTTTTTTTGTTGTAAAGTATTAAGTATTCATTTTTAAATATTTATATACAGTTGCATTTGATTTTTTACAAGAAAATCTTTTTTATATATATATATATTAAATATTATGAGGAAAATGTGAACTATTGTTTTTTTTTTTAATTTTTGTTTCTTTTTTTACGTTGTATTTTTGAGAATATATATATTGTTTATATTGTTACAGAAAATTTATATTTATCGTTATAGGAAGGATTTTTTAAATCTGAAAAAGGTGCTTTTACCTCGCCAATTATAATTTTAGATATTTTTTCTCTGTAGGATTTAACATAATATTCTTCTTTTTTTTTTGTTACTGGTTACTAACGCTTCTGTCAAATTATTCGATAACAATTCAATGAATCATTTTTCTTTGTTCAAATTACATCCTGTTATCGAGGGCTCAGAGAATTCCATTTGGTAAGTTTACTTTCTTACATCTGAACTAAGTGTATGTTCTAATTAATGAATGGGTTAGCATTATTAATGATCTTAACTAAATCACTGTGTCGTATATATTTGTTGTCTTTTTATCACGCGAAACTAATTTTATAGAACATTGTCATATAATTCAGATATTAGTAATATACACACATTGGCTTCTTATATATATAAAAAAAAAAAAATTAACAAATTTCACATATATCCATTTTTATTATATAGATAAATCTAGTTTTGTACATATTTATAGATATAGATATAAATAAATAGTATTAGTTTGTTTTTTTTTAATCTCTATTTATAGAAATAAAATATTTCAGATTTTTTTTTCTCTGCACGGAATATACATATATATTACATATTATTATATACATCATATAAGTATCAAATCCACAAATTATATATTATAATATTATTATAATATAAAATTACTAGAAACACTTTTATTTTTTACATTCGGAAAGAAAACAGTGGTGATGGAGAAATCTAATTGTATAAAAGGTATTTGTATATCCGATAATCACACACATTCTCCAAGTGTGATTTTTATAAATAAAACAATAATAATAATAAAAAATTCACACAATATAAAAACACATATGCACACACATTGTATAAAGTCGTGTGAATTAAAACATAATAAATAAATGTATGATTATGCTTACATAAGTTGTACATTGCAAAGGTACAAAATAACTCGTTGTATATATTTTGATATTTATTTCCTGATATATTTTTTATATATTATTACATATCTATCTTCCTTTTAGATAAAATATGAAGAAACTATTTAAAAATTGTATTGCTCATCTTTTTCTAGGTAGTACTACGAATAGTGTAAGTCAGCTAGTTACCAACGAAGTACCATTAGCATCGCTCAATATTGCTCCAATTGATATTGATGAAATTGCTCCGCTCCCTCCGCGTCCAAACGTTGCAGTTTCTTCTACATTGGATACCAGCACAGTACCATCAGTAACAGTAACTACTCCATTGTCTGCATCAAGGCTTAGATTGTTACAAGATACTACCATGATTGAATCTGCGTTAGATTTAGATTCATTGGAAGATTCAAGCGTTGGTAAAGGAAGTCAAGTAGGCCTTATTAAAATGGGAGCAGTATCATAATTCCATCTATTTTTATGATTAATTTAATTTACAAACATACATACACACATGCACGCAAACATACATATTTTTTTCCATTTTTTAACATTATATCAGAGTATTTACCAATGGGAAGTTACTATATATATGTATATCTACATACACATACATACATACATACTTAGAGAAATGATATCAAATTTTAGGCCTATTTGTGCGACATAAAAGTATGTGTAGCAAGTGCAAAGATTTAATATGTGAAATAACTTAATATGTGTTGTTCTTTACAATTAAAGATTACCAAATTTTTTGTAATTTATACAATTTATTAGATTTGAAAATATTTAAAGAAGGGAAAAAAGAAAAAGAATGAAAAAAAAAAAAAAAGAAAAAGGCTTAATTTTATATTTTTCATAGCCACAAAACCAGCTGGGTACAATATTAGCATTTAATGAATAATTGGTTTTAATATTCATCTTTACAGATTATATTAGATCAATCATAATGAAACATACATATACATATATATATATACATACATACACATGTATATCATATGCGTATTTTAAATTGAACCAATACATTTCAACAAACATTTATTGATTACTTCTGTGGCAAACTGATATTTTTTTAAATTCATTGAAGCGGCACTATTTACTACTTACAATTGATTAATCTAACTTTTTTTATTTTTTATACAACAAATATCGGCTCAAGTTTGTATACAATTTTTTCTAATTTGCGCTTCTTATATGCACGTAGTATATATTCGATCGTTAAACTTTTTGTGGTGTGCATATATATATATATATATATATATAAATAAAAAAAAACTATTGTAAGTGTAAGTATGACACACACACACACATACACAAATGTTTACTACTATTGAACTTTTTTATAATAATAACACTTTCAAATGATGTCTTTCCAATAGAATTATTCTGTACAGTGTAAAAAAATACATTTGTAAATACAAATAAGTATAAGCATTATAATAATAATATAATAAAATTGAAAGCATTTAATGAATTTAATGTAAAACGATGCAGTGTTCGTATGAAGCATTTAAAGAAAATAATATGATTGCCACTGCCTTATTTATGAGTAACTACTACTTTAATATTAAACACAACAGCATCTTGTTATTTGTTGATTTGGCATGGTCTAAACGAAACATATTTTATTTACATAGATAGTTAATTAAATATTTAATGATATATACATATAATGTTATAAATAATGTATATTAAATATATATATTCTGTTTTTTTGTATATATTACAATGTATATGACATTCTGTATATATGCATATGAATATACTATGTTAATTGTATCTTTAAAAAATTATAATATAGTGCAATTTAAAAAAAGTCACTTTTCTTCTGGCTGTTTTTTTTGTATTATAAATTTAAAATACAGACTTATCACATTAGTTATTATATATATATTTAGATATATATACACACATAGAAAAAGTTATCTGTTAATTTTTGTAGTTAATTAATATAAACGATGAAATACCATTGCAATTACACCTATAAGAATAGCAACACCTAAACCAATAATGTATAGGCTGCTTAAATGATTTTCAACTTTTTCAATATTTACTGGTACAATAGGAGGACCACACTGACAAGTATCTATCGTTTCTGTATTAATAACAAATTTTGTATTATTTTCTTCAGATTTTTTTTATAAAATAATATTAATAGTAATAAGTTAATTTACCTGCATGACATTCTATTTCTTTTTGAATGTCTAAATCCTCGACGTCTACGTCTAACAGTTCTTGCAAAGATACCAATGCTTCCTGTGGTTCTTCACCAGGAAACAAATAACTCGATAATGTTACTCCACTTTTACGCAAGTGTATTAATATTCTTCTTGGTGGTTCATGTAATGTAATATTTTCTAAGGAAAGTTATTGATTTTAATAAGAATTATGATGATATGTTAATAATATTATTATTCATATTTAATACAAATAGAACCTTCAGGAGATCCATTTTCCTCTTCGATCAAACTGTCAACATGCATTTCTAATCTACTGGCCAATGATCTTATTATATCTTCTTTTATTGCCTTAGTAGCTTCTTCGATACTTGTTTTGCCAATTACGAATGTTTTACTAACCAATTGACCTATCAACCATAATGATTCGCTGCAAGGTTTTATTTTTGTTTCCATAGATATTGTTTTCTCCTATTTAAAACAACCATAAAAATAAAAATTCCATATAATATTGTATTAACTATAAAATTGTAAATTTTGTATCGTGAAAATTACTTACGCAAGGAATGTACATATCAATTTTCAGTTGATTTTTACCATTTTCATTTGCTATTATTGTCTCAACCGTATCTTCAGACGATCTGATTTTTCCATCTATCGTAATGAGAGCAGAATCTATCATTTTTGATGCATCTTCCAATATTTCCTATAATTCAATATACCATGTTTTCATTCGAAATACATAAACAATAAATATTATAATAACTGAAATTGATAAGTACCTGTAATTGTTGTTTAAGTGATTTAGGTTCTTTACTTGCTGGTATACAGAACATTCTATCTAAATTAATAGCAGTTTCAAGTTCAATCCAAGGAATTCTTTTACTACGAAACTTGATATCAACTGGTTTCAATGTACATCCTCTTTTCAAATCATCAATCATTTTACATACATATCTGTGAATGAAAAACTGAAATGTAGATAAAATTAAAATTCAAATGCGTATATATAAGTATCTGTTACAAGATTAATCCAAGATCTTTAATCGAGCCTAAAGAAAAAGAAGTTTCTTTACCTTTGCGTTTTACTGTTGTAAGTTAATATAAAATTATATCGATTAGCTCCATAAAGATATTTGTTCCTTAAGAAATTGGTTAAAATAATAATAAGAGCTTCCATTAACTTATTAACATTGTCAGAATTATCTAAAATATCTTCAGGACCAGCCAGAAATATACCAAGTATACGCATTCCCCCAGATAACATTCTTGTAATCTTGTAATCAAACAAATAATGAATGAAAAAAACAAGACATAGATAGCAGTTTATAAAATAGAACCAAGTACTTACATCAGTGGCATGATCTGCTAACCAATATTCTTGTATATCATTGATAGATTCAAAATCTTTTTTGGAATCATTTTCATCAATACCATCTAAAGAATTGATCAAAGTTTCTTCAACAACATTTTTAGTACGGGGTGGCGGTGTTCTCGCTAAGTGTATTAAATAATCTTCTTTTTCCAAACTCTAAAGAATATATATACACAATAATAACATTAAAAAAACATATTAGGTTGGGGAAAAAAGAAATTCATTATTTTTACATTTAATTTCAAGCTTAAAATAATGTATTTCTTTATACCCAAGCTAATATTTAGTTTCATAACCTATTTAAGCGTGACATATGTTAGAACAAGAAAGTAATTAACGACTACAACGATGTTAATGAAATAATAAAAAAATAAATATCTAACCTGTCCTAAAATTAATCCCACTTCGTATCCCGACGTACCGAAGGATGTTAAACGAGAACGAAGTGAAACTTCAGATATTACAGTACGTCCCATTTTCTTGTTTTTCCCTTTAAATTCTATTAAAAGTATAATCTGGCGCGCTTTTAACTATTAGTTTTGTTTGATGACAACTACACAAATGTCTTACTTGTTTTATGCATTAATGTTTAAACAAATAATATTAATATTAACTTGAATATTGTAGAAGTTATTTAAATTAAAAAATATTTCATTAAAAACACTACGAGTAATTTCTAACACATAATAATATTAAAGATTGATTATCGTAGTTCTGGTTAGCACCATCTAACGAGGAAACGTAAAAACATATTTGAGGTGAGTACTCTTGATGATAGGCAACACGTTTATCGTACGTGTATAAAGTGCCCTTCCCCCTATTTTGTATGTTTTTTATTAATGCATTTAAATTTCGATATATTTCACTGTTTAATTAGATCTAAAATCAACATATAACGTTATAAAATGATTTAAACGATATTATAAGGATATTATTTTTTTTGATAATTGTAAAATATTGATAAATGTTTGTTTATCTTTCGGTTTCTAAGCAACGTATATAATATCTAACTACTGCTGTTTGTCAAAACATGCGATAGATCTCTTCATTGACATTATACGAATGTTTATTAAAGGTGTGTTCGAAGTATAATTAAATTCTCATTTACTGCTATGCATCCTATTGAAGGTGATCATGATCATAACGTTCAATCAACTTCCGAAGAGCAACAAGCTAAATTACGAAAGATTGAGGAACTTACGAATATGTTAAAGGTTAATATTAAATTGTTATATTATAGAATAGAATGAAATTGAATATATTAAATTAATAAAAAAAATTGTATTTTCATATATTTTTCTAGGATACCGATAAGAACTTAACAATATGCGAGGAAATATTAACGAGTTATTTGAGGAAACGATTGAAGGTACGTGTATTAAGATTAATGAAAAATATTAACATTCGTATCAATTATTTCTTTATTAACTCGTATTTTATTTATTTCATCAAAATGCGATATATAAATGAATTCATTGACATTTTTATTTATGTATAATATATAAATGTAAAAAATAATAGATGATAAGAAGATGATGTGTGAATGATAGTGTGAGGATGATAGTGAACTTATTCACTAGTTAACTTTACGTGTTAATATTTACCTAAAACCTATATTTTTATTCGTCTTCGATCAAATTAATCTTCTAATTTTATTCGATTTTTCCTCTCGTTGAAAAAAAAAACGTGAATATGATTAACGAATTAAATTTTTCATATTTGTTATTACTTTAAAGAATATGATGAGACACACACATAGACACATTTCTCCAATGATAATCCGTTAATCTTTCATAGATTACCATTTTTTGTACCATCCACCATGACCACCGCCATACCAACCTCCATGACCACCATACCACCAAGGCCAACCAGGGTACCAACCACCATACCATCCTCCACCCCATCCACCATACCTAAAAATAAAAAAAAATATATATTTTAAAGATAAATATGCATAGATTAAATTGTTCCAATCGTAGGAAGAAAATTCTTACCATGGCCAGCCATAACCACCATAACCACCTCCGTATCCCCAAGGACCTCCCCAACCATAACTTCTCTTATTTAATTTTTTATTAGTTTCACCTTCTTGATTATTTGGTTGTGCTTGGAGTATCGTTATTGGTTGCTGTTCGATTTCCTTGTTCTCATTGGATCTCGTAGAGACGATTGTTTCCTGGCCTAAAACCAGGACTATCAATCCAAGAAGCAACTAAACAAAATACAAACAAAGTTAGATTTGAAAATTAGATTGGAAATATTTTTTATTATTAAAGATTTCATCGATGTCTTTTACCAGTAGCTTCATATTAAGACACGTGTATCGTTGAACTAACGTGGTCACAGAAAGTTGACACTTCTTTTATACCAAGTTGTTCATGTAACTCGTACATAAGGATACGGTAAATTCTTTGGATCAGTCTATGTGTTTCACGTTCATTTAATGGTTAACGACTTTGTAAAACTGGTCCTACCTAGAGAATTGTTTAACTACGTAATCACTTGTATCCAAAGACTGATCATTGAACGAATTCGATTTAAGGAGAGAACCTGAACGCGGAATTCAATTGATTTACGCAGTATCTACCGGTATCTTGTTTTACAAAACACAAAAACCAATACTTGTCGATAATACTATAGTCAATGCGATTAGAAATTAGTTCATTAAAAATTAATTACAAAATTTATTATTAATTCTTACAAAAATAATATCGTTTAAAAAAATTAGTAAAATTGTTTAATCGACAAAATATTCAAATTGATTTAATTATTATTTGGATAGGATTAAATATAATCTCGATAGAAGAATTAATTAATTTTTCTACAATATTAAAAAGTTGCTGTGTGTTTCGTATGATTAGAGAGCCAGTTTTTGTTACTTCCTTCTTTGATTCCGGGAGGTTTTGTAGTACCGGATTAGGAAACTGATATTCACACAAGTACAACACAGAGTTGTACCAATGGCGCAAACTTTCTCCTCTGCTTGAGAATAAGTTAAATAGCTCCAGTGTGCTTACGAAAGTCGAGAATCGGAAGGTTCGATCCAATGTAATTCCTTTTCACAGACCACACACAAACATTTATCATCGATAAAAAGACCAATGGAATACAATTCGTCGTACGTTTCGAATCGATGAACCAGTCATTTCGCAAGAACATCCCCCCCCCCTTCTTTTTTTATTTGCATTATTACATACAAAATGACGTAACTTATTGGAACGGAAGTATCTAACCACCCATCACCTCTCTCTGTCATTCCTTTCAATTTAATTTAGGAAAACAATTTTTTTCATTACTTTGTTTATTTATTTGTAATATCGTAAGTTGCTGGTTTTTTCTTGTCTATAATGTTTATTAAATAATGGCATCGGCTTTCACTCGATCAGGAATAAAAAACTAAATGATTTGTTATAAAACACGTGTCATTTTAAATAAAATCTAAATACGTGTATAGATTATAATGTTGAATAAAATAGTTTTAAAGAGAGAGTCCGAAAAAGGGGAAAGTTTCTCTTCGGGAGAACGTTGTTTCTTTCTATCAACCAAAAAATCCTTCTAGGATATGTTTCGGGTTATTGGATTTAACGAGTTTTCAATGTGGAATAAAATAAAATTCAAGTAACATACAAAATACCATTCATTTGTTAAGTCAACCGTGGTCCATAAGATTTTATATTATTTAGCAGAATCAATAGTACCAGTTCGTAAATCTTAAGAGTTTCCTTTTCTACGTAGTACAAAATGTGCACGCTTCAGTTGTTGCAAATCAACAAGTGGATGCGTGTAATTGAGGAGAAACTCTCTCGACATTTCTTTCCGATATTATGCAAAAATTTTGTCCTATCTAATAATAATACGCCATTCCTTCTCAGTTTAAAGAACCACGTTGACTCGTGAACATTAATATTTTCTAATCTCTGTTAAAAGAATTTGTATTTAATTTAGAAGAAGATCTTTGTATTCTCAAAGATTTTTCGAATATTTAAATGTTTGATTCTCGACAAAATCGCGAGTGAAATTATTTTCAATTAAAAAATCTACTTGCAAATATAATTGAAAGAGTGTCGTGCAATGTTGTTAGATGTGTGACAGTTCAAAATTAATTGATTTTTAACGATGAAACTCAAAGTATCATTCTGTATACTCTACTTGTTCTACTTCGTATACGCAAATGGCGTCAGGAACAAGAATTTATCTTTCTCGGAATTGCCTTCTATCAAAAACATCGACAATAAAAGCGAAAATCTGAACTTAACCGACAAGTATCGAGACAAACGTGCATTGGGTTTGATTTTGTCAGGACTAGCACAAATTTTTGGATACAACATGGCACCAATACAATTGTCATCTCTTCCAAATCCAACTGGAACTGACAATAATGCAGGTGCATCTGGGAACAATCAGAGTCCTTCTATGCAACCACCGATGCAACCACCGATGCAACCATCGATGCAACCACCGATGCTACCACCGATGTTACTACCAATGTTACCACCAATGCAACCACCGATGCAACCACTTATGCAATCACCGATGCAACAACCTTCATCATCTCAAATGATGCCAATGTCAACAACCCCAGCACAACCAAAGCAAAGAGAAACAATAAGATTTACCGGTGTTGTTAATTTTGGCAATAGATCCGACGTAATTGGACATTTGCAACAATATGAAAGAATATTTCATGGTCCTCAAACAACTGCTGCACCACCACCATCACCACCATCAATGCCTCCACCTGTATCAACAACTCCAGCATCATTCAGTACAATGTCATCGTTTGAGATAAGGGATTCCTTAAAATATAGGCCACCATTATTAACTCCTTTTTTAGTCAAAATCCCTTTACCAATAGCACCTAATCTTCCACCACCAATATCTTCAACGATGATAACCAATCCTCCTAAAATGAATATTATTAATGTGCCACGTAAAAAGGAACAAGAAATTGTTTTTAAGAAGAATGAGAATATTGAAAATTATAGAGTAGAAAATAAAGAAATTCAAAGTGAGAAGGATGTTGCTAGACCGGAAAGTAAATTTCAACATAATATTTATATCGATGAACCATATTGGAAACAGTTACACGAGTCAAGGATTGCTCAATTGGAACGACAACAGGAAGAATATGCTGAAAGATTGAAGGAACGTGAAAAAGAACGTAATCATAGTTATCATCGAGAAAATAATCCTAAACAGGAAGAAATAATAACTTCAAAAAAAAAAGAGAACGATAAGGAAGAGGAGGAGGAAGAAGAAGAAGAAGAAGAAGAAGACGAACAAAAACAACATCATAATTATCAGGAAGAGGATCATTCCGAGGAAGAAGAACAATTGAAAAATCATAAAAAAGAAGAACACGATCAAGAAGAAGAAGAAGAAGATGAAGAACATTTGGAAAATATTAAACAAGAAAAGAATAAAGGTAATTACGAGGAATCTGAAAGTTCAGGTGAACGATACGAAAATCATCCAGGATATCCAAGAGGAGGTCCTAAGAATGAAAAACAAGAGTTAAAAATTACAAGAAATGATAAAGATTATGAGGATGATTCTTACAGAAATTATGAAAGACAAGAAAATATCAATGAACCATTGCCTATAAGTGATTATTACGAACAAGAGAAACCACCTCAACAACTTCGGGACAGTTACGGTGAAATTTTAGATAATCGTGCATTGGTGGATGAAAGGATAGCTAATTATTTCTACAAGGATAAAAATCAAGAAAATAATAATTATAAGGATTCTCATAAAAATCCTGAATCAATAAACGAATCTGAAGAGAAGTCTGAGGAAAGGTTCGAGTTGATTAAACTTGAACGGAATAACGAAGATCCTTATAAACGAATTAGAGAAGAATATGCTATAATACCACCTTTGGAAAATAAATACGAAGAATTTAATTTAGAAACAACCGATAAATCGAATAATTCAAATGATGAAAATGATGATAAAAACGATCAAACAAATACGAATAAAAATGATCGAATTGAGGATAGCGAGTCTAATTTGTTCGTAGATAAGACTAAACAAATTAATTCGAATGAATTGATATCTAAAAAGGTAAGTAACATTCGTAATAATAATAATAATAATAATAATTTGATCAATCGGATACAAAATAAAACATTTGACGAGTTTGCCATAATCAAACACCCGCCTTATATTTTACCAATTCGTTATGTTAATGGGCCAGACCAACTCGAAGAAGCTAGAGCACGTCGTTTTCATTCCGAAAAAATCCAGAAAGCTAATCATTCAAGAAGTGTCATCAACGAAAAAAGATTACCAAGAAAAAAATCAAAAGTGGAAGACTTAACTCCGAAAATTGGTCTTCCGGAAAGATTGACTGCGAAAAAATTACACGAAGGTGAAACTAAAGAATTACAAATTTGGCCGGCACCATTTGATTTTGTTTTTGATAATACAGAACAAACTAACGTGATTGTACCTATTAATAATAATGAAAATTCAAAAGAAAATTTATATCGTTCTATTGGCACTCCTACTCGTCGTACGATTGTTTATCGCAAAAATGATAATAATTTAGGATACCTCACAACATCTGCACCGATGCACTATGCAATTTATCAACAACCTATTTTACCTTAATAAACTAATGTCCATATTATTCATGGGTTTTATTGTAATCTAGAAAATTAATATAAATAAACTTTATGCTTTCTTTTGATTGCTCATAATTTGTTTATTTAAATGTTAAACATATTATAATTATTACGTTATGTTGTATTAAATGATTATATAGATTGTTTTAAATAAATCTTAAAAAATAAACTGTTATATTATAAAGATATTTTTATTGATATTTTTTCTTTCCCTTTGAAACACAGTTTACATAGAATATCATAGAACGTAATTTTCAATGAATTATTTTTCTATGTTTGTTTTAAATGATTATCTTTTGTTACAGGATAAAAAAGAAGAAATAAAACGTAGCAACATGTTAGAGAATAAAATGACCGAAATATTAGAAAATTTAAAAACACGATTATTGATTGAATGAATAAAATAAGAAAAAATATATATATTTCTATACACACATATAATAAAGTATTATTTATTTCGTTTAATAATTTTCCTCGTATTCTCGCATGAAATTTTTACTATTTAAAATATAAATTAAAAACGTTGTGCATTTTATTTCCTAAAAGTGCAAATTATATTTATTCATTTGAAAGGTGTTAAAATCAAAAAATATGTTTCATTAATATTATGATTATAATAAAGTGATAAGAACATTTTTAAAGAGCATCTTTATTTAAAAATATATACATATATTATATACGTGTATATATATTTACAATATAAGATTCAAATATTTGTCAAAAAAAAAAAAGAATCTTTACTATTTAAACTATACTGTCCCTATATATATATATATATATATATATATATATTAATTTGTACAATAAAAATGCGATATATTATCTCATTCTAAAGAAAAATATAAATCAATATACAATACTGGTAGTAGAGAGCAGTAAAGAACAAATTTACAAATGGACATTTATCATCATCCCCTCGCGATGATACAAACGATAATTAATTAATTAATGATACAAAATAATGATTTGAGATTTTTTTTTTTTTTCATCTAGTTATTCATTTATACAAATATATTTAATAATTAATAATATCCCTAATTACACGCATCGTGAATATTTCTTTGTGCATCATCAGTTAGATCATCTGCTCAACTTAATTCTACCAAATTGCTTTTTTACCATAAATGATTTTTTTCATGGTGATAATTTTTAATGACTTTCCTATCCTTCCTTTATTTATATTTCTTTATCTGCAGAATCTAATGTAGAGAATACCGATATAATTTAATTAATACGCAAGTTATTGTGACAAAGAAGGTGATAATATTGCTGTGATAATTTAGTTGAAATATTTACAGATTAATTTTGCAAGAATCGTAAATAAGCTTCTATATCGTACAAGATTTCTATATATTATACTAAGCGTGCAAAAAATGTGATGTATTTATTTTTTCAATCTTCTTTTTGTTTTATGTAAAAATAAACGTGAATTCGTGTATTATCTAAGTTATTTAAGTACAGTGCAATTATTTTGCAGAGGCAAGTTCACTTTCACATTGTAAACAATTAAGACACATATTTATCAAATATTTGTAATGACCGTTCTCTCTGTTGCATCCCTTTTTTTTTTCTTTTCTTCTGCTATTCACAAATATCTTTCATTTACACGTTCCCGTACTTCAATTGTTTCTATCTTCGTTAAGTACTCCTCCTCCAAGAGTGAATTTATTTAATTCCTCTTTAATCCTTCCGAATACTCTCTTAATCTTTTTCCGAAAAGATTACTCGACTTATTATATATTCTATATCACATCTTTTCCATCCACCGTAAATTCTTTCCTCTCTGTTCTGTTTTTTTGTTTTTTTTTTTTTAATATTTTTTTTATGAAAAATATGTCAAATGGAAAGATTCGTTTTTGTATGTCGATAATTTCTATCCAGTGATGGTTCCAAATTCTTTTCTAATACTATATCAGCCGTAGTTTACTTTTTATGCTTTATTATTTTCTTTTTTAATGCTGTTTTTATCAATTGCGCATTGGATGTTTAAGAGCTGATAAAAATAAAAATTTCCCATTTAAGGGAGGAGAGTTTCACTCGTGATAGTGATTATTCGTTATTATTTCAATCGGTATCGGTTACTTTTCTCCTGATAGTGTCGTGCAATGCGGATTGTCCTGACACTACTAACTTTTCTTTTAAACATTGGTAATTTTTTAGCCTGCATACTGCATAATCCTACAAGTGTATACAAAATATTAGTTAGATATAAAAAAATAAATAAAATCCAATTGTATATGAAATTATTTTTTGTCTTATGGAGTATATATGGAGTATTTATATTAATTTACCCAATATCCAAATGGTATTTCAGATAGTTTAGCATTGACGATACTCCAGAGGCCCCAAAACAGATGACTGGCTAAAGAAAATATTTTTATTTCCATCATAATACGTTCTTCTTCCGTCTGGGATTCCTTTTGGACTGTTCTCAAGTAACTCTTGATAAAATTGAGCTGTAGGGAGAGAGAATATGACGATTAGTATTAACACGAATAAAATACATATTCCAATATATGTGAATGTTCAAATTTTTAATTAATTAATTATTTATCTATTTTAATGATAGCAAACAAATTGAACAACGTGTATGCTAACTAATTTGTCTTACGACAAATTGATCATGTAATACATTATCTAATATTTGATCTTATATGCTTGTATTCAAAGTTAAACATGCCTCTGTGTTTAAACATCAAATTTTAATTTAACAAGTATTTTCTAAAGCAAATAATAAAGGTATGTTTAACTATAAAATAATATATATATGAATTTGGAGACCTTCGGTTTCCTGTTATATATATATATATATAATATGTGTGTGTATGTGTGTAAGTGTACATAATGCACTTTCTTTTCGCGTTATAACATAATTCAAATATTCTTAATACAGAACGTGTCTCCATGTTTAATCTTCCAATCTCATTAATTAAATATATATAAACGATATGATTAGAAGAACACGAAGTAATTATCTTTGCATGTAAAAACACTACCTTGCTTTTACTCGCATGGAATATAAATTATATTATTATTATTAAATAAATTATTAATTTTATCACGCGAAAATAACATAACTTCCTAATAACAATTTTGTTTGTTTTGTAAATATGTACTTTGTTTCATATTAAAACGATTGATCAAAGATTAAAATATTATTGTAGCAAATAAAATGAATGTTCATTAAAAAAAAAGAAAGAAAAAGAAAAGAAATAATAATAATAACAATAATAATAATAATAATAAAAAAAAAAAAAAAAAAAAAAAGAAGAAGGTCACACACAGCCTTTAATTAGGTTGATTGAATCGAGATAATCTACGGAGATTACGGATCAACTATCGTGAGTGCGTGTAGAAGTACTCTAGATTCGTAGACGAGCAGATGTGGGAGGGTGTGCTGTTTCGCCATGGGGTAGTTGGCACACATGGTGTGGTTCTGGTTCCATAACTTGGAGAGTACGAGTCAGGATACGTCGCAGTGCAGGCAAGTTTCTTATGCCGCCCAATTTATCCCGATAGCGTGCATCGATCCTGTTTGTCTCTCAATCCGTCAATTGGAGTCCTGTGAAACTAATACATACACACGCAACACACGCCAAGGTGTCACCCTCCTCGCAAATACAACAAATGGGCTAACGGGCGTGGATCTCGCACAAATGTTGCTTGTACGTATCTCGTTTATCGCAATTATTCTGAGAGAGAGAGAAAGATAGAGAAAGAGAGAGAAAGAGAGAGAGAGAGAGAGAGAGAAAATAAGAAAGGATTACAATGTATTTGAAGTTAATTGAAAAATAATAAGTAATCATTACCGTTTTACAATCTTTAACACGTAACGATAAAATAGAAAAGATAATAATATTAATAATAATAATCATAATAATAATAAAAAAAAAATAACAGATATATGTATAAGAAAAACAAGAGACGTACTTTAAAACAAGTGCGAGTTACGCTACGGATATCTTAAACGTTATCTGTACGCGAATATATACGATGATAAAATATATAATATAATATATTATATATAATAATCTAATGCAAGAGAAAAACAATGGTTGTGCAATTATTATATAAGGAAGTAAGAGGGAAGTGCTCTTAACGATGAGAAGCAAAAGAAAAAGATGTAAGTACTCAAGGGGGTTGGGGTGGGGTGGCTGGGGAGGGGGGTTGTTCTAGGAAAAAAGCTGATGAAGAAAACCTTACCAATTCTTTTGTTTATTTAATTTTGCGACCCTTCCTTCCCCAGTATCCCGTTAACTTACCTTCTGCTCTTTAGTAGGCCCAGAACCACTTCTTTCGTGGAAGAATGGATAATTTCCTGCTGTGTAATCGTACTGCCATTCGATGAAATGATTTGCGATATCGAAGCCTCGGTAGTTGTAGGAACAATATTCAAAGTCTATAACAACTAACTCGGTTTTCCTTGAATTTTGTCGTAAAAGGATATTACCCTCTTGCATATCGTTGTGACAAAATACTACTGGATATTTTTCTTGTGCTACAAGATCCCTGTAAAGGTAAAATAAACACAATTGTTTAATATATATATATAATTGTAAATTATAATTGTTAATATATATAATGTAATTTACCTGAACCAATTGATTTCTTTAGCGAAATCTATCGATCTCAGAGTGTAAACGTTATCGAGTTGACGCTGATCTACTTCGTCAACAGTTTTTAAAATATCTGTCGCTGTGGTAAGCCACTTGGCCATGGTATCCCATAACCATGTAGGTTCTTTACTAATCGGTACTTGCATCATATGTATCTGTCCCATTTTTTCACCTATCATTATGCTCAAGGTCGGATCGGACAATTCTTTAGTTAACAAAGGTCTAGCTGGTATATATTCCTCAATACGTCCACCAGGAAATATACCATGCAATTTAGGACCTAGTCGCCTCTCTGAAAGTAGCGTGAAGATGACCGATTCGGTGATAAGTCCTTCCAACGCCCTTTCCCCATGTACTTGACCGTACAATCTTAATAAAACTTGCCGCGGTTCTCCGCGTATTGGTACAGCACCATCTGGCAACTGAACGTTGTAAAGCCAATTACTCAGGCCTCCGCTAAAAAAAGAAAGAAATAAAATAAGAAGGGTTGAAATAATATAATCAATAATTATTTATATAAAACTATTTTAACGACTCTTTATAAATTGCAAATCCTGTTGCCGGTATAGCGTTTTTCAACCTTGGTTAAATGTTTAATTAACTGCAAAATGATAACAGAAACCTTAAGTAAAGCAATTAATTTATAAAATAATAATCAAAACATTTTTTTTTCCAGTTTACTTAGTTCATTAAACACTTTATATCTCAAAAACATTGGAGCTGCATGATAACAAGGTCGAAAAACGTTGAATTAACTTTAACAATTATAAGAATTTTTGTGTGTGTGTAAAATAATCAAAGCTTTATTAACCTGATACGTTTTAGGGTAATATTTTCTGCAGTAACACGTTTCCAAACACCATGAAGATAATCTCGACAAATGCGTGCAGCTGTTTCCCTCATCTCGAGATTCTTTCCTGACATCTGTATGAGAGAAAAAAATAAAAAAAAAAAAAAACAAAAATAAGAAACTTCTTTAGTCCATTGTAAATAATTACTTAAACATAAGTTAAATATTTTGTGCTAACGATTTATATATCGTTAAATACACCATATCACATATTTATAGATAAAAAGCATAAATAAAAACAGGAAAAACCAGTGCTTTGTAAATTATCCTAACACGAAGATTATAAAAATGCGAAGAGATTAAAACGATGCGTTTAATTGCGTGCCATAATCTTAATTATTATTCTTGACTATAATATCGAACCTGCTGATTCAAAATAGTAGTTCAAAGATATTATATTTAAAATTTTTGTGTTTGTTTTTTTTTTTTTAATTTTCGTGCTTGATCTTACAATCTCGATTAAAAATTTGCATTTCTTTTATTGTTTTTGATATTTTCGTATATTTCATATTTTTATTTTAAAACAATGGCGCGCTTTTATTACAGGTAGAATTATTAGAAGTAAGAGAGGAAGAGACGAAGAGACACGCCTTCGTATCCTTTAAATGACGCAGATTCCTCTTCGACGTTACTCCTGATCGTTTCATCGACGTTAATTCAATGGATTCCAAGTATAATGTAGAAGAGAAGGAAGAAGATGACGCGTACCACACAATACACTATATTATATTATTCTAAATTTTGTTTTATCTATAAATTAGATACTAATTGTAGAGACACATACACTCTGCAAGTTGTAAACATATACTTCTTTCACACATTCCTGTTTTAAGTTTGTATTTATTTTGGTTTCTTTTTTAAACAAAGATAATAATACTCTTTTCGCGATTTAAAAAGATTGAAAGAAAAAGAAAATATTATTTAATAATTTTTCTACCATTGTTCTTATCATTCTTGTAACCCTAGCCTCTGTGTTCTACGAATATTCCACAAATGTTTTTGCGATCGCAAGCCTGCGCATCCTACCGATCGATGTTCCATTTCCAAGTAGCTATATCTAGTCATCTTTCTCTACATTTAAATAATTCTTTTACCTTATATCAAATTTCTTACTAAATTTTATCTATAAAAAAGGTATATTAAATTTGATTGTTAAAAGAAACTATAATTTTATGTTCTGGTTTTTTTAATGATTCACAATCCCTGTTTACTACAATCAAATGTGTCGTCACAATTGATTTTGAAATAATTAAAAAATGGCGCCACTATTAGCCATCTATCGGAATCATGACGAACTAAGTACAAACTTTGCAAGTCGATATTAAAACAAATATTTAACAATTTTATTATTAAAGTATACGAAAGAGATTATTATTAAAAACAACAATACAACAAAAATAAGATAATTTTTTTTTTTATAAACATTCCTTTTTCCTTTTTTTTAAATAAATTTATTTAAATTTTTTGCCAAGAATAAACAAGCACAAAAATACGATTATTTTAAATAATCTTTCAGAAAACTGGTTTTAAGAATGATTTTATTGCGCAAAATAAGAATAAAACATAAAAGAAAAAGAATTTGTAAGCATAGAAAATAGTTTCTTTAATCTCGAAGATTATTGGTCAGACGACTGGTGTATAATAATCATAATAACTGCTGGAATATCTTTTGCCTACTTGTCAGTTTTATCGTACAAGAGATTAGAAAATAATGACGTGGTACTGTACAACATGGCTTTTCGAAACAATGAAATAAAATAATAAATATCGCGATAATTTCGAGTATTAAAACGTGTTTATTTATAAATAAGTCTGAAATTTATAAATAAGATTAAATTTAGGAAAAGTATGTTGTACGTGTGCATTTTTGTATACGTACCTTGTTTTCTACGCCCATCGTAGTTTCAACGAAATAGCCCTGTAGTATTTCGACAAAGAAAACTTAAATCGATCTTATTAACACTTTTTTGTTCTTTTTGTTTATTTTATTGATTGTAGGAAGAGAGAAAAATTACGAGAAGGACGTGCAAGTGCAGTTTGCAGAGACCGGTGTGTCGATTTAGCTTCTTCCTCTTCTTTTGAGTTTTTTTTTTAATTTTTTTTTTCTTTCTTTTTTCCTTTTTGTGTAAACTTTCTTGTTACTTTAAAATGGCGTTAAAAAGGTTCTCAACCACGATGTGTTTTTTAACAGTGATAAAGAGGTGTAAAACCTTTGTTGTTTTTATCTTAACCAAGATTAATAATGATAACAATGTGAGGATAATAAGAATAAAACAATGGAATAATAAAATGGAAAAAGAAAATGGATGATAAGAAATAAGAAAATTAGGTATGGAGAAAGATTATTACATGGACTTTTTTAAGTATAACGAAATATTATTTAGAGTTTGGATAATTAATGAAAAGTAAGCAGTGCTCAGTCACAACACGTCAATTGTCTACAGAAGTTGAAACGAATATGATACACTCAGTTGAGCCACGCATTAGAATGAGCTGCATGTTTTAATCAGGTTCTCGCGAACTGTCATTGGAGTGGGGGTGATCGTGAAAATGTGATATTAAGAACCACTGTATTATTGTCATTTAATTAAGTATGTTTGTGCGTGGGGCAATCTGCCAATGAGAATCGTACCAGTACAGCATTGACCAATCATCTTTTAGATAAGGAAAGATAAAGATCACGTTACTTTTTCTATGCTAACTCTGCAGGTAATATAACTTATGTTAGACTAAATAAACATCTCAGGATTGCATGAATGCGAGTAAGTAAATCATAGTAGAGTCTAAGGAAATGTATCTATAGTACTCATGTTGTTGTTATTGCTGCTGATGCTGATGCTGTTGCTGTTGCAACTGTTAACTCAACTTTAGAGTTCGCATTTCCATATGACCTTGAATTCTAGATTATTTTTCAGTACCTACCATTTCGTATCTCGTCAGTGTTACTAACTTTTAAAATATTAATTACATATAATTAGGTCATTGTTTTCTACCAACTAAATATCTTTTTCTCTGCTTTATTATCTCTTCAAGATAAATATCTGTTTTTAGTAATCACTGTTTGTCGAGAAAAAAAAAAGATATAGGAAAAGTTTTAATATGAAATAATTGAGCAGTCTAGATATTTATCTAAAAATAAATACTTGAGAAAACTATGAGAAGAATTTATCTTTTTATTAGAAAATACGTATTTAATTGTACGGATAGTGCGTACACAGGGCTGGCGCGACTTTTTGCGGGGCCGAGGTTTCAAATAATTTTGTGGGGCCTAAATATACATTCAAATATATATATATATAATGTAAAAATTTAATCAAAATTAGTATTTTTTAATTGGATAATTTTCGCAGACCGCGAACACCTTTCAAAACGCGGGACGGAAAGTTCTGGTGAACGCGCTGAATCCGACCTTGCGCCGGTCCTGTGCATACATGCGTCATATATTGTTGTTTTCTTGTAATTAAACGGCCTTCTACTATTCCACCCACTTAAGTGTGCTTCTCGTATTACGATGACTGTTTAATACGTTAATTGATGATGTTCTTTGATGCCAGATAACAGAACTTCTGTCATTAAAATTTAAAAGATATTGAATTGTACAGTAGGGGAAAGGAATTCAACATTCATCATGTTTTATTGTCGCATTGCAGTCTACCTGCATTCGTAAATAACGTGTTTGCTAATCTTTATATTATAGTTTACGGTTTTATCGGTATTATACAAGATAATTGAACGTTTATAGTTAAAACCGATTATTAAATTATAATGCAAAATTTATAATACGTATAAATATATTGAAATATTATAGTATCAAGATTTTGTTATGGTATAATAGATCTTTTCCAAATGTTCCAACTTGGTGAACTCCCAAATTTAATTATGTGACCTTGACGACCTAATAAGGGGATCCCAATAGTTACACTTTCAAAAATCCTCTGTAGTTTATATGTCAAGTATGAAATGGAGCAAATTTCAATTCAATTATGTGCATTTTTTGCTCCATTTCATACTTGACAATCTAATATGTTACATATACTTAATTTTATTAATCGTAAATTTTTTTACTGTAAAATTTCGTAGAATATTGTATTAGTATAGTATAATATCTCTGATACGAAAAAACGTTCTAGCACAATTTCATTTTTAATTAATTAAACTACGCAACCTAACGAAAAAATGTAATCTTTCATTCTCATTTTATGAGTTTATTAGGTCGATTTCGTAGAAATCGCGTAAAATCTTCAAGATTTCCTTAGATTTGCGTATTATCATTCAAAGTGATCATTAAAGCAGATCTTATCTTGTTATTACGTAGTTTAGACATCTGTAGAATTTTAAAAGAACGCCTATACTTGAAGAAGGAAACTGACGTAAGTTTTTTCTAACAGATTGTTTGAATTAAATTGCATAGAGTAACGTTTCTATGCTTGTTACCAGTATGCGTAACAGATATCATTAGATTTCACGTTTTCCTCTTATTTCCTAGATATTTCCAATTATGGAGATGAGTAATTGTTTGACCCAGGGCCGGTGCAAGACCGGTACAAGTGGTTCATAAATAAATAAATAATTCCTTGTTGTAAAATTGTAGTATATATTTGAATGTGTATTTAGCAAAATTTGTAGAACTCGGCCTAGCAAAATATACCCATTTAATGAATTTTGAATTTATAGTAATTGTTGGATTATCTATAATAAACGTTATTAAACATATATGTAAGCTTAAATAAAAAAGATAGAGAAAGAAATAACTGGATTATATTTAACGAAAAAATATGCTTATTTTTAATGACCTAATAAAATATCTTATTAACGTATTTGCCTTCTTTCTAATCAGTGTAAATATTTTTTATATTATATGTAGTATTTGAACAATGATAAGAGAAATCAGTATTATTACGATCGTAAGTGATATTATCAGGGTTTAACAATTTATTTCTTGTTATAGAGAAATTTTGTGACAAATACAAGTAAAAAAACACGCGAATTGTAATGAGTCATGAGATTAAAGTAAATTTACATTTTTTTTTTATGCAAATATACCGGGGTTTGTGGAATTAGTACTTCGTTGAAGTATAAACACGTGATAGCGACAATAACTAATTTTATAAATAATTATAATATCGGAAAATTTCTTTTCTCTATTGTTTTAATTATTCAATTATTAAGTTTGAATGTCTTGTGTGTGTATAAAGTTTATAATTAATGAAGTATATATTGTGTATAATATTGCGTATCTATAAAAGCAACTTTCTTTAATCTTACTAAACTTTCCATTACGAAACATCTGTGTTGACTTTTATCAGTGAATAGCACTCAAAATATATCGATCTTTTATATACTGTTCAAATCAAATGCAATTTTACAAACTAAATAGTTCTAACGATAATATTAAAACCAACTATGTTTATCAATATAAATGATTAAAGATATTTTTGTAATTAATTTATTAACCCTTTGCACTATGAAGTCACCTCTAGCGTGATACTTTATACAATCAATAAAACAAATTAGTGGGAAACAGTTTTATTTAAGAAATAAATAATTCCAAGCAATTATTTCATAGTTAACATGTGATATCAAAACCATAAAAATTAAATCAAAGTTTACCGAGAACGAACTAGGAAAATAATCATAGTGCAAAGGGTTAAATAACAAGAAAATAAAATAAAGAGTAAGAGATGATATGATAAAAAGTTTCACGTTTATAAGAAAATGAATTTGTCCTTGTTTTGCAGGAATTTCTAATATTTCCTATTTACGCTGTAACCTTCAATGAATATAGAAACTAGTTGTATAGTATTTTCAGACGTCACAGTCGAGACAGTTTAATTTTGGATATAAATACGTGAATTTCATTAGAATTTATTAGACAAGTGTGATTAATGTTTTTAACATTTTAATCCAAATGCATTAATTATAACAAAGTAAACATTAAAATATATCTAACATATCTATTATTAAATGAAGTTAAATGTTCGAAAAGTTGACCAAACAATTGTAATAATTTTTAAAACAACACACACATTAATAAATTTATACATTAAAATCTACCTTCTTTTTTTTTATTTTGTAAATTTATTATATAATCGGATTATATCGTATGTGTTTAAAAAATAAGTTAGAAAAAAGAAATGATTAATAGTTTAAGAGAAGAAAAATAATGATCGTTATAAAGGCAAACAATATGGATGATTTATTTTTAATGACTCACGTAGCACTAATTTACGCGTGTTACTAATGGCAAATAACTTGTATTCAGGTTCGTAATAGATTTTTGTATTTACTGAAAGCGTCAATATTTTAGACATATCTGTAACTAATATATTCGTAAAATTTTTAATATATTCCAAAATAGTTTCGAAGAATTTACATATATGTATATATTTTTTTCGATAAGATAAAAAACTAAATAAATTGAGTATCCAACAGGTTTTCGTCAGTCACTTTTTTTCTATGAACCATCGATCGTCATAGATATCTACGTAAATTAATAAGAATTGTCATTTTATTGTCATTTCAAATTCTTCACATTTATCTTATCGAAAATAACCTTGACTTCTTCTGGATTTACAATTGTCCAGCTAATGTCCGTGAAAAACAAACTCTCCTTTCACATTCAGTCTTCTAGTTTGTGTTACATTGTGATGTTCATGTGAAGTTTCTTCATTTTGTTTCTAAAGATTAATATTTATCCTTTAATAAAAATAATAATTATTACTTTTTTTTTTCATTGGTGATATTTAATTAATTATTATGTCTAAAATTCGAAGTATCTATTTGTTGTTGCTCGTGCAACTAACTGCGTAAGATATATTTTATATATTTATCGTTAACTATCAATTTGATTAAGAATTATTTTAATATTCGAATAAAATAAAAGTATAAATAAAATTTAAAAAAAATGTGTTAAAAGTCATATAAATAATAAATTATAAAGTTAAATTGTGTTATATACCCAATGAACACAAAACGTTAATATGACGTACGATTTACGTAATTTTTCAAATCGTACTACACAACAATAATAACAACAATAATAACAACAATAATAAAAAAATATACATATACAAATATATTAGCTTGTGCAAGTATGAAATGAAGCAAAAAATGCATAGAATTGAATTGAAATTTGTTCCATTTCATACTTGACGAACCTAATATATATACGTGTCTATAATTATGAAAATAATCCAAGTCAATATATTTTTTATTTCGGATATTATTATTTGGGAGTACTTCTAAAATTTGGTAGGAGCCAGAGTATTGATTACCGAGTTTTGTGGTTGGTTCAAAAATTTTTCAAAAATTACGTAAACCGTACGTCATATTAACGTTTTGTGTTCACTGGGTAGGCATTACATCTTCAATATAAAATATAATTATGTGGAGTACAATTATCATAAGTACACCGATATATATTAGATTCTCCCATAAGAGTTTCTTCTTTTTCCCTAATTAACTTTTTATACTTAATATTTTATATATTTTACAGTCTTATATTCCATGAACAGATTTTTACATCTTTTTACATAAACCCAATACCCCGAGACGAAGTCCCGTATATTATTTTATATTTTTTTTTTATTAATATTAAATATACCATAGTATTATGAACAAGGTAATATAGGAATAAAATCGTATATTGTTAAGTAAAATAATATTAAATAGAACACACAAGAAAATATTTTATATCAAAAAATAAAAAAACTTATTGAAAAAATAATCTGGTATAGCCATCTAGCGTTAAATCGTAGTACTACATGAATATTAGTTTAGGAGAAAAAGAAATCTATTATTTTTATTTTTATTTCATGCTTAAAATACTGAATTTCTTCTTTTTCAACTTAATATTTAAAAACAAAATCACTACTCCAAATTATTTTCAAATATAATTATACAAGTAATAAGTATATGAAATTTTAATACGAATAATATTTATACGTGATTCATCGAATTTGAAAAAAGAAAAAAAAAAGAAAAATAATTATTTTTGTATTTAACAGATGTCGCTAGTTATACGAGGGAAATTTTTATTCTTTTTAATTAATCTTAAAAAGATTCTAATGTTGGCTTGACCTCTTATCTTTCATTTCATTTCACTTGCAAGTAGTCATTTCAAATTATCTCACCACGGATTATAGTTCATATAATAATTTTATTTAAAGAGTAAAATTAAAAGTGTATATGTAAGGTGTATTTATTAATATTTAAAAAAAAAAACCTGATAATATTAAAGTATCGTATTTTTAAATTGAATAATGTACTTGTCAAACGATACTTAACTTCACTATCGTAGTTATTTTCAAGTTCAAATGCACTTGTACTTAAGTCTTATCGTATGACTTTCAACACACATACACACACACACACATACAGACACAGACATTCGATAGAATGATTAATTTATAACGATAGATCTTAAATAATATTTATCATATTTTTAATTATAATATATTCCGATATTTTATTATAATTATTAATAATATCAAAAAATGGTTTGAAATTTTTAAATTAATTTATTTATTGTACAGACTTGCAATGGCTGAAGGTAAACCAAAGACAGAAAAGTTAATAACGGTCCAAAGCTGGGGATCGGCTAATGGAAAAGCAGTAGATAAATATACGTTAAAAAATAATATTGGTCAAGAAGTAGATGTCATTACATACGGTGCAACAATAACTGGTATCAGATTACCGGACAAACATGGCAATGTTGAAGACATCCTTCTTGGTTTCGACAATATTTCTGGTATATTTGTCAATATTAATTTTTTATTATGTTTAGATTAAATTCTTTTTTCAGATAATTAAAAATCTTATTTATTTATTGTTAGTATATTTTTATTTTAAAAAAGTCTTCGACTTCGCACGAGGAGGGTTGAAAAGTTCTGAGCCAGGAAAGCTGAGGGGGGCTCATAACTTTTAGATCAACTTATTATTTAAAATTACCAATTTATTATTTAGAAATATAATATTGTGATCTTTATTTTAATATTTTATTCCTACAGGTTATTTATCTTCTGATAATCCGTATTTCGGTGCAACTGTCGGAAGAGTCGCAAATCGTATCGCAAAGGGCCGTTTCATCGTGGACGGTAAAGAATATCAAGTATCGAGAAATATTGGAGAGAATAGTCTTCACGGAGGTACAAAGGGTTGGAGTTTTAAAGTATGGAATGCTACCATTGAAAATGGTGCTGTAGTAATGAGTTTGTTAAGCGAGGATGGGGATGAAGGTTATCCTGGTGCTGTGATAGCATCAGTGTCATTTACATTATTGGATAATGGAGAATTATCTGTTGAAATGAAAACATTTACTACAAAACCAACGCCAATTAATTTAACCAATCATGCGTATTTTAATCTCGCTGGTCACGTACGTGTGTATTATTATTTATTATTAGATCTGCGATATTTTCCAATCTTTTTTTGTTTTAGTGACTTCATATTGAAAAGATTTAAATTGAATAAAAATTATTTGTTCCTTTAGGGAACCAATGCTGAAGAATTATACAAGCATCGAATAGTTCTTAACGCTGATCGTTGGACTGTCACAGATTCAGACAGTATTCCTACTGGTGAGATTAGGTCTGTCAAGAACAGTATCATGGATCTTAGAAATCCGACAATACTTGGTGATGTTATCGATAAAGTACCAGGCGGTGGATACGATTACAATTTTTGTTTACCTGAAAAACCCGATAGTGGCAAGAAAAACAGATTAGTTGCTGAAGTAGTTCATCCCAGTTCAGGTAGACACATGACAGTTGTATCCAATCAACCAGGTGTCCAATTGTATACTGCCAATTTTCTACCTGCTCCTAATGCAACTGGCATACCTGGTAAAAATGGAAAACGTTATTTCCGACATGGTGCTCTCTGTTTGGAAACGCAAAATTATCCTGATGCTGTTAACCACGTACGTTGTTGTTTTTTTTTTTTTTACAGTAATATTCGATATATGTTAAATGCAAAAATTGTGTATTTAATAAAAGTGTAATTTTGTTTTAGGCAAACTTTCCAAATAGCATTTTGAGGCCAGGACAATTGTACCTGCATACCGTCTCCTACAAATTCGGGATTAAACATTAAATGAATGTTACATTTATAAGAAGTATAGTAGAGGTATTATAACTAAATAAATAATATTGATTATCTGTATTTTTAATTATTTCTATCGTTATTTGTTGCGTTAATTTTCTTTTTTTCAAACGTTTTAAGTTCTGATATAGAAGGAATTGTTCTTAACATCGGAGAAGTGATCATATATATCAATAGTTAATTTAATTATTTAATGTCAGGTGGTGCTGAAATTCATAATGATTAAGGAATTTTGGATTGTAATGATTTCTGAATGAATGGTTTTATCTGGGTTGTATGTATGTGTGTGTATGTGTGTATGTTCTGTTTATAGAAATATACTTAAAACTAAACAATGGATAGCAGCGGGTACTGATTATGGTATTGGGCGATGATCTAACTAAAAAAGAAAAAAGAATCTTTTCTTTTATATTGAAAACTTATAATTATACTTTTTATTTACCAAAAACTTCCTATCTGTATCTTCACAATTTCGTAGGTTTTATTTTATTTTATTATTTTTTTCCTAAGTTTTCTAAATGACATTTGGGAATGTTCCAAGTTCATTGAACGATTACGCGATCGTACGTATCGTTTCTTACAAATATTTTAACAAAAAAAGGGGAAGGAAAAAAGAAATAAAAATGAAAAAAAAAAAAAAACAGAAATATCATAAAGCGAGTATCGAGCGATGTAGCAAAATAAAAATAAAAAAAAAGGTGCATCAAATTGTGTGAGAATAAATATAATACTTAAGAGATATTATAAAAAAAAAGAGAGAGAGAGAGAGAAAGAAAAGAAAGAAAAAGAAAAGGTACCACGCATACAAATGAAGGTTGTCCAATTGGACATATTAATGGAATGAGACATCACTTTTTAAAGTATTATTTGCACGATTAGGTTACGCTTGAGATTCGTCGTTACAAAATATTTTTTATGTTTCGTCGTTGTGTTGTCATCGTCGTTCAAAATTTTTTTTTTCTATACAACGGTGACAATTTTGTTAATACATCTTTTGTTCTTCTCATCTCTCAGCAAAAATAACATTTTATTGCACGTTTTAAATAATACACGGAATGTCGTTACGTAAACTGAACAAAAAGTTTTTTTTCATCGATCTTTAAGAAAGAAAAAATAGAACTCCGACAAGTCTTCAAAGTATTCCAGCTAATTATCAGGTAATCCTACTAATTATTATTGTAAGTTTTCTATTAGTACCTGTTCTCTTATTAAAACGCAGAAAAGAAATACTCCTCTTATATTGAACATATTTATCTAATAACACAACGTCGTTTCTTTGAAATAAATATCTAACGTGATCTCGGCGCGTTTACATATCTTTTTAGAGCAAAATCGCTTTGGAAGATAAATGTTGGTGCGTACAATAATTTTGTTTCTTATTTTTTTTTTTAGACAAATCGTCTTATTGTTGATGATTATTTTTAAATCATTCTAAAGCGAAAAAGCATTTTATCGAGTATCGAATACGGACTTATTATGTATATATGATGGTATATATATGATGGTATAAATATATATATATATATTATATATATATAATATAAAAATATAATAAAAATATAACTGTATGCATAAAAAAGAATACAGTATATATATTATATTTTATATTATATATTATAATTTATATATAATATAATATAATATATATATATACCTAAATATAATAGTAAAAAAAAAGGAAAATTAATTATTGTAGAAAAGCATATACATGGGAAAAAAGACACGCGAACGTTTAGACAAATTTCACGAGCTTAATATCAGTCCTTCATAATTTCCCAACGTATGAAAAGATTTAGGACATTGGTACCGTATTAGCACCCATTTTATTTTAAGTCCGAAGACATGAAATTTGAGAAAGAAAGAAAAAAAGATAGAAAAACAAAGAAGAAGAAAAAGAAGAAGAAGAAGACAAAAAAAGTTGTAACGAGTAATGTACAATAATGAGACAGTGACGATGCCTTGTACTGCTTGTATGTTAATCCTATTAACTCTAGATAATAATAATAATAATAATAATAATAATAATAATAATAATATACGTAGTAGAAAATATCTATTCGTTTTTAGGATTATCGAGTCGAAACGTAGTCAACGTAGTACACACCGAAATTGGCACCCTGAGCTCTAGAAGTATTATACTTTTAATATTGGCTATACGTGATTCAGGATCTTCTGTAATTCACGTTGAAACTTAACAATAACACAGAGGCAACACACGATAAAAAGGTACATTATCATTCCTTCGTTTTAAGATACCTTAAACAACTTTGCGATATAATATAATCTTATATTTACGAATGCGACATTTTTGTGGAATCTTTTTTCCCCGTTAACGTTGTGTTCACCTTGTAAGCGTTACCCTTAGATTCAGACGGATGTTTGTGAGTACTCGTTGATGACTTTCTCGGTGGTTTAGTTATCTGTGTCGTTGATAATCCACTTACAGGGTATTTGTTCCTATTGGAAGAGCCCATTCCAGTACCGCTTCTGGAACTGTTTTTAACAAGGCCTGACGAATTTGATTCGCTAGGATGTTTAGGCATAACGAACGCATTAGTTTGTTTTAACAAGTAACGATCATTGCATAAGGCAGATATCAATGGTAGGTCCAAGTTTCTACTCTTCTCGCGCAAAGTTCGAATGTCTAGCATTAGATCTTCTTTTCCACCTTCTGGTTCCTCTTCCGGCGACAATTTGATTAATTTTTTCGACGATACGTTTTCTGGGCACGCGACAGCCGATGGTAACGGTTGATTTTCATCTAGACTCTGAAAGAGAGAAATTACGAAAAAAGAAAATTAATTAATTAATGAAAATTTTGTAATCATTAGTAATAATATTTCAAGGTAAAATGAAATGTTATCAAATCTTACTTGTATTTCGTATGGCGGTGGCGGTGGAGGCGGTGGTAATCTACGATGTTGTTTAGCATGTGGTAAAGATTTCATTTTCGTTCCTGATGGAGAATCGAAGCATTTAAGTATATTATCGTCACTCTTAGTTCTAGAGAAAGCGTGCATAGTGTGAGGATGAATGAGCGGTGGTAGATCTCGTCTGAGACTTTGACTTCCAATTGAGGAGCATGTTAAACCACTGTATAAGGAGCTTGTACTGGCAGCGTAAGGGCTGCTCAAGCTATTATGTAGTAAATAACTGTTGGAGCTATTGTCGCTGGTGCTAAGATTTTGATTGGATGCGTATTTCGATTGCGATGAAAACGAGGAACCAGGGAGGTAGGGTGTGCTACGATACATGAGTGCTGATTTATGTTGTTGAACGTTATTTATGCTGTTGAACGTTGGATAAGGTGGTGGTGGATATGCAGCCATAGCAGCTAATAAAGATCCTTGTTTAGCGTCGATATATTCCTGTTTCGAGACTGCTGGATCCTTCAACGGGAACATCACGTAATCGACGTCTGAGTAGAGCTGCTGTTTGTACTGTTCTATTTGTGACCTTGCCACTTGGCTAGTATAAACGGTGGCTAAACTCGGTGGCGGTGGCGGTGGTTGTCTAGGATGTAACATTGGTGGTGGAGGAGATGGTGGTGGCGGCGGTGGCGGTGGAGGTGGTTGTGTACTTAGATAGGGTAACAATACCGGACCACTTCGAGAAGCATGGACATCCAAATAGTTGTTAGGACCGACCACGAGAGCAGCAACAGGTGCGTGTACCGGTGTAGGTTTCATCTTATCACCCGGATATGTAGGTGGTTGTATTCTAGGTGGTGCTTTTGGTAAAATCCGCGGAACATCGTTAATTCCAGGATTACACGAAAGATTCGGCTGACTAGCCGTTACAACTGCACTTATTTTCGCTGAAGCAAGTCGAGAAATGATATCCTCGTCGACTGTTTTTGGATATAGAGCAGAAATTGATTGCTGCCTGATGTTATCTGACAATTCGGGATAAGGTGGCGGAGGCGGTGGTGGTTCTCTCGGTGTAACCGCATCGTTTCTAGGTGGTGTTGGAGGTGGTATCATAGGCATTCTTAATGCCAAACCTGTAAAATCAGGTCGATTGGCGTGGTAAGGCGGTGGGGGCGGTGGTTCTCGTTCAACTTTTGGTATTTTTGATCTTGATGAATGTATGGGCGAATAATCGATCGTTATTGGATAAGGAGGAGGAGGTGGAAGCTGCCTATCACTGTCAGTTCTAGGCGGTGGAGGAGGAGGTGGCATCGTGACGTAATCACAATCGGAATCCATCGAGTTACTGATTGTCTTACGAGGTGGATAACGACCCACTATCAAATCGGAAAGTTCATCGGCAGATAACAGTGGCCCAACATTAGAAGGATCACTGCCGTCTCCTCTAAAACTTCCCGTGCTTATTATACTGTTACTTCGTGATCTCGAATCTTCAAGTTTGCCATCGAGCGAATCTACGTTGTCAACTTCTTCGTCACCTTTGCAAAGACTGTAAATCGGTTCTTGATCTTCCGTTCCGATATCGTCCGTATAAATATCGCTAGTTTCAGATCTTAAACCACTGTGGATCGTGTAAAATCCTGAAGTTACGGAAGCCTCGTCTGTGGTGGATTGAACTGAACTCAATGCACAAACGTCACTAGCTGCAGATGATTCATTAGTACCACCGGTTGGTGAATAAAGATCTCCAATTCTTTCGTCTTGCATTTCGCTACTTCTTAAGGTGTATACACCACTGGTTTCACTGGCAATATCTGTACCTAAATAGATTAGTTTATTTAAAAATCTATAGTATGCTTCATTTGATATATCGATTGTTTAAACATATCGGTATTATTTCTTACCCGTATACTTAACAGCCTTTCTGCATCTATCGTAGATAGCACCCGGGAAACTAGCATTTTCCGAAGAAACAGCCGAGTTCTGAGCGGTATGAGAATAACCGAGCTCCAAACTCGACGTAGCCGAAGTTCGACGGATTCTCTGAACACCATTGTTAGATGTATTAGCAACGACCACAGTACTACAACTACTGCTGCATTGTGAACCATCAGCCACGGTATTTGTACTCGAAACAAGTCGTAATGCCGATGAAGGTGTAGTTTCAGGACCGTCGACTTCTGTAAAGAAAATTCAAAGGTAAAATAAATGATGTCTATATTTCTTGTATTATCTTACAAACGTACAATCCCTCTATGGAATATAGTTTAAAAAAACCTACCATCAACGATAGACATTGACGGGGATGGTACCGAACGATCACTCGTATTAGTTTCGTTAACTTTAGGTATTCCAGTTTGAATATTCGCGTGAGAATTATTTTCGGTAAGGCGAGGTAAGCATTCGGTAGAAGCCGGCGCTGTGTCTGGTTCATCTTCGCTGTGAACTCGATCGCTTACTATACCAGAAGTTGTATTTGACGAAGTGCTGGATATAACGGATATTCGTTGATCGCCACGTGCTCCACGCGTCGTTAAACTCAATTTGCAACGGGCTGGATACATGTAACAATCTCTCAACACTTTTCTCTCTGAAATATTTTCGACGGAATTTAATATACGCAATGGAACACGAAGGCGAACACAAAAATTGAAATATAATCGTAAGATATAAAATAATACAAATACAAATACGACGACGATGATGAGGTGATACGTACCTTCCTCCTCTCTTCTTTTCGCTTCATTTACTCTGGGTGCTATAGCCATGGAAAATTGATGGGTGTCTCGACACAATCCCAAGAGCAACTTGCTCTTGTCGTCGCAACCACTGTAGAGAGTGAGTTTGTCCGGTTGATCGAGCGCACGTATTTCGAACTTCTTGCGCTATTAATAAGAAAAAGTAGATGAAGAAAAAGAAGAGTATTCCTGTATACAATTGTTTGATGTATTCCAAGAGAAAAAAAAAAGAAAGAATATCGATGAAGATTTTTATTCGAGAAAGGACGAATGATCCTAACTTACGTCGAAGCATAGTTTGTTGATATTGTTCCAGGCAAAGATACGAGGTGTCTCCTCCTCGGCGTAGACTCGCACACCGCGAGCGCAAATCGCGAGGAGTATCCTTCCTGGGCCAGCCTCGTTTTTGCTTCTTCGCAACCGATATAGGTGAGCGTTGAGCGGCGCCTCCAACAACAACGCCTCCCGGATGTATTGGAGTTCTGCCTCCTCCCTCGAGAGGCCACGATTATCTCTGTGTTGTGCTGCGAGTACTGCGAGCACGCTCGACTCGAGGCACATCTGTAAAAATTAAATCAAAACACAAAGATTTATCTATCTGATTCCTAGATGACATACCCGAACAAACTATCTTGTATCTTTTTTTCCGAGAAAAGAAAAAAACAGAAAAAAAAGAACTTTGGATGGACCAATTTATAGTAGATTTTCCCTTCTACGCTATACTCAACTACTACTCGACGTTTACAGAATACCTCAAGTAAAGGGGGGAGAAAAAAAAGAAGAAAAAATGAAAGAAAAGAATAAGGGAAAAAAAAAGAAAGAAGAGCAAAGTACAAATGGGTCGTACGTGAGGAGGAAGATAATCCGTGGGCTTGCAATAGCCGACGGATCCAGCGTGCGGTCTGTGTCGTTCTTCGGAGTAATCGCCAAGGTCGGCCTGGAGGGCGAGACCAGCGAGCGTGAGCAATGGCGTAACGATCGAAGGTTCGTGAAGGGGATGGTGAGGATGAAGGCTCTCCACTCCGCCGCCATGTCTAACGACGTTGTCCCGTAACTGAAGGTAGTAGTGATGTCGCGTAGTTTCATCGCTTAAATGATTTCAAAGATGTTAATGTTCTGAATAAACAACATTAGGAATCTACATTTCTAAATATAAATAATTTTTTTTTTTAAATAGAGTCAAAAAGACCCTAGAGAGCAAACTTACTATAATTATATCGATCTTAACGAGAAAGAAACTTTATCATTTAGATTATTATTATTATTATTATTATTATTATTAGATCTAAAAGGTTATTCCATTCTTACCTTAACAGGAATGGCGTGTCAACGTAGTAGCGGACACGAAAATAAAGTATAAAAGCGGGTCTTCCGCTGCTGTCCAAACCCTGGAAAAATAAACCGAAAAGTAAGAAATTATAGAATAGAGAATTCTCTTCAAATGGTTTTTGGAAAAAAAAAAAAAGTGTCTAAGGTGGTGCGTTGTTCGTAATAAAGAAAGCAACATCACGGACTCAGGCAGGGGGACCGGGAATAAAAAGAAATGTAAGACGGAAGCCAGACACGGTAGCGAATATAATCGGTAGTCGAAAATTGGACATAGAAAAGGGTGGTGGGTATTCTCTACTCTCCTTCTGGTATCTTTTTTTTCTTTTCCTTCACCTCTCCCCTTTTCGTTTTCTTTTCTTATTTTAGTTTGGGGAGGAGGACTTAGAGACGCGGACATACGAGCTAAGAAGAGAATCGTAGGAAATTATAGCCGAGAAAGAGGGGACGCATATTTTAGCAACTATAAATATTAATCCAAAGCATCAAGATCGTGCATATTTTTCCCCGGTTTCTATACTACCTAAAGGTCCCCCCCTTCTCCCAAAGCTCTCCCTCTTTCATTCCCTTCTACTCTCTCCTCAGAGTCCTTCTTTTCCGTCTCCTTCGTGTCCTCCGCTCCCGTTCGTGAGCCTGTCCAAGGCCCCCCCCCTTCATTCCCTTCGGGGTCCGACCGAGCTACTCTCTCTCACCCTTCTTCAGAGCCGCCCTCTCCCGACACCCGTTTCCTCCCTCCTCATTCTCTCTCTTTCTCTCTCTTTCTCTCTCTCTTTCTTGGCATCAGCGCGCGCGGGATGCTTCCGAGAGTACAGTCGCTACTAAAATCGTAACAATTTAAAACCATTCCCGAGGATAAAATTCACAATCAGGACAGACATTCGTGACATTCTTTCTCTGTGTACGAATTTAAAAGAGGGAAGAATATTACGAGAGTTTTTTTTTTTTCAATAAACGAAATAATACTTTATACTTATATTATGCGAAAGAGAGTTATTTGATATAGAATATTTTTAATGAAAATATTATTATTATGCTTACGTATGTGTGAGAATTACGCCAATTCTTTGGGGCGTATTTGTTTAATTTATTCTCTGGGTCCACGAATAGGTATTCGCCATCTGTAAAACATAAATAATCGTAAAATTAATTATACCGTTTAATAAAGTATTAATATTCAATAATTTACACGTAAGATTAGAATTATTCTTTCATTTATGGGAATGGGAAAGGGGGTAAGGAGGGATTGATCAAATAGTATTGTTTTAGAATTAACTTGTAATTGAAATATTGATGTAAACGATTGTAAAATGAAGGGAAAACAGAATGATGATTAGGGTATAGTAGAGAATAGATCTATTATACAGTAAAAGGGGTATCACTCAATGCCTTGGCTGACCCATATGAACCTGTACGAGGAGTCACGCCTGTTCGAGCTCGCGCCTGTCCCAATATGGGTTCTTCCACGCTGTGGTATCCATTATTCTCCTTTATTCGAATCTTTTTTGTTTCGAGGAAGGATCGGTCCGAAATATCAATGATCTCTCTTCTCTCTCTCCTAAACGAGAAAACGAAACAATGAAAGAAGAACTTCTTCTTATTCTTGTTCTTCTTCTTCTTCTCTTCTTCACAGTGAGAGATGTTCTTGAATGAGAGGAGACTTCCCGAAACTTATCCTGGCCACATGGGGCCGGACACTCAACGTCAACTACAACGTCAGATGATACTTTTTCTTACCCATGACTCGGGTTGCAAAATTTCGTCATCCTTTACAGGTATCAAACCATAATGATAATGATAATGATGATGATGATGATGATCAATGATCGATCTGATCAGTCTAACAATAATTAATTGTATAATAAATTCTAACTAGCCCAGAAAGATATAGAAATTGATTTTTCTTTAACTCAAAAAGCAACAGAAGGTTAAATAATAAAATAGAGGAAGAGAAAAAGAAAATGATTATCCAACTTTGAGAGTTACCAAAGAATTAGGTAGGAGTTAAACTGTTGGTGTGGGATTTGGCTTCGAAAGATTCACCGCAGGAAGCCGTCTCGATTTCTATAATCAGCCGAACGACATGCTCGAAGCAATAATTAGCTCTTCTTCTTCTGCAGGAATGAAAGAGAGAAAGAATTCAAAGGAGGAGAAAGAAAGAAAGAAAGAAGGAAGGAAGGAAGAGGAAGAGGGAGAGAAAGGTAGTCGGAATCGAGTTATTCTTCTTCTCTTAAGGTCTTCCTCTCCAGAAGACGAAGGGGGCACCTGTGTTACTCGAGGTGCAGCCCGGCCATTACCGGAGAATGTTACCCGAGGACTAACACTAGCCCTCATGCATCCACCCATTCGAGTTCATCGGGGATCGATCCTATCCACCGTGATCGCACGTTCTTTCCTCTTTCTTCTTTCATCCCCGTTCTCCTACTCTTCCACCACCTCATCCTCATTCTAATCCTCATCCCCATCCACATCCTCATCCTTATCCTCATACTCCTCATCACCCTCGTCCTTTCATTCTCGCATATACAATATTTCTACCTTCTATCATTTTTCCTTCAGTCATGTTAGAATACATACATAAATGCAATACATGCATATATGCATTTTTAATGGTTTGTGTTGTTTTTGTTTTGTTTTATTTATATATAAAGAAAAAACGATTAGACTAGTTTTATCGAGTTCTCGATCAACCGGCATCTTTGATATGAAAGAGCGCACGCGTGTCCCCTTCTTTTAAACTGAGCATAAGTATTTGCGTGGACGGTACTTTTTGTCGGGAGTGATTTTTCGAGTCCGACGGTCCTGTTCTCCCCACCTCGATAAAGTTCTCCCTCCCACCCTTCCTCCCTCCTTACCCTTCCTCCCTTGACGAGCACTCTTTCTCTCTGACTTTACCACACGGAGCAAGAGACTCACGTGTGCGCAAAAATTCACCGCGAAGGCCGGAATTCGCTAAAAACGGGGATGGAGCCCCTCCTAGTCGAACGACAGGAAATAACCCTTCTATTTAATTCCTCTTTCTAGGTTTTTATTTTTTTTTTTTTTTATTAAATCCAAATGACACATACTTCGAACTGTAGTTTTTAAATCTATTTTTTTTTTTTTGTTCTTTCTTCTATCTCTTAAATATTTCGATTCTTTCGATAACTAACGTAAGAAATTGTCTCATCGATTAAAAAAGAACAGACAGACAGATTCGTAAGAAAAAAAAAAGGAAGATCTTTTTTAAAAGGGGATCATCATCAATGAATAAGGGACCTTTGCCCGTTGACGTTTGGCAATTGACGCAAGAGGTGCTGTTTATGAGATTTGATGGAGAAAGGACGCCTGTTATACGAACGAAATGTAAAATAAAAGAAAAGAAAAATGGAGGAAGAAGGAAAAATAACAACAACAAAAATAAGAAGAAGAAGAAGAAGAAGAAGAAGGAGGAAGAGGAGGAAAGGTTTGGAAGATTGAAGGAAGGGAAGAGTGAAAGAAAAGGGAGAGAAGAAAAGAAGACGAAGCAGAAGAAGCACAAGAAGAAAAATGAAGTAAGAGAAAAGAAAAGAAAATGAAAACGAAAAAAAAAAAAGAGAAATATAAAGTAAAACAAAAAATCAAAAGGGTGAAAAAGGAACGGAGAAAGAAAGAAAGAAATAAATAAAAGGGATGAGGATGGAGAGAAGGACGTTGAGGTTGCTCGTAACACACACACACACACACACACACACACACACACACACACACACACATATTCACATACATACATACAGAGAAAGGTTCTCGTTCGTTCGTTCGTTTGGATGAGAATGAGAATGAGGATGAGGATGAGGATGAGAAGGAGGAGAAGGCTTGGCTCCGACGAGGTGTATATCCGCTGGACCTGCTGGGGCCCTCCGATATCTTCCCTCTCTTTCACTCCCTCTTAAACTCTGAAGCTACAAGCAAGCGCGTTATGGGCCCCTCTTTCTCTTTCACTCCCTTCATACCACCACCTCCTCCTCCTCCTCCTCCCTGTACACCACACCGTAAGCCTGCAGCCGCCGTTCTACGCTGACGATTCTCGTCCTCCGAGAGAGGAGTCCTCCTCCTTCCACATTCCTCGGCTCGGAGACGCCGTCCGGCGGGAACGTAAGGGCGGGAGGTGGAATACGAGAGGCCCTATACAAATCACCGAGCTACCGTCTTACCCGGGGATCCTTCTCTTTCTTTCTTTCTTTCTTTCTTTCTTTCTTTCTCAAACCCTTCCCGCCTATCTTTTGCTTTTTCTCTCTTCTTATTCTTATTCTTATTCTTATTCTTATTCTTCTCTCTCTCTTTCTCTCTTTCTGGTCGCTCTCCACTACCTCTGTTTTTTGCATCCTCTTTCTTAAGGCAGCCTATTATCTCCCTCATTTATCGCGTTGCTTCTCTTTCTATTCTTTGTACCTGACTCTCCTTCTCTCCCTCCCCCTCCCGCCCTTTTGTTTTTTTTCTCTCGATTTCTCCTTCCATCTATTTCTCTTACAACCTACTCACTTCTATCCACTTCTTCTTCTTCTTCTTCTTCTTCTTCTTCTTCTTCCATCTCATCCTCGTGCTCCTGCCACTCTTCTTTGCACTTTTAATTTTTTTCTTGTATTATTATTAAATTTTTTTTCATTTTTTAGATCAATTTGGGGAAGAAAAGGGGTGGGTGAATCTTTATCCCTTTTTTCTTTCAGATTTTTTACGATGATCTAATTCAAATTTTTGCAATAGGAAATATATTCTTCTACATTTCTTTTTCCATTATTTTTCATTCGAGGTAGACATATATAAAGATAAAAGCAATAATGAAGATGATGATGATGATGATAATGATGATAATGATGATGATGATGATGATGATGATATGATCCTTATAAAGTTTACTATCACAACTACTAGCCTTTCTTGTTTAGTATCCACGTGTATCGCAATTACATCGATAAGAGTAGTAAGAAAATAAAAAGATATTAACGATGTATAGTACTTGTTTATGTGTCAATTAAAAAAAATCTTTAGGAATGTTGATAAAATGTTATTATAATTTATAAGACGGACATTTAAGAAATCGTATGAATAATTTCTGTAAAGATAAAATGATCTAATCGTATCGACGTTAAAACTGATTAGGGTTAACCTCGATGAGTTTAAAAAAAGAAGATTGTATATAGGTTTACCGACTATATCTTCTCTACTCGTTAAAAAAAAAAAAGGTTAGGAAATAGGAAGGAAAAAGTAGATATTTCGTAGTTTTTTTTCTTCTTCCTCTTCTTCTTCTTCTTCTTCTTCTTCTCTTTCCCTTTTTCAAGTCGTGGTATGGCTCGCGCGCCATAGAACCTGCCAGAGCTGCCTCCTCACCATGATGGGGTACCGCTGGAATGTAGAATGGAGGGGTTTGCAGGGCTCCGCAAAGTCCAAGAAGGGTCCACCTGGTGGGGATACCAGTCGAACCGGCTCGTCTCGCTGTTTCTCTCTCTTTCTCTTTCTCTTTCTCTTTCTCCTCTCCCCCTTTCTCTCTTTCTCTTTCTCTCTTGTAAAAGGAGAAGGCCGAAGGGTGGCGGGTGACGATAGACGCGACGAAGGGAGGAAGAGGAACTTGGTATGCATAAAGACCACGAGGATTAAAACCAAATTTTTATACATCCAATCCCATTTACCCTTCACTTTTCATCAAATTTTATACTCTTAAACGTTATTTCTTTATTTAACTTCTGTGTCTCAAAATTTATGATCAAAAAAGGGTTGAGAGTTGTTAGGTAAGCGTGTATCAAAATATCAAAGTTTGAATTTTATCTACAAAGTTGAATGTTATTATTATTGTTGTTGTTCTTTGTAGTTCTAGGGAGATTGTGTACTCATTGGATTATCTAATTCAAAATTTGGTATGGGTATAAAAGGCTGGACAAAAAAATAATGATGAAAGGAATTATTAATAAACGAGTATAGAATAATGAAGGTAGTTGTAATGTTGTATTAAACGAGTAACAAATTAGTTGGCATAAAAGAGGGAAAGTTACTTACCGGATAATATGGCCAGCCCGAAAAGTTCGCAGTCTCGCATGCCCTGCTGACCGAGAAGCATGCATGTCTGCGCGTACACCTCCTTCACTCTTGATTTAGCCTATAACAAAGATTAAAACACCTAATTAAAAAGATTAAAACATTATAATTATAAAAATAAAGAATATATTGTTTTTTTTAATCTAAATTATATGGGTAAAGATTTTTAGGAGAAAGAAAGTTTAATGTTAAGATTATGACTAGGGGAGGTTGATCGAGTAAAGCTAGGAAATCTCAGGGACGAGAGAAGAATGCATTTAAAAGTTTACCTCCCACTCCTGTCCCCTCCTACCCCCTCCCCCTCTTCGTCTCTTGTTAGGGTAAAGGTAGACCGTCTTTCTCGTAAACGTTATTGACCGTGGAATGCGTGTGTGAGGGCGCCCGCGCCAAGGTAGGAGGACGATTTATCGTCTCTTATCGAATATTTTGAATTCCTCTGAGCGTTTTTTTTTTTCCAACGCCCAACACCACCACTATCACACCGACATCCACACCCACCCCGACGACCACAAATACCTTGCTTCATAAAATCATTCTATCCGATCTATACTATATATACGCACACCTAACCGCGAGTTCTTTGGGTTTTATTTAATTTTCGGTTATCGTCATCGATGAGGAATTAAGCTTTTGTGTTTTTTTTTTTCGTTCTTCCGAATAGAAAAATAAAGGGGGTAGCGGAAAAAAAGAAGAACAAATTCGACTGGAAATACCTTCACGGGATAATAATATTCGAGGTCGATATACTAAAACTATACTAAATTGTAGAGCAGGATGGACTATCGAGAAAGGAAAGAACTTCCTTCGTAGAGTCGGAATCTAAATTCGTTATTTACAAACGAGTCTCTAGTTATAATTAGGTAGATCTTATCGTGTGAGAACGTACGTTACTCGCTACTATCGAGTACTATAGTTAAGATTGTGTAGGAGAAATGGAGAACATTGGTATCGTATTATACATATACCTACATGAACAGAGGAGGATGAGTATGCGTGTGGTGTGTATGCTGGGAATAGTTTTGTTAAAGATCCCAGGCGAGATTTATCATGTACAATTTATCCCTTATAACACAATATACACTCTTGTTGTATGTTTTCGTCTTTAACATTGTGTCCGTGGTAATAATCAATATATTCTTAGCAAAACAGGAAGTAATAATAATTTTATATTCATATGGTTATTAATTATTATATACCTGTTTTTGTATAAAATATTCGTTAAGTCCTGTTATCAAACATATATAAATAAAATTTCACATCTTATGTGGTAAATGTTCTCTAACTGTAAAATTTTGTTTTAAAACAAATGTGTATGTGTTATCTACACAAAAGGGTTAATAAGATTAAAGGTTAAGGTCATCTCGTGTGATTGGTTGAAAAAAATCGATTTTTTGTTTTTATTTTTGCATAAATTGATTCCTAAACGTGTTTAGAATATGTTTGTACAATGATTTTCCGATATTCGAAGTTCTTAGAAAATTACAGCTGTTAGAAGAGCAGGTGTATTATCATAGTTCAAATCGTATACTTGAATCTTTAAACGTATTTTTTCTCAAAACTTTGATTTGTTGATGTCAGATAAGCCAATCAGCCGGAATCACAGAGACACTCAACAACCTTTTTTTTTTTCAAGATTGGCATCTTCGGAGGTGGTACTATTCATGTTTTTTATAGAGATTTATGCCTAAAAAATTTGTTTACACGCTAATGAAATGTTAATAAATGTATCATAAAAAAGTTCAAAGTTCTCCATCTTATCATCGGTAATAAAAAAAAGATTCTTAAAAAATGCTTAAAATAACCGGCTATCAACACGAGGTGACCCCCTTTAAGAGAAAAATAATATCGATCGATGGTTCCTCCTATTAACAAAAATAATATGTTAATAATTATTTGGATTCTTTTTACCTCGGCAATGAAGTAAAGAGGATCACCAGGAAGGGCGTGCACAGCGAGGTAGCGGCTGGCGGACACCAGAGGTTGAAGGCAAGACCGCGCAGCCGTGACACCGCTACCACGCATGCTGCATGCTTCATTTCGTCGCCGCTACGTCCAGCGTCCACACTGAAAACACACACAACCTAAATCATTATAACGATTCATTAATGTGTCTCTTATCTAACCAACACTACTAACACCACCACCAACCACCCTAGTAAGAAGTAAAAGTTAATAAAAATACAGTGAGAGATATAAGGAGACTTTAATCAAACTTATTTGGATTCTAATAAATGAATAATCGAATTTCATAATCAAAGAGAAAGATGAAATCCGCACGAAAGTAAATCCGATAATTTCCCTCTCTTGTGGTGTCCTCCCTTTGAAGATCACCTCGTTTTCCTTTGGATACACCACTTGGCCCGGTACACGTTCATACTTTTACTCGGTTACCCGCATAGCTGCTGCCTTCGCCATTATAAAAGCCGGTCTCTCCTCTCTCTCTGGGCCTCCTCTCTCTCTCTTTCTCTCTCTCTTTTCTCCTCTCTTGCCTCATCGAACCTCTCAGCGACGCATTTCGCAGCCGTTCAACCTGCGTCCCTACAGCATTCTCTTCGCGATCACCGACCCCATGCTCGCTCGTTCAAAAAGAAAACCGCAGTAAATATGTACGTATACATATATATATATACATATACACACATACACATGTAGATACTTATGTATATGTACTAATGCACCCTGCTTTATTGTTCCTATCATAAGTTTTCAAAACTGAATCCGAAAGATCCAATTCAAAGTCCATTGAAAGAAAAAGAAGAAGAAGAAGGAACAATCGAGTGTTGCTGATATCGCAAAGCATGTGAAAATTATTGTCTACCTTATCAAACTTTTCCTCGAACGAGGAGTTCTCTTATCAAAGGCTTAAAAAAAAAAATTCTTTTAAAACTGATAGGCATCGAGTATTTCGTCGTACAGATATGAGTGGTGGTTTAGATTTTTTTTTTTTTAGAATGATTTTATTTAAAATCTATGAGAAAAAAACATGTTTCTTTCAGGAGTATGAGATATTGTTGAGAACCGGGTATATTTGATTCGTGTGTTTTTTACCAATATTTCATAATTTTGAGATAAATCTATAAAAGAGTATATACACAACGAGATAAAATACAACAAGTTGATATTGAATTTGAAATATCTATCTATATTGCACGTTGGATTAAGGGGTTGAATTAAGGTTGCACGTTGAATTAAAAATGACGTATCTTTAATAGATCCTCGAATAAACATCACTTAAGTTCTAGAACACTGATAAGAGCGATATTTCTATACTTTAGTATTATATTCCTGATACTGTACTATAGATGTAGTTTTATTACCAGCTGGGACACACCTGTTACTCTAATCGCGCTGATATTTTCAAACTCAAATTTATCATTGAAATTTTATTCCATCTCTCTCTCTTTTGAAGTTATCAAAAATATTCGAAATACATAATATGGATATAAATGAATCGTTATTAGTGTTTTACAATCTTCCTACAAGTCTACGTGGTGATCGTTGAGATAAATTTAACAAGAAAAGCATTTTTATTTTTTTTTTTTCAAGCTATCGAAGATGGCAGCTAAATTAGTGACCGCAGATTATGTGGTGATAGTGGTGATGCTTTTAATCAGTTCTGGAATTGGTGTTTATTATTGGCTAACCGGTGGACGACAAAAATCAACAGAGGTAAAGAAATACAAAAATCAATCAACGTAGAAAGTAGTTAAAACTATATAACAAATATAACACAGGTTAACTATAAAAAGAAAAGAAACTGATCTATAATATAATCTATCATATATATATCAATAAACAGGAGTACTTCATAGCAAACAAATCTATGAGCGTCTTAACGGTAGCGATTGGCTTGATGGCTTCATATTTGTCGGCGGTCAGCCTACTAGGAGTCAGTTCGGAAATTTACGTTTACGGTTCTCAGTACACGGTGATAAACATCTCTTACGGCATTGCCACTGCATTCGTTGTCTACTTTTACTTGCCAGTTTTCTTCGAGCTCGACGCCACAAGCGCTTTCGAAGTGAGTACATATACACCCGAGGAGAATCATTTTCACGCTTATTTCACGTGAAAAGAGAAGCAAACCGTTACGGATCATGCTGCGTTTCTGTCTCTAACTGCCTTTGAATTTGAGTATATTACATACTTATATATATATTAGACTGGTGGAAAAAATTTTCCACCTTTTCCCATTGAATTGTAGCCAAAAATCCAATATTTTTTTTCCACCAACCCATTATATTAGAAAAAGAAATCCCATATATACTCGTGCTTGCTGAAGATTACTAAACAAATAAATAAATAATAAATGATCAGGGATAAAAATGTTCAAACGATTTGCTTCTTTGGATCACTGTTGCTGTAGTTGTTGTTGTTGTTGTTTTTGTGTATGCGTTTATTGGCGTATCTAAAAGTTAGATCACTTGCCAGTATCTTCAGAAACGTTTCGGAACGCCGACAAGGTTGTTAGCAAGCGTCGCCTTTTTCTTTCAACTTCTTTTGTACACCGGCGTCGTTCTCTACGCGCCGGCACTAGCGTTGGAAGCTACGACAAATATTTCAAGAAGTTTGAGCGTGATCGGCATCGGATTGGTCTGTACCTTTTACTCGGCGGTTGGTGGTATCAAGGCAGTTCTCATTACCGATGTATTCCAAAGTCTTCTAATGATTATAGCCGTTGTCACGGTGATCATTACCGCGGCTATAGATGTCGGCGGACTTGGACGAATTTGGGAAATCGCCGGTGAAGGATCACGATTGGAATTTGACAAGTAATATCTATCTGTATAGGCAGGGCCGGCGTGACTTTTTGTGAGGCCTAAATACAAATTCAAATACTACAACTAAAATTTTATACAAAACGAGAAATGATTTATTTATAAACCGTGAAATCCGGTCTCCTTGCGCCGGCCCTGTTTGTAGAATTATGGTATCATTTGATTTCTTACAACTATCAACCAAATTTCATTTCGTTTTGATTTTATTTAAAAAAAAAAAAACAAATAGCATTTCACCCGATCCAACAGTACGACATACTTGGTGGAGCGTATCGTTTGGTGGTTTTTTCACTTATCTTTCCTTGTACGGCGTCAATCAAGTTCAAGTTCAAAGAATGTTAACTGTCAAGTAAGTAGCTACCTCCTCATCCCTCATATGGACTTTTTCAGTCATATATGGAAAAGATCATTCTGATATATATTATTTCTAATATCTGATCTTTAGATCGACGTGTCTCGACTTAGCAAGAATATCTATCTCCTGCGAATGTACCTTTCAGGAATCTGGGAGCGGCCAAACGGGCTCTTTGGTGGAGTTGGCCAATAGCGTCTATCATGTCATTGACCATTTGCTTTGCCGGCTTGTCGATATATTCTAAGTATCATGAATGTGATCCTTTGAACTCAGGAAGGATCACTTCAAACGACCAACTAATGCCATTTTACGTAATGGAAACGCTGTCTAAGTATCCTGGAGTACCTGGACTCTTTATAGCTGGAATTTTCAGTGCTGGATTGAGCACGGTATCGGCAACAGTCAATTCATTGTCCGCAATCATTCTCGAGGATTATGTTAAACCTTTGTATCGATACAAAAGGTATTTAATAAGAAAACAATTTAACAGAAACCATATGTGTTTGTGTTCTATTAATAATTCATTTTGTTTTTAGCAAAGGCAAAGAAATGTCATCGACACGATCGATCATTGCCAGCAAAGTATTAGCAGCAGTTGTTGGATCAATATGTCTGGGAGTAGCATTTTTGGCACAACAATTGGGTGGACTTCTTCAGGCTGCTTTAACGATATTTGGTGTAGTAGGTGGACCATTATTGGGTACATTTACTTTGGGTATGTTTACTCAAACGGGAAATCAAAAAGGTGCTATAACAGGACTAATACTTGGCCTTGCATTTTCATTTTGGATTGGTTTCGGTCAACCGAAAGGTACGATACCAAAATTGCCAGTATCAACAATTGGATGCAATAATAATTTATTATCCTACAAGAATGTAACGAAATTTGATACATTCAATAATAAGTAAGTATATATATATATATTTCTTGAATAGTAAATAAATTCAATGTACTATCTAATTAATCTACATAAAAACACATTTTCAGGACTACCAACAAAGATTCTATTTTTTATCTATACCGACTGTCCTACATGTGGTACTGTCCGCTAGGATTTCTAAGTAGTTTACTAATCGGTTGGATAATCAGTTGGCTGACTGAAACGATTTTGGAAAAAAATAAGGATAACAAAATCCCAATTAATATAAATTTATTCACGCCAATAATTGCATCGAGAATACAAAAGAGAATAAACGAGAAACAATTAACGACCAATGATCGGGGTGGTACAGATTTGATAGCTTATCCTTAAAAAAGAAACCAGTAACGAGGAAAGAAAATTAAAGAGAAGCCCAATAATGAATAATAATAAAGATTAAGATGAAGAGGATCCATTAGGGGAATAAGAGATGATTTTTCGGTCGATCTTCAGATGAACAAACGGACCAATGGATAAATGTTATCGTCCTTATGTAAGCACCGTAAACCACGATGATATTCACCAGGTTGGTTGTGTTCGGTTTCTCTCCTCGTGTCACCTTAGGACGGTGCGAGAGACGAGGGCGAGGGCAAGGGCGAGGGTGATAGCGAGGGCGAGGGCGAGGGTGAGGACGAGAACGATGGCGAGGGCGAGAGCGAGGGTGAAGGTGCTCGTTCGTTCGCTCAGGCAGGCAACGTGCGCGCGAGCGCGGTAACACCAGTCCGACGGCATTCCATCGAGATTTGCGAACGTTTCGGTAAACGTTCAACGTATCCGCACGGTCCCCCCACCTCTCTCTCTTCTCCACCCCCTTCCCCGGTGTTTACCTCCGTTATCGTTACACAATACGCCGAAGGGGAAAAGAAGAGGGAGAAATTCTTTCTTATTCTTTCTCTCTTTTTTCTTTTTTCATTCTTTTTCCTCATGGATTTTTGTAGAGTCTCGATATAGGATAAATAAATATCGTCAAACTCGAAGAAACTGAATTTGGAGAAGAAAGATGGGAGGGGATGGGGAGGAGAAGAGAAAAATACAACTTGGACAAAAATGGTATTTTATATTATTTGCGTATGTATAATATCGAACGTATTAATGTTGTGCGTTAGTGTTTTTTTTTCTCTTATTTAACTTTTAACGTATTGTTCATAAATTTTATCCTTTTTTTCTTTTAGCTAAGACTATGGTGTGTGTATGTACATAAATATTATATATATTTGTACGCGTGTACGTATGTATGTATGTATGTATATGCATGTGTTGTGTTTGTGTTTGGAATTTATTTTTATCTTTGAAAGAGACCGGTGAAAACGTGTCTTGGAATGAGTCCTTACTCATCTTCGGTGTTTCTCGAGTACCTTGACATGGTCGGTACGTTAATAAGAGAGTAAAAGTAAACTGAGGTCACTACTTTATGAAGCTTGGAGAAGAATGACGAGAGTAAAGGGGAACACCGTTATATAGTGTATTAATCGAACGGGAAAGCTATGCGTGTGTTATGTATGTGTGTGTATGTAGAAGGCTTGAAGGTTTTTCAAAAAAAGGTTCGAATTGAAAAATCTTTAGAGTAGATCCTTCAAATAGGAAAAAAAACAAAAAAGACAATATGCGCTGTAGTAAAGCTTGCGTTGGATTGGTCTAATGCAGATAAAATGGAGAAAGAACCTTTTCGTTTCCTTGCACGAAGTAAATACATAGTTTAACGAGACTTCAAGTAAAATGCACCTAACGTCATTATAATAAAATACCTGTTTGTTCATTCAGGCGCTAGTGCACGAGCAAGCGTACGGGAATGCATGCGTTCTCATCGAATGTGTAGCCAGTGGTATACACGTAGGTTATACAGGCATAGTAAACACAAATATATTTTGCTTCCTCTCTCTCTCTCTCTCTCTCTCTTTCTCCTATTTTTTTTTCTTCTACTTCTTCTTCTTCTTCTTCTTCTTCTTCTTCTTCTTCTTCTTTTACCTTTTCCTTCCTTTCTTTATTCTTTTACCCTATCTTTCAACTCATCTTAAAAACGAATCCTTAAAAACCGTATGTTACTATGAAAAGAAATTCCTGAAAAAAATATTGAAAAAACACAAGAAATAGACAATCCTATTGGTGTAATTTAATCTGATCATTTTTTCTTTTCTTTTTTATACAGATTCTTAACCAAATTTTATATAATCATTGTGTTCAAATCTATAATGGTATTATTAATGACTACTAACAGGTTGTTTTTTCCGAACTGATGTTAGTGTTTCCTTATCCATTTTGGAGAATATTATTGCCATTCTTAAAAGCATTTGGCCTCGACTTTTTTCTTCTTTTTTTTTTTTCTGCACGCACACTTCGAATATAACTACTCGTTGATGTCACTTAAAAAGTTACAAGTAAATATATCTCACTCGGGACAAACACCGTTCAACACAAGTCGTAGATTTGTAAATTCATTTCTATAGAAATGAATAAATTATCGAGATCTTGTGGTGCTGTCACGTTTAAAATATTCGACTATTATAAATCATTTACCTTTCACGATCAAAAAAAAAAAAAAAACAAAAACCAAAAGAAAAAGGTACAGACGAGACAAGATGAGTCTTGTAACAGATTACGTGACTCACCACCCTGTATAATGCAAATTTTCGTACCAGCACAAATCCTCTAGATAGATGCCTTGACCTTCCTGCAGAGAAAAAAATAAATCGTTCTTACACGAGACGAGACTAGACGAGATGAGAAGAAAAGCACCGTTGAACGTTTCTCTTAGGTAAAATAACACCATAGACATTAATATTACCAAAGGATAAAGATAACGTTAAATTTAGTTCTGCATTCTCGTGGCCAATTTACCAATTTTAATTGACCATCTTGGAGACTGGTATATTGAATTCCTTCCTAGAAATTAAGGAAAGATTATTACTATTTAACGAATCTAACTGTTTCAACGAAACCTAATATTCAACACTATAGAAAAAAAGAAAAGAAAATATCAAAATGTATCGCAATCTACTTTTTGAAGGGAAGTTATTCTCAAAAAGTAACTAACCATCTATGGATCTGTGTAAATTTTAGATCGCGTGCTAATATATTGACATTTTTATATATAAAAAAAACTTCGACCCATAGAGAGTTAAAATCAAAATTAGATCGATCTTGGTTGATTATAACAACGAAATGTATGAATCATTCTTCTGATAGGATAAACAAAAAAATAAAAAGAAAAGAAGTAGAAATGATACGTAGAAGAACGTTGTTAAATAATTTGATCATTCCTTGTAAACGAACAAAAATATGATGATGATGATGATGATGATGATGATGATGATGATGATGATGATGAAGATACACGTAGTCCTTTGAGAGAATAAGATATTCGTGAAAAGGATCTGTAAAAGTCGGGAGGTGAAATCCGCTTTTAACGAATCCGTAGCAGGTTAAGAACCCAAGGAGAGAGAGGAGGGTCCCGGTCAGCATCTCGGTCGAGTAGTATTCCAGGTTAATTTTACCGAGCCCTAAAGGTGCGCATGCGAAGGTCCGACGAAGGATAACGCTAGAGGGGCTCATCGCTTGGATGCTGCTCGAAGCGAACGAAGGACGCCCGCATTCCACACCGCAACCTGGTATAATACGAGGAATTGGCCGGACAGCGGAAGAGGTGGGGCGGTTCTCGAAAGAGAGAGAGAGAGAGAGAGAAAGAAAGCTGGGGGGATCTCGCAACTTGATAGAAAGAGATGAAAATATGCGCGAGCCAGTGTTGTGGAAAGAAAGAGAGAGAGAGAGAGATAAAAATTGCTTGCATCTTCCTTCTCTTACTATTTTATTTCTTTTTTCTCCTTTTTCATCTTCCTCCTCCTCCTCCTCCTCATCCTTCTCTTTCATCTCCTCTTCGTCCACTTTTCCTTCGTAGTAATCATCGTCAGTTTCTTTCCTCTTCTTTTACTCTACCATCTTTCTCTTTCTCGATGATTCTCCCCTTTGTACCTCTTTTTTTTTCATCTTCATCTTCATCTTTATCTTCATCTTCTTCTTCTTCTTCTTCATCTCTCTACCCATTTCTACTCGTTCATCCTTCAATTCTTCTCTATCTCTCTCTCTGTCTTTTCCTTCGGTGATCCTCTTCATTCTGAAGTCTTGGGGATTCACTTCAAATTCTTACATACATATATACATATATACACATACGCATACCACATAGATGCATATATGAATGTGGAGACTCTAGAGAGCCTTCATCGGTGTCTCGTTTCCTCACGTATTTCTCCGTTTCCTCCTCCTCCTCCTCCTCCTTCTCCTCCTGGGCGTACATACTACATACTTTCTCCTCCGACGAGAGGACAGCAAACGATTCGTTCAAGTAGTACGTAAGTGGCGGAAAAATTTGATCAAACAGATGGAAAGTTTAACTTATACCTTATTTTTTGGTTACCTTTTTATTTATATATATATACGTATTATATGTACCCTCTTACCCCCATTCGATTTTTGTCGTATTTATTGTTATTTGTTATTTATTTATTTTTTTGTCAAACGATATACACACACACGTCGAGGAACCACGGTTTTTACTTTTTCTTCCTCTTATAATAAAATTATATAATATAAAAAAAAAGAAAAGAATAATCAAATGAAAAAATTAACTTCCACGAATGGAGAGATACATTTCGCATAGCAATCGAATGAGAAACTATAGTATTACACGAGTGTATTAGAACATCGGAGTCAGTGCCACGTACTACGTTTTGGCTCGCGTTAGTGAGAAAAAATGAAGGAAAAGAAGTATAAGAAGAAGGAGAAGGAGGAAGAAGAGGAAGAAGAGAAGAAGAAGGAGTAGAGAAAAAAAAACGATCTTTTAATGGAATTCTAATGCGATTATAATGCTTAGTCTCGAACATTCGCACGCAAGCAACTACCAAAGCATGCAACGACTGGACGGTTCATGTTCTTTCTCGCGTGATGATCAAAATCAATGGTTCAATTGAATTTTTGATAGTAGATCTAAGGAATTGCATATTCATGGGAATTAGATAAAAGTGGAACAACAATTTTGCACTAGGTCAAATTTATCTTCTTTTTCCTTTTTCTATTTACATATATTTATTTTGTAATTGGCAAATCAACAAATGTAAAAAATAAAAAAAACAAATTATTGAAGGGAATTGGTACGGTTGTTAGCCTGCGAATTCAATTACGAGAATTGATTTAATTTCAATTAATTTCAGCATCATCATCATCATCATCATCAGCAACAACAGCAATAGTTGTTCAAAATCTAGTTGGGATTTGAACGAAAGTCTTCCTATTCTTTAACTATTTCAATTTCATTCCATTTAATTGCATTTGATGTAACCCGTATCCATTAAAAAAGGGTTCTGCGTTAACATCATCGAGAAAATCAGCGAAAGTTCTAAGACGATTTCTTTTACAAGTTAAACTAGTTCTATCACCTTTCCTTCGATATGCTGATTAATATGTCAAGATATTAAGACAAGTTTGATTTTCGAAAAAAGAAAGAAATAAAGAAAAGGAAAAAATAATATTTCATTGATATACACGGTATGTTTTTAATCTCTTTGATGTTACATCAATGAAGAACACGTGATATCAATATACCAACACACATTTCCTCGTTTCTATATTTATTTCTATTTGTTTTTTATCATTATACATTCTATATTTTTTTTAGTTCAAAAAAGAGTTGAATTTAATTAAGTAAAACTTAGTGAGAAAGAGAGAGAGAGAGAGAGAGAGAGAGAGAGAGAGAGTGAGTAAGATTTGCGTGACCAGTAGCAAACTACGATTTTTCTTCTACACCATTTGACATGCCCTTGAATTCTTCTTCAAATCACGCACGCATTGCGCCAGTCTCGTGCGCGCGCAATATCGATATCTCGTGTTAAGTCTTATCGGTCGGTATTACCAAGTTATTTCTTTTTTCTTTTTTATTATTATTTAGCAAATACCACAAGATTGAATCGGAGTCGAGGACTTTCGAGTTGTTGCGGAGTAACTGAACGAGTATCTATGAAAATGTTAATTATACGCCAGTTACGACCGATTACATCGTAGTCGAGTCATTCGCGTCATACCCTTCTCTCTCTCTTTCTATTTCTCTTTTTCTACCTATCTATTAAGAATACTTGAGCTCTAATCCTATAAACGATGGAATGACGTTTGACATCTTTTTTTTTTTTTATACAATATCTACATACATATATCCAGATAGAGATATTCCATTTTAATTAATTAATTATTAGTTAATATACAAATATTGTAAATGTAATTTCCTCTAACGGGTTAAATCAATTCAAAGAATATCTTTGGAGATTATTATAATTGTATTATTAAACAAATCATCTTTATCGGATTAATTATTATCTCATTGATTAATTTATTATATTACTTTTAAATATTTATATATATTTAAATAAAGATTTATTGAATTAACTGAAAAGCTGACCTTAGAAATAAGTTAACCAGGTCAATCTGTGAAAATAATGATTTTGTTCGTTCTACTATACAGTTGGATAAGTTTGTAAACGATGCTGGTAAATCAACGTTCGGTTACTTTCCTGATCTCTTGAACGAACGAAGGTACCAAGGAACGAAAGAACGAAAGAACGAAAGAACGAATGAAGGAAGAAACGTAAGAAGGAACGAATACTACGAGTTGTTGGTCGTCGTAGTCGTCGTCGTGTGTATGCGCGGAATCCTGGCGAGCATCCACATACGCTCGCGTTGCGAAGGTGGAGCTACTTTCACCAAGTAGCCATGTTCCACGATGCGCGGTGATAACTAAGAGCAGCCCACTTTGAGAGCTGCATTCCGAGTGCATACCGCGGTAGAGTGCACTCAGGCTCGGATTAAGTTCGAGGAATTCGAGCTGTTCGATGTGTTCAACGTCGAGTAATTCTCCATGGAGAGAAAAGTTGCTATAAAGCCGAAATTATTATTATTATTATTATTACTATTATTATTATTATATTTTGTATTAATATCTTATCGTATAAAAGAAGATTCTTAAAGATAACAAATAAACAAATTCTTTATGGTTTCTATTACTACTATTTTCAGCCAAATTTTTTTTTGTCAATCTAATTCTTAAATGCATTGTATATTGGGTTGGTGGATAAAAAATGTCGGAGTTTTGGCCACAATTTAATGGAAAAATCTGATATTTTTTTATCCATCAACTCAATATTTTACAGTTACTGAAATTCGATAAAAAAAGAAATAATATCCAACCGAACAAATATACCAAGTCGATAATCTAGATCGTAAAAAAGTATTCAACATGTTATATGATAGTACTACGGAGAATTTCGATTTGTAAATGACAGAAACGTGCTTCCGCGTTGCGATGGTGGTACCTACGTAATAACGTGCTATTATCTCGTACAGCATCGCCGGTTATCAGGCGTGTGCGTGAACTCGCAGAAGCCGTACTACTCGTCGGCACCACAGTCGTCCGAGGTACTTTCACCGAGTGTAACTGAATTTCTCGTGGTATTCGCATTATCCGGATGATAGTAGCCACTTACTACTTACTTACGTGTTACTCTTATGAGGTAGAAACAAGAAGAAATACGAAAGAAGAATAAGAAGAAAATCTATGAAAAAAGTAAGAATAATAACAAAGACGAGTAATATCAATGTTTCAGATCAAAACTAAACCAAAGTATCAAATTTCTGATGATGGGGATAATCTGAATCATGTAACGTTTACATACCACAAGATTTTATATGTATAATTTATTTTACATACCACGAGAAAGCGAGACCACAAGGATTGCTATGTGACTATTACACGTACTACTAGTTTGATAGTTTGCCATCAACTAGATAATTCTGATAAATAAATAAATATATATATATATGAGTATGAGATATAAGAAGGAAGTGAAACATCATCGATGATTCCAAATAGATAAGAATCTTTTTTTTTTTTAAAACAGCAACAACAAAATATTCTAAACAACTTGTACAATTTAAAGCTGAGAATCAAAACGAATGGAGAAATAAAATACGATACGAGGGGTGGGGGGAACCAACACGATGTCACGTGCGCGTACAGTTATACACCTTACGATATGCGATCGTAGAGAGGATCGTGAACCGTTATGGTTGCTCTCTTAAATTTGATTACATATTTCCATACCTTGCAAAGCTTCTACTCTTTACCCATATTTATAACCAACCAATTAACACAACAGATTATGACAATTGTATAATATTGACCTAACGCATTAGGTCAACATTAAAGCTCGACCATCTTTTGCAAAAAGAATCAAATGGTTGTTGTTTCTTGCCAAACCTAGTAGTTTTATGTTGAATGGATTTATAAGGGTAGTAGATGAAATAGGGGGTCGTAGAATAACCAGTGGTAATGGTATCTCAGGGCAACTTGTCTCGTAGAGACGGCGATGTTGAATTGTGGCAATACGGTAGGTTGAGGGGTAAAGGGTGGTGGTGTGGTACGGCGCTCGCAAATCGGGTACAAGGTAAAAGATTTATACGTGAGTGGCGTTCCAACGTCGGGGCATCGGGTTTTATCGTGGATCGTAGCACGGCTTCATTATTCGTTTCTGGCACGTACGAGCGTTTACACCCGTTCACGGGCCACGATCTTCAGGACTTTGCCAGCGAGTTTCTTTACTCTCTTCTTATTCTTCTTCTTCTTCTTCTTCTTTGCCAGAGAGAATAAGAGAAAGAGAGAGAAAGAGAAAGAAGTGCAACGAAAGAAAACGTAATTCACCTCGTATCCCGTCCTATCGATCGTAGATTAGATTGCAATGTCCAAGTTCCTTTCTGTATACATTCAACCCTTTTACAATATGGGTTTAGATTTAATAAGATGAAAGAACTAGGAAGGCTCTTCTATGATTCGGATTCCAACATACCACAACCTAATAAATCTCTTGAACAATTTTATTTAAGAAGGAGGTAGGGTATAACTGGTGAAAAAGAAAACACTTTCTTTAGGAATTTTTTTCAGAGATATAATTAAAATAAATATATTCGAATGTTTCGCATGTTACAAAGTATCAATCTAACAACATTCTGTAATTTTTTTGTACAAAAATATCGAGAAATAAGCTGATGACAGAGCATTTGCAAGGACGCTTTTTAAAAAAAGACAAAAGTGCATACACCATAACCACCACCCCTTTAATAGTACAAATATTTCCCATTCCAATGTGTTTTATCTTGCTCGTATTGCATGATACGAATTTAAAAAAAAATGAAGATGGGTTGAGTATACTTAATTTCAAAAAGGAATGCAAATCCTCCTCCTCATAGATGGTTCATGCAAAACGTTAAATCGGGAAGCGCGATTTCAGGGCTAAAGCAAGGAATAAACCGCTTTAGTGCGGTTAAAGTCCAGCTGTGATGGTGCAACGTAAATATGAAGGTCGAAAGACCGCAAACCCTTTTTCCATAAATTGCTTTCTACGGTATATATGTATCTTAAAAGTTGACTCTCTAACAGTTAAAGAAGATGAACGAACGAATGAACATTTCTATGAGGAAATGTTAAAAATGTATGGTAGAGATGCTGTTTATGCGATCTATCGAAATTAAGTCAATTTATTTTCACGTGATACATTTTTCTAACATCAATGGTATTAACTATATATTCCGTTATAATAATAAAATAAAAATTTTAATTGAAACAATGTTTATATATATATATATTTATGGATTCATGGATACACTACGAATACATAAATACAAGAAAAGAGAGAGAGAAAAAAGAATATATAGGAGAGAAAGATAGGGCACCCTTTGTTTTTTTTCGAATTGGCCTCTCTCGAAATTCTTTTAGTTTGGGACCCAACTTCGACCTAAGAATTATAATCATCATCATCATCATCATCATCATCATCCTCTAAGAATCCTCTCCAAATAATATATTTCGATCCACCTGCCTAGTCTTTGTACGACTAGACAATCATCTTTCCAGGTAACATAAAAACAGCTTTGTAAAAAAGTCGAATAATACCCCCATTCCATCCACCTCTTCCCCCAATCGATTCTTTTCTTCGAGAAACTATTTCAAATATTTCGAATTTAAGACTGAAAAATTCCTCGTAAACTCATCCTTGGTATTTCAAATCTTTATTCTTTTTTACTTTTTTTTCTTCATCTTCTTTTTCTTCTTTTTTGTTATACGATGTATCTCCCCAAGAATGGATTATTTGTACCGGTAAAACGCGTAAAAAGGTCTACTACGAAGAGACCGAAGAACATTTTGAACAAGAACCGATCATATTTACACGAAGCAAACACGAGATCCTTCGTGAAAGCTTAGAAGCAGGTATGCGAAATACAAGAAAGCGAGCGTGAACATGCATCGAGGGATGCAACTGCGTGAAATAAGAGGAACGAGGAAACGGGGGAAAAAGGAATGAGAAAAGAGAAGAGGAAAGAAAGAGGAAGAAGAAAAAAAAAAATAATATAGAAACTAAATAACGCACGCGCGTAATTTCAAACTCTAAATGCGTATAATCCTATCTATCTCATGCAATATAATAATCATCTCTCAAAAGAAAAGTTTTTCTTCTCCCTACGTATCTTTTTATCTTCTTTTCATTCTTTAAATTTTTAGTGGTCGTTTGAAGTCAAAAAACGTGATTTATCACTAAAAATTCATGAAAATCGAATTTGAAAAATTAAAACAACTTTAATCTAAAAAAAACATAAACGTTGGGATGAAGTTTTTGTACATAGAAAGTGTGTACAAAGTAGTTTTTGTATGCTGATTTGGAACAAACTTTTAAAAACGTGGTTTCAAAGTTTTAAACTTTGATAAAGTAAAGAAAAAAGAGAAGTGCTTAAAGATCAATAACTTTGAGAGTTTTGCTCTGATTGACTAGAAATTTTGATACAACATTCTTGAAATGTTTGACTATAAAAAAAATGCAAAAAAAATCGATTTTCCGAAAGTGCTTATCCTCTAACTTCCTCCCTGATGATTCGAAGAGAAGACGCGCGCGCGCGCTACGAAAGACGCGGGCAAATCGCGCGGGAGATTGCAAGCAACATGGTGGGGGGAACGGTTTGCGCATGCGCATTCACTTTGGTATGCACTGGTATGCGCCCACCTCTTTCCTTTTCTCCCGTTTCTCACCCTCTCTCTTTTTCCCTCCTAGTTGTTTTCTACTAACACGGCTCATTCGATTCTGCTGCACGATGTGTAAAACCCTCTTTGCCGTCCGCTCCTACGCACTATGCGCGTGCGTACACACTAAAGAAATAAATAAAGAAAGAAAGAAAGAAATTCTTCAATACGCGGCGCGCCTTTCGAAAGGCAAAGCAGTGCCCATTCATGGTAACGTGCTTATTTTATTATTTACGAACGTGTGTATATATAATATAATACTACAGAAGAGAGAAAGAGCGAGGAGGGGAATGCTCACATTCCTTATTCGAGATTTATAAGCTTTTTGAAATATCTATATATTTATATATGCATATATATATATATACCGTAAAATATCGTAGATCGTAAATTAAAGATTTCGATGTTTTATGTCTGCACATTGAGAATATATCCTTAGAAAAAAAGAAAATCATCCGTCGAACAATTTACGTGCATTTCTAATTTAAATATTCAAAATACATATATACATCGATGCGTTACGAATTTGAAATATCATGCACAGTTCTTTTCTAACCTAACTATTTTAACGCGCTTGCGTTCATTAAAATTCCACGCATTCCTTACTTTTAAATTTCAACGTTCCACTGGATCACATTGACTATTATGTGGATTAAAAGAAATATTTAAAAAGAAACAAATATATATAAGTACTTATATATATTTGTCGTGCTAATGGCATATAGAAGAATGATGAAAATAATGAAAATTGTTCTATTAAAATAAACAATTGTTTATCGTTTATCGACCACAATGGGTAATATTAAGTGGACCAGAAAGTAATGTCGTTATTTACACGACTTGACACGACTTAGAAGTAGATTCTGATTTAGCTGATAAATGATAAACAATATTGATATGTCTAAAAAAGACATTACTTTTCGTTCCACCTATTATAATTCTATTGAATAACGTAATAGTAGTATATGTCATACCTTGTTATATTGCGAAGATCTATCTCGTGGATAATAACATGTCCCTTTGCAGGTTCCCGCGTAATCCGATTAATCCAAATGTGACACTGAACGGCGCGTGCGTTGCTCGCGCGACAGGTGGTCGTCGTTGTCGGAAGATAAACACTCCCGAAAAATGAATATTTTTCAACTCTTAATTATTAGATCTAACACATATCACAATACACTAAAAACTGTTTACTGTTAACGCACGGATAATATTTGAAAATAGTAATCATTAATCAAATCGAAGTAACTTCTTCTTTGATTATTCGTCACTTTGATAATACTGTGTGTGCGTGCGTTCACGCGTGTCCTACCTACGTATTTATGCGCGTATAGAAATACTGATACATACGCGATACACGAAAAATGTGCTACGCGAGAACGACGTTCGCATTAAAATGGTCACAGGTATTATATTATCCAATATAACTTGTTTTTTTTTCTTTTTTTATATATGTATCTCTTTCTTTTTCTTTCTCTGTCCTGTCTGTCTGTGAAAAAAAAGAGACAACGTCCACGGCGTAGGCGGATCGACCGCCTTTACCCTCTTCTCTTCTCTTCTCTTCTCTTCGCGATAAAATTTACGCGTGACTATGAGCCGCAACGCGTTTATTATGCGTGTTAAAAAAAAGAAAAAACCAATTTTGACAGAAAAAAAAAAGAATGTTAGAATAAGAGGTAATTGTGGGAAAGAAGAAGGAGAAATAGAGAGAGATGGAAAAAATAAAATAATAGCGAAAGAATTAATAAAATTACGAGAATAATAACGCGGTGCGCGAATATTAATAGCTAAATAACAATTATATTGACCTACACACCACGGGGGTCGGCGAGCAACTGCCGGTTCCCGGCGTACGTCGTGCGCGAGTTGATTCTCCGAAGAAAGCGCATGCGCACTGCTCGATTACTCGAACTCTTGATATTTTGAATTTAAATCGCGAATTCTAATGGAGAACATGAAAATAAAAGTGTTTATTACAGACTCTTTGACTTTGCCTGATATTATCTAAATTATAAGAATCTCAACATGTTTTATATACTTCTTCTTTTTTGCAAATTTTATGGAATAGCTATAACCATAGCATTTATAACAAATTCTTACGTACTCTGCATTAACTTCAATATTCATGTTAATAAGTCCATAAATTGAATTTTATCTGGTAATACTGAACCTTAAATTATAACGAGAGATCAAATGCACCAACAACTGTCGGTAATAGAAAATTTTGTTCTTACTTATCGTCGATAATAATATATTTCTAAAATGTTATTATCGACTATCGGGAATAGTAGTTTTCTATTGTCACAAAGACTGACATGCTGCTTCTAGTTTCCGCCTTACGACGTGCTTCAGTCGCTTCTCCGAAAAAAACCGAACATGCGCTTTTGGCTACCCGATCTCTACCGATTGTTAATTTGAATTTAAACCGCGAATTTTTCGACAGTCAATATTTTCTTACATTTTATCTCGTTTATTTTTAACATAATGGACTTTATACATTTAAAATTCTACATAATTTGCAACGTTGATTCTAAATATGTATATTCATAACATAATAACGTAAAATTCATGAACCAATAAGATTCGTTTCTATGAAAAAAAAAAAAACTTCAGTTTCCGTAGATAAATGAGATAATAAAATCATATTCAACTGTTCTCAAACTTACAATTAATCGACAAAAAATTCGCTTGAAATGATATGAACGTATAAAAAAAAATGAATGAACCGCGGTTAAGTCTGGGGGTAAAACTAACCTACCTTGTTAGAACGGTGTTTATAACATTTGGGAAAATTTGAATCAGTAGCGACATCCTATGATAGGACGGTAGAATGAAATCCAAAGAGGGAGCCGTGTCAATTTCAGAGAATAAGAATTTGTATGAACGAACGGCAGGGGGCAGGATAATTCGTTCGGGTATCTGCGAAGAAGGCCATAGTGTGACGTAAACGACGATCTAAACAAGTATCAGCTGTGTAGCAGTCATTGTTCGTATCATCCGTATTGGCAGGCGTACAAGAATCCTGCCCTTTTTTTTCTCTATCGTGAATTTTTGTTCCTTTATTCAGGAGAAACTGTTCGTAAACCGTTTGGTAGAGGGACAAAGATTGAAAGTAAAGACTGCGGTCGTGTTGATTTTCATTAGGCAGTAGGAGGAAATAAATATATAAGGGGGGAGGCGAGAAGAAGAAGAAGAAGAAGAAGAAGAAGAAGAAGAAGAAGAAGACGAAGAGAAGAAGAAGAAGAAGAAGAAGAAGAAGAACTTTCCCGTGCAACGTAATCGTGGCTGCGTGCGTGCTTCAGCCCCAGCCACAGCCCCACCAACGAACTCGAGAGGGACAATAATCGTGTGAAAAACGGGGCGGTACGCGCATAAGCCTGGCCTCGAGCGGCGAGTCGGACGACGGTGGACTCGCTCCGCCACCGCGCAAAAGGTCCCGTAGTTCTTTGACGGCTACTCTACGACCAGCGGACGAGCACCACTCCAATCCAGAGATGGAGAACTATCGGTAACGCAACGCTGGTTCTTTATTACTCAGATATTATTCGCGGACGCGTAGACGCGGAAACACGGAGAGGACATACCCCTCTTCGTACCTTCACTCAACGACCCTCTCACGTGTATCTTCTTCCTTCCAGAATCTCAAGACGTATCGACGTCGGATTCCTTTCGTATGCGCTGTATCCCCGAGCGGTTTTATTATTTATCCAAATTAATCCGTCGAATTCTTATTATTGATTCTCTCTCTCTTTATTGACAAACTTATCAAACTGTCTTTGAAATTTTTACCCCAGCTCGTAATAGAAAGAAAAAAAAAACTAAAAAAAAGTAAATAAATACATACGTATACACAAATATATACATATATATATATATATTTAAATATTTCATATATTAAATGTATATAAATATATATTTAAATATTTACACATATATATACACACGGGTCAAAAAATAACAAATAAAAAGATAGAGAGAGAAGATATTATGTGTCAAGATAAAAAAATGTTACGCTTAGTACGCATATGCGTTAGTATTCAACCGGAGCAGTATTGCAACCACGGTAACATTTCCGTGTGCATAATAGCGTAATGCAGCAGCAGGCCTCAAACGGTGGAGTTTCTTCTGGACTGCAACAGAATGGAGCTACAGCTGACACTGGGGGACCGCAAGCTAATGGCAATGCGATACCGGAGTCCGATAATGACATCAATGGTGTGAATGGGGAAACTAATCCAAGTTTAGGACCGCCTAAAATAATGGACAAAACTAATCAGGACATTGTGAGACTCATCGGTCAACATTTGAAAACTGTTGGACTAGAGTAAGTATTGTTTCTTTCTTATGCACTCTCACATATCATATTCTAAGATATTATCTAAACATTTACTTCGGATTAAATCTTTAATCAAGCAAGCAAATCTGACAGATAAAATAAAATTTATTTGTACGCATTCCTTTAGTTTCCTTTGTGAACGTTTATCAAGAGAACTGTTCTACCATACATGCTGCTACTTGGCAAGAGAAAGTTATTTTTAGAATCATGAAATATAGTCACTAGTATCTGCTAGTTATATTTACTTCGTAATGATGTTGCTCCGAATGAATGTGTTGGTACTATCTATATGAAATAAACTTCTAGCAAAATGTATATTTTTCCCTAAAACATGAAAAACTGTGAGTCCTTTGTTCAAACTCTTGATGCAATGTATTGCTCATGTTATCGTACTTGGATTAATTCTTTTAATTCTTCTAATATATATATGCATATATATATATATGTATAGTTTACAATTCGTTTGGTAACAACAAACAAATACAAAATATATATTGTTTCTTTAGCCGTACAGCAGACCTGCTTATGCAAGAATCAGGTTGTCGATTGGATCATCCTGCTGCTGCAAAGTTTAGACAGCACGTTATGGATGGAGATTGGAACAAAGCAGACCATGATCTTAACGAATTAAAGTCCTTTTTAAATGGTGCAAGTCAAAGCTTGGTGGTAAAGATTTTTTGTATTATTACTTACATTTAGTTTTTATTATATTCATGTTATTTAATTTCTTTTTTAAATATGATATTACATTAAATTTCTGTTTATAGGAAATGAAATTCCTACTCTTAGAGCAAAAATATCTGGAATATTTGGAAGAAGGATTAGTTCTAGAAGCTTTACAAGTCTTACGCAATGAATTGACACCCCTAGGACATAACATAGGTCGTGTTCATCAATTGTCAGCATTTATGATGTGCAGTGGGCGCGATGAATTACAGGTACTGCGTTTATATCATTTAATCGTATATATTACACGAGAGAATTAAAATTGTTGTAATGAGTAACTTTCGTTTTTCGTAATAATTAACCATATATTCTAGATAGAGCAAATTCTTTGAAAGAATTCGAGTTCGAATAGATATTTTAAAAATTCACTAAACTAACATGCAACTGAAAATTTGATCATTAGCAAATAGACAATTGTTAACAGACACGTGCAGGCTGGGATGGTAAGGGTTCAGCTTCCAGAGCAGCGCTTATGGATAGATTACAGAGGTATCTTCCACCTTCCATTATGCTACCACCACGTCGACTTCACTCGTTGCTTTGTCAAGCAGTGGAAATGCAAAATCAGCAGTGCACATACCATGTAACTCATATGCAGGTATTTTAAAGTAATAGAATGTAAATGTATCGCCATATCATATTAATGATAATTGTTATAACTTTTTACTATTCATTTTCTTTTTTACATGGATTTCGTTTTTCTTCTGTTATATTTATTATCTTCGATAAATTAGACAAGCTTGGAAAATGTGTCGCTGCTAGTGGACCACAGTTGTAGCAAAGAACAATTTCCGTGCCATACCGTACAATTGCTGAATGATCATTGTGACGAAGTTTGGTATTGCAAATTCTCCCCTGATGGTCTTAAATTAGCCACAGGTTCTAAAGATATGACTGTGATTATATGGGATGTCGATCCGGTAAAAGTGTATAACTAAATAAATATAACTTCTAATTTTTTCAAAGAACTTATTACAATGTTATATAATTCGTCATCTTTAGGAAACCTTAAGAGTAACGCACAGAAAAACATTGGAAGGGCATACATATGGTGTAGCGCTTATAGCTTGGAGTCCAGATAGTAGCCATCTTATTGCTTGTGGTCCTGAAGATTGTCCGGAACTGTGGCTTTGGTGTGTGGATACTCCTGACTGTGAATTACGTGTTAAATTAACTCAAAGCACCGACGATTCTTTGACGGCTTGTGCCTGGCATCGAGATTCAAATAAATTTGTTACCGGAGGACTTCGTGGTCAGTTCTATCAATGTGTAAGTGACAAATTTAGTTGCATTTACTATTCTTCTTCCATCGTTAAATTGTTTTTTTTTTTATCAAATTTGTATTAAATCAATCTAGGATATGGATGGTAATGTCTCAGATTCATGGGAAGGTGTTAGAGTTAAATGTTTATGGTGTAGAAGCGATGGAAAGACTGTTTTAGCAGCTGATTCTCATCATCGAATTCGAGGATATAATTTTGACGAGTTATGTGATTTTACAATGTATGTTCAATGCATTTTTTCCTCTTAAAAATAGTCTCGCACATTATAATTATAATTAAATATAATTAACATTATTATATTAAACCACATATAGATTACAAGAGGATCACCCAGTTATGTCCTTTAGTGTTAACAAAGCGGATAGACTTGCTTTACTTAATGTGGCTAATCAAGGAGTGCATCTATGGGACTTACAAGATCGTTGTTTAGTAAGGCGTTTTCAAGGTGTTACTCAAGGACACTTTACAATTCATAGCTGTTTCGGTGGTATCAATCAAGATTTTATTGCATCCGGTAGTGAAGGTACGTCGATTAAATTGCATAATGTATTTTATTTTTGTGCGAAAGTAAAAAAAAAAATAAAAACATTTTGCAATATTATTATTATTATTATTATAGACAATAAAGTATATGTATGGCATATCAAACGAGAGCTCCCTATAGCAACTTTAACGGGACATAGTCGAACGGTTAATTGTGTTTCGTGGAATCCTGTTTATCATCAAATGATGGCTTCTGTATCTGATGATTGTACAGTAAGGATATGGGGACCAAGGTCTTCCTCTCCTGAGAAAGCTGATAATGATAAGACTGGTAAGTCTTAATTAAATCAATTTTGTATATATAATTAAATATATCCTTCAACTTGATACACATATTAGCCCTTATTATTATTATTATTATTTATAAGAAATTATTTTTAATAACATTTATTTAATCATGACGTACGAGTTATTATCGTTATATTGTAGCATCGCTAGAAAATGCATCCTCAAATAGCAGTGGCTGGCACGAAATGGTATCGTAGCGAATTACAGCACATCAAAATTCCCATGACTTCATGGTGTTTAAAAGACTGTTTTACTGAACGTCATGCTGACTTTTTCCTGCCCGTTGCAATTATCCCTCTGTGCCTCGTTATCATCAATTTATAGACCATCGATTAAATGTGGAGGTAAAAAAAAATGGGGGATTATGTGGACGTTAGCAATTATCTGAAAAAAAAAAAAGAAAAAAAGAAAAATGCTAATCGGATATGTAAAAAAAAAATTTGGGAACTTTATGTGTACGTTTCTTTTCGATTGATTTACGGATTTTATAATAATATTATATAATCCGTCACGCTATATTTCACATTAAACTATGTGACTCATATGAGATAATACTTGAAAAAAAAAAAAAATAAATAAAGAAACAGAAAGAAAGAGAGAGGAAAAGAGGAGCATAATAATAATAACAAAAAAAAAATAATAAAAAATAAAATAAAGTATAATATGTTATGGCAGTATAAAAAACTAAAGAAATTCCGTCTTAGAATTAGTGTAAGGGTGAAGGTTTATATGCATGAATAATGAGAACAAAATTTACGAAGAGAGCAAAACCATTTGGTCATACTGTTTTGACAAGGATTATGTGAAATCTGTTTAATCGTGCTAATAAAAACACATTGTAAATAACAGTCGTACGTGTAGTGAATCTCTAACTCGTTTTGTATTTTTCATCAGTGGAAAAGACAAGATCTATGTTTCTAGCATACAAACCGAACTTGACGTATTATGTCGAACGAGAATGCTTCATGTGATATGCTGTTAATCTTGAAAGGTTACTAGATGATTTAAAATAAATATAGTCAAACACAAAAAATAAAAAAGAGAGAGAGAGAGAGAAAGAGAGAGAAAGAAAGAGAAAGAAACGAATTTCGAACTTTGTATATTGCCATGCAATAACAGTAAATAAATAAATGAACAGATTTTATAATTATTATTCTTTTTGTTTAAGAATATGAGAAACACAAGTTACTCGGAGTGCAATGATGAAAAATTAACCAACACAAGTTTCAAAACCCGTGTGTATAAGTAAACATTGTATAATTACGTTTGTATGTTTGTCTTTTAACTGCCACACATTTTCAGAATAAAAATGCGATTTAAATTTCAATCAAAATGTATTTGAATATTTTCAAGGCACTGCAAAAAACATTTTATGCATGACCTCACGATCCTATAGTAATCATTTTTTTATAAACTTACTATTTTGTTTTAATATTATAAAAAAAAAAAAAATAAATAAGATAGGAATATTTCGTTGAATCTTAAAGAAGAAAAATAATAATTATAACTTTCAACCCGTGTTAAGTATATTTAATGAACGGTATAAAGGAAAGAAAAAATAAAAAAGAATTTTAATGGCAGTTATGGGACGAATTTATTAAAAGTCTTTATTTTTCTATAAATAAGGTATCAATGATATATCAATGAAAAAAAGAAAAAAAAAAACTAATATTTGTTAACAAAAAAAAAATCATGTAAGCATAAAAACAGAAGATATGTCAATGTGTGATTCGGCTTTGAATATATCTATCTGTAAAAATGCTGTTCATGATATGTCCCTTGCATCTTAACTTTGCTTTGCATGCAAATAAAAGATTGCTACTTTACTATAAATATATACGTGCTACTTAACGAAAAAAGAAAGAAAAAAAAACAGAAAAACAAAGAAAAGAGAAAAGAAAAGAAAAAGGAAAAAAAAAAAAAAGAAAAAAAAGACCCGAGAAATTTAATTTTGCACTCACAAAAAGCGAAATGATCTTCTTAAATCATCCCGAAGTGTATGTATTATAAAAGTGCTTACTTTTTCATAGTAAATATAATTATATATATATAAAAAAGAAGAAGAAAAAGAAGAAAATGAAGATAAAGAAAAGAAAGATACAAAAGAAATGTCTGTAGTTTAAAATGCTCCAACATAGTAATATTAGGAAAATATATATTAATCACGAATATTATCATTTGCATTTACCTCTGGTGCCTTAGCACTTTATAAACTAACTAAATATTTCCAGCACACTTTATCATAATTTATAATAGCATATATATATGTATATGTATATACATATATACATGTATAATACGTTTCATACAATTTACATTATTACGATGAAGAAGGTATAATGTCTATAAAATTGTACAAAAGTTCCGCTCATTTAAATAAGTAACCTTTCGATTTAACTTCAGCATTCACGTGATGTTTTACAAATGGCTTCTTCATATGCAGCCTAATATGTATAACTTTAAATAGATTATTAATTATTAATTATTAATTATTAATTATTAATTATTATTATTATCATTATTATTATTATTATTACTATTATTATAATATCAACAGTAAACCATCTGTACATGGTCTGTCTTTTGTACTTTTCCTCACGATATTATAAAAAGAAAAGCAATAATGAAAATTGTAGAGAGAAGTAACTTGTATATAGAAGATATATCACATGTTTACTTTAATGATTTTTCAATATCCTTGATAGAAGATTAAATATTCGAACTAATTCATGAGACATATTATTTCATTAATTCAGTTAAATATACTTCCAAAGTACAGATTATTAATCTATTACTACTACCTATTATTTATCGGCTTTTTATTTTGTAACTGGAGAGAAGTTTTATAAATAACTATTATGTTTAATACGATATGTTTTTCGATGCAATCAATAGTTGATAACGTTTAAATACTATCAGTCGTTTAACTTTCTCAATGTAGGGAGTTTCCTACCTTTTTTTTTTGTTTATTTCTGTTTCTTTTTTTTTTTTTTTTTTTTGTATAAAAAATGTAAAAAAGAATATGAGTACGATGTTTAAATATTATTATTATTATTATTATGTGATGAAATAAATCAACGATAAAGAAACGAATGATATTTTTTTAATTTTTCGATAATACTATTCTCTCTTTTTTTTTGTAATTTTTTTAATTGAGGATAATATTTTAGTTTATTATTCGATATGTACGTAAAGTAATAAATGTATGCTTTGTTTTATTATAAAAAAAAAAGGAAGAAAAAAAAAACAAAAAGAAAGAAAGACAAAAAAAAATATCGGAACATTCACCACGTGCAACAGTCAACTCTTAACGAGGAGCAAATTTTCTTTTAATTTCTCATCGTTATGAATATGATTTGTATAATTAAGAATATTCTTATCATAATTATTTCACATGTACTTAACTCTAAAAGAAAGTACTAACAGCTTTATATTATTATTATCATTATTATTATCATTATTATTATTATTATTATCATTATTATTATTATAATTATTATAATTATTATTATTACTATTATTAATATAATAGATTATTATTATAATAGATTATTATGTATTTGATATTATATGTTAATATCAAGTACATGAATAATAAATTAGTTGGGGAACCAATTAAAAGCTGTTAGTAATCTTATTACCATGTCCCATATAAAAGATGTATGCATTGTTCTAAAATTATATTTACATGATTTATACTAATTAACATAAACGAAAAAAAAAAAGAGAAAAAATTATTATATTATTTTGCAGATTTTGAATTTCTCTAATAATATTAGGTTTTATTTTTATTTTTTAAAAAATAAAAAGGCCTCTCGTTTTAATTTAAAAAAAGAAACAAAAAAAACTCTAGCGTATCGATCAAAAAGTAAATTTTTAAAAATTTTTAACGATTCTTATGGTAAATCCTTTGATTTGTAATTCGTGGTTATAGAAAAAAACCAGATATACAATATTATAGAGTGTTTTATATTATATGAATGCGTGAGATAGAATTACTTTAAGAGTATGAAATTATTTTTTTAAGATGATACAAAAAAATATTCCACGATTTCGCTATATTCATCTGAGGCGTTCCTGCTTTGTTATATTAAAATAATTAATACTATTCTGTTTTCTAATGTATATTATGTTAGAATATAACTTAGCCTTTATAATGTAATTTATTTCATGTGTTATGGGGCATAAATTATTTCATACATATTCCATAGCATATGAAATATCTATGTATGCATAGATTATATTTTAAATGCAGGTAAATTTTAAACGAATTGTATATTCATACATATATACATTAAGATTTACCTGTGCGTATATAAAAGTTATATATAAATAGATATATTTCAATTGACTTCTTCTATTTATATATAACTATACCCATTTTCCTTCCTTTTGAATTTTTCCCATTGCTTTCAAACGTTTTGAAACATTTTGATGTGACGTGTTTAATGCTTCTGCGAGTTGATTCTGTGTTTGCATATCATCCTCATTCAATAACGCTTGCAGATCGACGTCCTCAAATGTCTTCGGTCTTCCAGAGCGCTCCTTGTCCTTGGTATCGAAATCACCACTTTTGAAGCGCTTGAACCAGTCTTCACAGGTTGTTTTCGACGGTGCATGTTCACCGTAAACCTCTTGCAGCAAACGACGTGCTTCAGCTGCGTTTTTGTTCAAGTTGAAGTAAAAAAACAAAACTTCCCGTAAATGCTGTTTACTTGGCACAAAATCTGACATGTTTATTATTGAAAAAATTTTATTAATGTTATAGCGCGTGTTGATATTATTACTAATAATTACTGTCAGATGTCAGAACTTAAAAAAAAATCAACTTCCGAGACATGTAATAACCACTAAATTTGCCGTTGGCGCCATCCTTGTGTAAAACCCGGAAACTTAGTTGCACACCTAATATATATATTTAAAAGTAAGTTAGGGAAAAAGAAATTGATTATTTTTACGTTTAATTCAAGTTAAAAATAATGGATTTCTTTTTACTACATATATATATGTATATATCGATATATCGATAGGTTCACGAGTTATCTATATGTCGATAGGTCCACAAGTTATCGATATATCAATAGGTTTATGAGTTATCGATATCTCGAAAAGTGCACGAAGAATCGAGACGTGGGTGAGCCGGTTAGCGAATAGGAATTATTCTTATTATTTCGTATCCCTTCCTATCGGTTCATGAGTCGAGACTATTCCAAGATTTTGTGTTACTTATTCACTATGGTATTGATGATTTCCTCTTTAGGAAATCGTACTCATTTTTAGTAATGCTTTTCAGAGAACCTAAAGGATTTGATACAGTTAAATTTGCAAAAAGATTTGTAGTATTTGAATTTACGTTATTTACCAGTTCGTATTTACTTTGGAGTTGTTTGTGTAGATCGCAAGGTAAGTTATATATTAACATTTAGTCGATTCGATAATAATAAGTAGTTCAGGTTATTGCCTTTAAAAGATATATTGTTCCTGGTTTTCGTTTCTAACATGTCACGTGTTCTAACTTGATCCTTTTTTATTTTTCTTCTTGTTCTTTTTTTTCTCTTAAATTACGAGCTTTACAAAATATCACAAATCGATATAGTTTGATATTCGTTGGTTAACTTATCTTTTTTTGTTCTTCTTCTGTATATTCCTCTTTTATTGTTTCTTCGAGCTAAGTACTTTGAATGTTTGATCAATCTTTCATACCTGGTGAGAATATTTTAATTTTTATAATATTTAATTAAACGATATTATATAATTGCAGATATCTTGATATATTTAATCGTATCTTTTTTCTAATTATGACCAATAACTTATTTGATAGATTGTACGTTTGGATATTTCCTTTACTTAGTTTTTTTCTTTCCTTCTTTCTTTCTTTCTTTACCTTTTTAGATTTCAGATATTTTCTACGCAAAAACTTTCCGTCGATGTTAAATGGTTTTTATGGTCTATATGAAAAAGTATCAGGTGATAACTCGATCAGAACAGCTGACACAATGAAATGGGAATAAAATTAAGATTTAGTATTCATGGCGTTCTTCAAATCTATGTTACTGTTAATAGGTGGTGGAGGTTTAGGATATTACCTTATACAAACGCTATCAATAAGTCAACGTGAATTAGAAGAGGTAAACATTATTATATTTCTTATAACAAATATGATCTCAATATATATCGTTGAACTAAAAAATAATAATACATTGTCTCTATGTTATAGTTCCTTGCGTATGATAATTCGCCTAAAAAATCTACTACAGAGGATAAAGATAAAGTTTTGAAACAATTGAGGAAGATAAAAAAATCTAGTGAAGAGAAACTTATGAAATCTGTCTCTGTGTTATTTGAAGATAATATAAACAATACTAACAAATAGCATTCAGATAATAATAAGATGGAGAATACTAATTTCATCGAAGGAAGCTTGCCAGAACGTATAAATAAGAGAGATCGTGAAAGGAAAAACATCATTGAAAGACGGAAAGAAGAACGACAATCTCTTGCAGTAGAATCAGAACAAAGCAGTTATTTTAAAGATACATTTTATTCGTCGTGTAAAAAAATTAAAGATTTGTTAGACGATGTATCTGGCGCACCACCGGCGGTACTTCCAGTTTCTTTCGACAAAATAAGCAAAGAAATTCTGATGCTTAAAAATTATCTGTCCCAGTCGAAAATGTATTTAAAAGTCTATGACATTAGAAAGGCTCAGGAAAATTTACAGTTATTGGAAAACGAAGCTTCGGAATTGGAGATGAAACTTTTACCTAAGAAAAAGTTTGGTTTTAAAAATAGAAAAGTCGTTAAAAAACCAACAGAAAAAAGTTATAACGTAACTGATGGATTAAAAGATCTCAAAATATCTGAAGGTATCGTCAATGGTTCGTCCAAACAAAATAACAAATTGCTTAATAAATACGGAGAGAATGCGTGTATATTAGTAGGAAAGTTGGATGAGCAATTAGTTTTAGATGCTGAAAACGTTAATAAGAATGATATTCTTCTTTCCGATTTAACTCGATGTACAGTAAGAATATACGGAACACCTAGTACATTGCATATGATAGATTTGAAACAATGTACTATCTTAGTAGGACCGGTAACATCGTCTGTATTTGCTCACAATTGTATTGATTGTATATTTGCTTTTGCATGTCAACAATTTCGATTACATTCATCTACGGATTGCACTATATACCTCCACGTTACTAGCAGAGCAATTATAGAAGATTGTACAAATATAAGAGTAGCACCTTACAATTGGTCTTACGAAGATCAAATGAATCATTTCAATCTAGCTGGTCTCGACCCAAAAATTAATAATTGGAATTGTATAGATGACTTTAATTGGTTATCGAATGAGAAACATTCGCCTAATTGGTCGATACTCGAACCTGAATTACGTATTAAAAATTGGAATTAATGTAATAAAAATTTATCATTAAAAAAAAAAGCTTTAATATTTACTGTTTCTATAGGCAGGTGTGTTTTATTCTTATTTAGATTAAGAAATTAGTTGATCTATTGAGATAAATTATTTATGCGTATGCATATACATATAAATATATATATAAATTATAAATATATATATACCTTACTTTTTTCACCAGAATGTAAAACTATGTAAGTGTTTTATATACTTACGTATTTAATAAAATTACTGGCTGCATATATATATCATGTGCATATGTGATTTTAATCAATCGTTTTTATATTTTAATATTAATATTATTTTTTCATTCAATTACATTTGTTTAATGATAAAAGTAAAATAGAAATATACATATATTTTTTAACTAATATTTATTATTTTAAATTTAAATGTCTATCTTATCTGAAACAGTCGATAGATGGCGATACACTAGGTGTCAGCACATCTATCGGTAATGACAACAAGCAAAACTTACTTTTGTATTTAAGTTTGGCTCCCCTGACGTCTAGTCATATGATCGGCTAGCAAGAAGGGCGAGTCTGGGCATTCAAGTTTTAATCTTGACAAATTCTAGACTCAAAGTGAAACATTATTTTTTATTGAAAAAAAAAAGAAAAAAAATTCCAAATAATACTGTCAATATGAAGGGTTGTATGTTCAATATAGATGGTGGGTATTTGGAAGGGCTTTGCCGTGGTTTTAAATGTGGAATACTTCAACAAAGCGATTATCTCAATTTAGTTCAATGCGAGACTCTCGAAGGTAAATCAATTATATTTTTATAATAATTAACTTTAATATGAGAATCAACTGTACAATTAAAATATAAAAATAAATAAACTTTTGTCGTATTTATCATTTGTTAATTTTCCTATATATCTCATTAAAATATCAAACGATGAATAGAGAATATTTAATATTCGTATTTTTCATTGAATGTTTACAGATTTAAAGTTACATCTGGCTGGTACAGATTATGGAAGTTTTCTAGCAAACGAACCATCACCACTTTCCGTTAGTGTCATAGATGACAAGTTAAGGGAAAAATTAGTCGTAGAATTTCAACACATGCGTAATCATTCTGTCGAACCGCTGGCACAGTTTCTTGATTTTATCACTTACAGTTATATGATCGACAATATTATATTGTTAATTACTGGTACTTTACATCAAAGGCCTATCTCTGAATTAATTCCAAAGTGCCACCCGCTTGGTAGTTTTGAACAAATGGAAGCAATCCATGTAGCTGCTACACCAGCTGAATTGTACAATGCTGTTCTAGTAGATACACCATTGGGTAATAATCCTAATTAATAGTATTACAATTTTGACATAAGGAAAACTTTACAACGATTTTATCATTTACAGCACCATTCTTCGTGGATTGTATATCCGAACAAGATTTAGATGAAATGAATATTGAAATTATTCGAAACACGCTTTACAAAGCTTATTTAGAAGCTTTTTATAAATTCTGCAAAGATATTGGTGGTACTACTGCCGATACTATGTGTGAAATACTTGCCGTAAGAAATTAATATTATTATTCGTATATAATCATTATTATATAATATATATAAAATATTAATTATAATTATAGTTTGAAGCTGATAGAAGAGCTATCATTATAACTATTAATTCATTTGGAACTGAATTGGGTAAAGATGATCGTGCTAAATTATATCCACGCTGTGGACGTTTGAATCCGGATGGATTGGCTGCATTAGCAAGAGCCGATGATTACGAACAAGTGAAAGCTGTGGCTGAGTACTATGCAGTAAGTTAAAAGAGAATATTTTTTTTTTAATTATATTGTTACGACATAGTTGCATATTTACGTTATGCAATATTTCTAATATTTGTAACGTAATATTGATATTTTGTATTAATTATACAGGAATATAGCGCCTTATTTGAAGGAGCAGGTAATAATCCTGGCGACAAAACTTTGGAAGATAAATTCTTTGAACATGAAGTAAGTTAACTGTCAATTGATCTAAAACAAATATAAAACTGCTTTTGTTATTATTTAGTTTCATTAATCTTCTCTATTAATATTTTATATTATAGGTTCGTTTAAATGTTCATGCATTCCTTCAACAATTCCATTTTGGAGTATTCTACAGTTATTTAAAATTAAAAGAACAAGAATGTCGTAACATTGTTTGGATAGCTGAATGCGTTGCACAAAAGCATCGCGCTAAAATCGACAATTACATTCCAATATTTTAATTGTATCTTGTTTTGTTTAAATCAATTACATATTTTAACTAAAATCATATATATATATATATATATATATATGTATATATATGTATATATATGTTAATACAACAATGAATTTCTTTCTACCTGCTCCTTGTTGTATTTAAGTATTTAATGTATATGAGCATATATATAAAAAAAAAAGAAAAAATAAAAAGAAGAAAGTTACCTATATTGTTGTGTAGAAAATAAAGAATATAATGTACAAGAAACTGCCAAGAAGAAGAAAAGTGTATAATACTGATCCACTGGTTAAGATGTATCGTCTAAATTGTTCCATGTATTTTCTTCCAAAATCACCAAAATTTTCATATATATACATATACATATATATATATATATATATGGAAATGATGCGGATGAAATTGTGTACATAGTGTATTTTATTGCAATATGCAGTGTAATCCATTGTAGCATATAGTATTATTTTATGTTATGCTTTATATCATAATGTAGTAATGTAGTAGTAATAATAATAATAAAGTAATAATAATATTAATAAAAAATAAAGTTACCCTACATTCTACATGATATAATACAAATGTTTATGTCTTGCGTTATGTACCTGTAGACATCAAAGTTAATAAACACATTATAGAGAAATAAATTTAAAAATGTACAATTGTAAAAAGTTCGTTTTGTTTGTTTGTTTAATCTTTCTTTCTTTACCCCCTAAAGTGTGTTTGCAAAAAGTTTCATTTGTATTTTTTCTATTTATCCACAATACGTCGTAACAATGTAATATTGTTAACAATATTAATGTAAAGAGGCAAAAGATATGTGTTGGTCATTTATACCCATTATCAATGCATGCAATACGTTGTTCATTCTTATAACAAAATTCACTTTTGCATGATCGAAAAATGGATAAGCACATGATTTAAATAATATTATATTTAGTTTTTTTTTTTCTTTTTTTGTCTTAGAAAACATCGTAAACAACTTATTTTCTAATAATTTGGTCACTTTCACATTGCATTCGATCACCATCCATTTCTCTACTTCTTATAATGTTTGTTTCTTCGTTCTTTGAATTCGTATTACATACGACGGGAGGTACTGTAACATTATTAATGTGTTTAAGAGTACCGGGAGATAGAGGCACTGGTGTACAAATTGTATTTTTAATAGCATTATTAACCATATTTGGTGGCGGATAAGTTGCTAAACTTTTCAAACCAATTACTTCTGGATTTTCTTTCCAAAAGCGATCACCAATAATATCATCAACCAATGGTACAATAAGAGGCTTTAATCTTCCTATATTATCTGGTACAAGTTTACGTAAAAGCGTAGTGCCTTTTCGAAATATTGCAGGCTCGTTATTATAATTTATTCCAAATTCTTGGAAAAGTAATTCATTTTTGTGCGATGCTAGAGTACCTCTAAGTTTTTCTTCTGCCTACAAAAAGATATACAATATTAAATATTACAAAACACAGAATAAATGATATCATCCAAAAAATTAATGTACAAATAAAAAAAAGAATTATACCTGATTTGGAGATAATTTTCCTTTAAGGACAAGATTCCAGAAACACGTATTATATAAATTATTAACATGAACATCTGCCTGACGCCAAGCCAAATAATCTCTTAAATTTTTATCAGTTGGATATAAGACAACGCGTGCATCAAAGCATGGCGGATAATAAAGATCTCTACCTCTGAAAAATCGTTGCCAATGAAACACGTAAGATGAAGTAAATAAAGAATTCACATTGGACATGAGCTTGGATGCTGAAATATCAAACATCAGTGTGTTAATATACACAAATAAATATAATAGTATAGAAAATTACAAAGTATTATATTTACAAAAAAAAAAGAAAAAAGAAAATAGAAACCAAACAAACGAAGAATAAAATAAAATAAAATAAAAATTAAAAAAAAGAAAAGAAAAATACGTTTTTTTTTTAAAAACCCCTAAACGCAAAAAGGGTTAATTGCATAAATAGAAAATACAAACCTCTGCGTTTATAAAGTTGCGTGTCTTTACGAAATACAAAGGAATACTCGTCGCTTTGTCCGAAACCTAATATTATTTCTTTAAAATCTTCCATAACAGATATAGCGGCACGATTCATCAGTTCCAATGCGCCAAGATCGTTCGGCTTGGCAAATTGATGAGCGTCGGCAAATTTGGAAAAATTCCTACCGTCTATTCTAACCACAATCCAACAATTTGGCAAGCAATTATCATCTCGTTCAAATTCTTTAACATATTCAAATTTACTTTTAGCCATTGCTGTCAAACTTATGCGCCGGGATATGGCCACTTGTTTGCTCCAGCTAATGATTTTGAATAATCCACCACTTCTCGTCATTCATACGCGTTTCGAACCGTTGCACCGGGCTTATAGAAGTACCCGCCGCTATCCTACTTTACTTTCTTCGATTGTACAAGCTTAAGATCATTCGCACGCTCATTCGGTCGACCGTATTTGTAACTGTGTGTGTGTGTGTATGTGTGTTCGGAAGAAAATTTCATCAACTAAATCATTCGTGCTCCCTTACTTTTAACTTTCGATCGAGATACGAAAAATTTTTTTTTTCTTTTCTTTTCTTCCACTAATACTGCTGCTGCTGCTGCTGCTGCTACTACTACTGCTACTGTTACTGCTACAGCTACTGCTGCTATTGTTGCTGCTGCTGTTGCCGTTGCTATTGCTATTGCTATTACTATTACTATTACTATTAATATTGTTATTGCTATTGCTATTGCTATTTTTATTTCTATTTCTATTTTTATTGCTATTGCTATTGCTATTGCTATTTTATTCTTCTTCAAATTTTTCTTCAATTTAAAAAAATACACCTCTAACGTATATTTTTCTTCCTCTTCCCTACGATCGACGTGTTACGAAGTTCTGTATCCGTCAACATCCACCAATCGTGCATGTGACATATCCACGTGCACTTTTATTGGTTAAGTAAATAATAAATTTTCTTTTCTTTTCTTTTTTTTTTACAAAACTATTATTGTTCTTCGCTTGCGACAATAAAAAAAAATTTGAAAAAAAAAAAAAACAGTTAATAAAAGAAAAAAAAATATCTACGTAAACACGCGTTCGCGTTGAGCTTAATGTTTAGTGCATAACAACAACAACAATATAGAAGAAATTAAAAATTAATCTTCCTTTTTATATATTTCTACATAAAAGACTGATAAATGTTGCGTCTATATTTTTTGTTTATTAGTAACAATAATTATTATTAATATTAATATCGTTTTATTATGCATATAATATTGATTCAATATGGATTTACATGAAAAGTATATGCAATTTTCTACCCACGATTTATATATATTAGAAGTCATAGATACATCTTTTAAAAATGATCCCTTTACACGTTTGCATAGTTTGGTAAAATTTTATAACGATGAATTAATCAAATTTCCTTTGGATATTAAAAAATTGAAAACTTTTCATGACATATTGTGTTATGAGTATCAAATTAAATTTAATTCCAGAGATACGTATAAATATAAACAGTCGGATGATATTTCTATTGAAAATATTTTTAATGTTTTTTTTCATAAAAATCAATGGCATACTATGTCAGAGGTATTGATTCTATATGATATTTTGTTATTGCAAATGGTTTTGTATTGTGATGTTAAATCTATTAAAATGAAATTGGAACAATTCAGAAATTTAAGAGAATTGTATCTTAATCACAGCGATGAAACAAGAGAGTTGTATATAAAAGTATTGGAATGTTTTTTAGAAACATTGAATCTGCACTGTTATATTTTTAATGCCAACAAATGTAAACAGTGCGAAGAGTTTGTTTCATTGTACATAGATGATATAAAATATTTTTTAACTACGAAAGATAATATACAATGGAAATTGATAGCGTCAATTTTACCTAAACTAAATAATACGTTTGATAATAATAATATAATATTTCTAGTTTGGGATCTTTTCTCAAGCGAATTGGAAGATCTTCAAGATTTGCTCATATCTCTCAATACACTCGTAGATTATTATTTTAAACTAGATAATAATTCTCTTCGTGATTTATACATCGATCTGTATTCCAAAGATAGATTTTGGTTAGTAATAACAAAAGGATTAAATTCTGATATAGAACAACATCGGAAGTGGGCATGGTTTTTATTAAAGAAAGTGATTCATTTTATGAGCAACGCTAAGTTTGAGAATTTAGATATAAATAAAAGTGTGTTAGTTCCTTTCCTTTGCCATACTTGTTCCGAAGATATAAAACAAAGAAATAAGGAGGAATTCTTGTTGACCTTAGAAGCATTGGAAGAAATACAAATTCATTTAGTATTACCTGCCTTTACTTATTTATCCAGTTTGATAAAAAGCAACGAAATATGCAAAAACTGCTTTGATATTGCATGGTTGAGATGTATCTTTACAAGAATATTAGAGAACAATAATAATACTATAGTCAAACAGGGGATATTATACATTTGCAAAGTTGATGTAATGATGTACGATGAACAGTTTCTTGAACTTTTTGTAAATGTTTTAAATAACACTTTTTTGTATGAAATGGAACCTAATGAAAATGAATCAAAAGTAGTAAAGGAACTAACAAAATTACTTAGCCGCGTAACTGAATCTTATGATGATTCTATTGTAAAGAAATTTTTGTTTCACGTTAGTCTAATTAATTGGAGTCCTATACCGATATTTTGTGTTACATATGCTCTTTCTAACGTTTTTAAAAGTAATCAATCTTGCATTAAATTGGAAGAAAATGATTTTATCGCTATTAAATCATTGGCATCGTTAAATTTGAATAAAAATTCACTTATTCTACGAACCGCATCTCAAATTAATATTATTAAGATAATATCTTTTTCTAATGTTATGGTAAATGATTTAATATTACTTTCAAATATTCTGTACACTTTTACCTCTGACGAAACTTTTAAAAAAGACTCGGATACTTGGAAAATAATTGTTAAATGGTTACCTAAAGCAATTACAAACACTATTGCTTCAAATTTTGTTTATGATAGCTTAAAACAATGCCTGCAAAAAGATAAATCATTTGATGTTGAAATTAAAGTGCTTGTACTCATGATTAGCCTCCTGTACGACGCTAAATTAATATTTCATACACCATCATGCACTACTTTACAACTATTAAAAGTCACATTCGATAGCTTGATAAAATCTGATTTAAGGCCGTATTCTAATCTTCGAATAAATATTAAAGTACTCAAATTAATGTCGTATTTGCTTAAGGAAAACTGTAATATTATCACACAAATGTTGTTTAACTATGGCAATATTATCATGATAAATATAATTAGATATATCAAAAAGGTATCTACCATCCTATCTTATGAAGAATTGGATGAATTTTTAAATATGATTACAACGTTTTTGAATAACAAAGATTTAATATTTCCTAAAGAAACAATGAGGTCGCTCGCAGTTAATTTATATGTTCTAGTACTTGAAAATATATATGTTGTACAAGGTTTGGAATATTTATCCATATTACATATCCTCCTTCTCTGCGAAAGTTTAAATATTTTAACATTTTCAAAAGATATTTACGAATTCTGCATAAAAAATATAAACAAATTTCAAATATTTAACAAGGAATCTAGTCATACAGAAAATGAAAAAGGAAAGATTATGTCACGTTATTTGTTTCTTATGACTAAATTAATACATAACTACCTTCAACAATTTCCAACTAATACATGGAAAATAGATTGGTATGAGATAATATCGAATTTACTTGAATTAGAAGGTATTGATATTATTCCTTCAGTAGCAATATTATTAAAATTAATCGTCGAAGAGGATGGACTATCACGTTCAGAAGATATTACAAATTTCACATCGATCGTTCAATTATGTTGGAAAATTACATTTGAACATAAAAAAAATAGCATTTTCTCGGTGGCTATTAAAAATCTTCTAACAGTTATAATTAATTCTAAATTTTTGAATTTACCAGACATTGCGACTATTACAAATTCAGTAAGATATAATACATATAAAAAGAGATTTTGTTATCGATTTGTTGTATTCTTACATATTTAAATTATATTTTAGTTATTAAATCAATTGATTGAAGAAAGCGACCACATACCTAATTTAAAAAAAATCTTGTTAAGTCAAATGGAATCGTTAGATATTAGTGATACAATCTTTGATAAAATAAATGTTGATAAATTATTATTTGCATGCCTTCTCCATGGCTATGCTAAACAAGATAAAAAGATTGAGAATCAAATATATTTGTTTATAAGAAAAGATTTTCAAGATTTGTATAAACTTCATTCGTTTAACATGTAAGGGATTATGTATTAATATTTAAACAAAAAAGAATATTAAGGACTCTATATTATTCAATTATATATTTTATTTTTTTATTTTAATAGCGAATGTAATATTGATGCAACCGTGAAGGCACACGCAGTAATATTACTTCACAGAATAATTACAGAAAAACCTAAATATGCATTGATATTTTGGCAATTGGTTTCTGAAGAATTTGAAAAATATAACAATAAAAGATACTTCAAAGATTCTTATTTGCATAAAATAAAGCATAGACTGATGCAAATATTATTGATATTAGAGCCGCTACTTAGCATGGTAATAAAAATTAGAGCTTATTTTCATATAAATTCAATCATTTCCTGTATATCAAATAAAAGAATTTTAATATGCAAGTAATCATATTTTTTTATAGGAAAATATTCAATCAGTTCAAGAACTAATGTGTAATTTAATTTTGTTAGAAAGTAATCAGCATAGTGTACGTCTGATGCAAGAATGGTTATTAATTCGGATATTTGTAAAATATACTGATTTACATAATAAATTATGGGAATTCTTTGAAGAGGTATTGTAAAGTAATATTACAATTAAATTTATCATCATTAATTCTCTTACAATTTATATGCAGAGTCTCTCGAAACGCCCTGGATGTACAAGTTCGATTGCAACTGTGATATATCATGTCTCTCTATTTCTTTCTGGACAAGCTCAATGCGATTTTCTTACGCGGGCAATGCCATACATTGCATGCTGCTGCTTAGGCCAACATTATACTATGCGTCTGTACAATCAGGTAAGTTTAACGTAATAGAACTATGGGATTATGATATTAAAAAATTACGAGCTTTTTATTTTATTATGTCAAACTAGGTGATTCTGGTTAAATTATATGAACTATCAAAATGTTCTAATTTTGACAACATTCTATCAGAATATTCAGGAGCATATAATGCAGCAGTTAGAAGTTTACAACAAGGAAAGTTGATGGAAGGTTCATTACAATTACAGAATGATTTTTATTTTTCTGCTTTTCATCCAATAGACGATTATAGTTTACAGGTAAATCCTATTGTATTGTTAAATATTTAATATATTTTATTCATTAATATATAATATTGTTGTATTCAAGTAATCATATAACATTTTTAGACTATCTATTTTGAGATACCAAGATTGTCCACCATCTATATAGATGAGTGGATTCCACTTTATTTATTTGAAGATTTAAATTTTAAAGAATATAATAATCATCCTTTACGTTTAAGAAATTTAAATAACAAATTAACTGAATCTAAAGTACCTCTACATTTAATTAAATCCGATTCATGTAAGTCAAAGTCATATATACACATACGATAATCGTTGCATATAAAAAAATTTGCAAAGAAAAATGTTTTGTAGGTAACAAGGAAATATCTCTAGTTAGTACAAATTCTGATTGTGATTTACAAAAAAAAATCATCCCTTTTAAGTTAGTTAGTTCTTATGAAAGTGATAGTTCATTGACATTACTGCAACATCCTTTGTCCCATTTAAAAAATGAAGGCATTATAATTGTTGCATCTCTGATTGATCGTCCTGTAAATCTAGGAGGTCTTGTAAGAACGTGTGAAGTATTTGGTGTTAAAGAATTAATTATTGGAAATATACAGCAAACGAAAGATCCCAAATTTAAAAATCTCTGCGTGTCTGCCGATAAATGGATAAATATTAAAGAGGTACTTCAATTTATTTAATGTGTTGAACACACCATGCTAGTTTCTATAGACCAGTCTTAGACTTTTCATCCAGGTTACATTGGTCACTAATGGTCTATGTTTTTATAAAGCTGACAGATTGTGGCTTAAGCGGAAAACTCAACAAAAGAAGCTTGGCATTTAACTTATAAAATATAGCATGTTTCTTTTTTTCTAGAAAATATGTATAATTAATTTTCATTTTTAAAACAATAGGTAAGGCCTCATCAATTACCTGAATATCTCTTAACAGAAAATAATAAGGGTTGGAATTTGGTAGGACTTGAACAAACTGTTAACAGCACTAATCTTTTGAACATGCAATTTAAAAAGAAGACAATACTTGTTTTAGGGTAAGTAAGAATCAATTTATCCATGATAACTTTATTTAACGAATAATAAATTTTCTGTAGAAACGAAAAGAGCGGTATACCACCTAATATAATATCCCTTCTTGATGTTTGCGTGGAAATACCTCAAATAGGCATCATACGGTCATTAAATGTTCATGTTAGCGGAGCAATGTGTATATGGGAATATGCAAAACAACATATATTTAATTCAAACTTGTGATTGTAAGAATCGATTTGTTTTTATAAAAGTTTATGTATTTCTAGAATAGTGTAAGTCTCGCGAGAATGATAGTTTAATAATAAAGGATGATAATAATGATAATAAAAGAAAAAAATAAATATATATATAAAAATTAAAATAACAATATGATATACAAACTCATATATATTATGTCAAATTTAATAAATGAAATCCATTAATTAAATTATCTTTTCCATTATTATATATTTATGACGTTAATGATCTATACATAATTATCTAAATGTAGATAATAGTAACTGTAGCTTACACATCATATCCAACAATATGTCGTTTTCCAATACATTCACCTACATAAAACCAACAATATACTTCTATAGCGACTAAAGTATTAAGCCAAGCTTCGCGCACAGTTAATTCTTTATAACGACCAGTTTTGGCAGCATTAATAATATCCACAATGCTCTTTTTCACTGCGGGCAATTCAGATAGTTTTGGTGGCATTAATTCAACTTTAGCATAGGCTTGAAAAACTTTTAGTTTTGGTATTGCCTGAGTTATAAAACCTATAAAAAATAATTAATATCAAATATTTTATCTTGTATTAAGTTTTTTGTTTTAATTTAAAACTATTGTAACTTTTGAGACGTGACTTTCAACATTTAAATTATAACATAATCTTTTATCACAATTTGTATTTACATTTATGACACTTATTGTAATCGGATGAAATCTTGCGAAATTATAAAATATTAGAAATTAAAGAATATTTATATATATATAACAAATTAATATTCATGAAATGTGACAACAAATGACAGTTATATAATAATTAATGGTCGAATTATAATACACAGAATATGTGTGAACGAAAGACTGATTTTTGTTTGTTAGTAAAAAATTGTTCAAAAAAATTACATACTTCTTGATAATGAAATTACTTTTCCTGGTAATTGGGCCATTTTTTATTTTATATTATCCCCTTTACAAGTATCACGCAGTTTATTAATTCGTATCTAGTTCGTTTCCTCCTGACAATTTCTTCTTCCCTCATATAGCCATGACCCTTCTGAACGATTTTAAATCGAAATCTTACCCTTGTAAATGCGACCATCGACATAAGTTTTTCATCCTTATAATCGATTTTCATGTACACAAGTACGCAAATAACTACCAATGAAATTATAAGATATCAAAATAATCACACATGATTAGTCAACCTCGATGATTGGATGTTTAAAAAAATCGAGTGTTTCCATTGGAAGTTGAAGTCAACGTTCTTATTGGTTACAAATTCAAGATCAAGAATTTTCGGAAGAATTAAGAAATAAACTTATTTCAACCAAAACGTGCTTCGTGTTTGTATCATTGTGCTTTGTGTACATTGTACTGTGTAATTAAATTCATTTTTTATAGTCTTTATTCATGTACGTCTGTTTTATTATAATTTGTTTCTGGAATTGAATCGCTATATTAATAAATAAATAAATCAACCAAAAAATTGTATAAAAAAAAAAAATAGTATAACAATGTTAACACCTCAATTTGAACTTTCTCAAACCGATGATGAAGTTACGATTATTATTCATGCACCTTATGCCGATATTAAAGATACACAGATCGAAGCCGAAGGAGATGATTTTAGATTTTATGCCATTCCATATTACCTTAGGTAAAATAAATGAAATTCATTAAGTTTTTCTTTTATTGTTTACTCAATCTAACAGATAACATTTTATTTTTCTTTCTTACACGTGTGCATTATTTTATTTACAGATTAAAATTACCTGGAGAAATAGAAGAAACTTCTACATCCTCTGGAAGATATGAATGCGATAAAGGTGATTTTATTTTGAAATTTTCTAAAGTTAACAAAGGTGAATTTTTTCCTAATTTAGATATGATAACTACATTATTGTTACCATCGAAATCTAAACATTCAATTGCCCCAAAAATTGAAGTGATTGGTATGTTATTAAATCAAGCTTTACTTTATATAAAAATATTATGGATAAATATTATACTAAAGTTAATAAATGAAAACCTTTTCTTCTCGATTCAAAATAGGCAATCCTGCTAACTTTGATCAAATAGATAAGAATTTGGATGAAGATGATAAAAAAGAGGATGATAAAAAAGAGGATGATAAAGATGAGGATGATAAAAAAGAGGATGATAAAGATGAAGATGATATAGAAGCAGCTAAAAACTGGTATTATCCTCAAGGAATAGAACCAAAGGGATTATTACCATTCCATCTTCCCAAGTATGGATTTACTAATAAAGTTTATGGCGCATTATATACTTTCGAGGTACGTTAATATGATTTCTATTAACACATTGTTGACCAGCAGTATTTCTCAGTTTATTTCATGTTTTATAAATAATTAATTTATAGCCAGCTTGGATTAAAGAAGTCATTGATTTACCCACTCCTGATGAAGTTCATGAAACTAATCGTCAATATCTTCGGGAAACAACAGAATCAAAAGACTTTGATGAAGATCATTACATGGCTGATTTTGTGGAGCCTGGTTATTTAGAATCTTATATTTTGTTTACACCAGTATGGTATAAATTAAAAAAAGAAGATATTAAATTTAATAGAAGTGAAATCTACATATTGAAGGAACTTCCAAACAAGCATTATTTATTAGATGATAAAGAAACTAATTCGAAACTTTTAAGTTTAGTTGATATTTTATACGGAAGTTGTTACAATCATAGAACAACGTTTGGTGAAAATACCGTCGAAAGCGGATGGACGATTAACAAGCTTAGCTCAACTTTGTCTTGGTTTCAAGTATGTTTTTTACTACTCTGTTTTTTTTCTTTTATTATTTATTAATTTTTACAATCGATTGTATTTCTTTATTCATAACTTTTTATAAAATATTATTATTAGGATTTTGATACTATGGACGAAGTTATAAAAGCATGTATCAGAAGATCACTTTGTTATCCTTTAGTAAGGAACTGGAGATTATCCGTAGAAGTGTTGGAAGATGTTAAGCAAGTCATCAAATTAGGTTTGTTAATAAATCCTAATATATACTTTAAATAATATTTGAATATTTTATATTAAAAATGATAATATTTTTATTATATATCAACACAGGAAAGAAATATATTATAAAGCTATTTTGCGAGATATATAGGTTATTTAATAAATCTTATGAGCCACGATATTTGCTTAATCAGTTGTATATCAAGGATTACATCATTTGGTTGCAAACTATTCCTGATTCTTTAATAGATATGCTTATTTCTTCGTTAAATAACGTAAGTTTACTATTATTATACTTAAAACGTTTAACCCATTTGCATCATAAGCGCATATATGTGTGTGCATTTTGTCTGGCAACTATCATCAAAGTGTATATTAAGTGTAAGAGGTAATTAGATCTACAAAACGCAGACGTTTTATTTTCATTTAAATACAGTAAAAAAGAAAATATTGGTCATAAGAACGAATTTTCCACTTTTTCGTGTGATGTAAATGGGTTAATAGAAATATTATATATGGATTAATAAATTTTATTTTGTGTTTCTTTGATTAAAGGTATATCCAGATAAAGAAAGTATTAATTTGGGAATAGTAGAATTAGAAACGGCAATAAACTGTACTATTGAAGAAAACGACGTTATAGAAAATATGGTATCCAGTATAACGAATCAAACACAAAACTTAGACCTTAATAATTCATCGACTGACAAAGAAGAGTAATTAAATGCCATTATTAAATATATTATAATTAAATACAAAATAACAAAAGAGATAGTTGATACGTTTTATTATATAATATAAAATATATAATATATGAATATTATTTTGCAGATCATCATCCACCGACAGTTCCTCCTCTTCCACCGATAGTAGTAGTAGTAGTAGTAGTAGTAGTAGTAGTAGTGACTCAGAAAGTGATTATGATTGTACTACAAAAGATTGCACGTGTAATATTTTAGATTCGGATGACATTGAGACAGAATAAATTTTTTTCATGTGCAGTATGAACGTTATTTTAAACTATCTGTTCCTAATACTAGTTATAATATAGTTTTATATAAATTGTCAAATTTACACGAATTATTTCCATTTATATTTACTTGTAAACGAAATCGATGTCTTCATACAAATTTTTTATTACGTAAAGTATAATAGAATAAAATAATGAATAAAATTAAGAAATACTTTTTTTTTATTTCATCCACGTTATGAGGTCCGATTTTTTGTTATATTGCTAGGCTTATTTATACGAGTAAGGATAAGTAGGGACTTATTAAATAGTTTCATTTAAAACGATACTACATATTATTTACGTAATATACATGTATTTTCTTTTTTAAAAAAATTATTTCAAAATGTATATATTTAGCTTATAATCATACTAAACAAAAAAAAATTATCTTTAATAACACGATTTTTATACAAAAATTTCTGTATATGTGTAAATTTATTTCTATTTTTATTTATTTATTTATTTATACGATATACTAAATTATCTTCATTCATTTAACAAATATACTTGATATATTAGTAGGAGTTCTTCATTTATTCAGAAGCGACGAGATGCCGAGACATTAAACGTAATAGATAGAGATTTTTTATATTTAGGTGTGGAACAGAGGCTCCCTTGTTCTCGCGTATTTCTAAACTCTCCGATTATTCTACGTTAGTTCGTCGAAGTATTTACATAGTAAAGTATCAGTCAGAGTTATGTGTTAAATATTTCGTATTTTATTTTTTGTTTTATCATGAATCGTGGTGATTTTTGTTTATCTACTTCATCATTACATTTATATATTCTTCTAATCCTATTATAGAATATATAATTTTTGATAATTATATTGTTAATATATAAAACTAAAGAAAAAAAATTATAATTAGAGAGTGTATACGTATTGTAAAAAATGTTAATATCACATTGGAAATTATTTCTATTAATCAATGCAGCTTCTTTTATCTTTGCAAAGTATTCCAACTTAAGTAAATTGCGATTAAATAATACTTTCAAGATTCGTACCACCGATGAAATTGATTTAACATCAACAATTTGGAATTATGCCAAGGAGGATTATAATAGCAATCAATATCTACATAATAGTTTAGAAAATGATAGCAAAATGATACGACGAAAAGCGGACTTGTTGTCGCATCTTTTAAAGATCCATATAGATAGTTTGAGAAACGAAACCAATGAGGTAAAAACAGCAAATGATTTAAATTAATCTTGTGTTTCTAAGAATACAAATAACCATTTCACTTTTGCCAGGTAGAACTCGTATTTCTCGTGGATGCATCTGGTTCGATTGGTCTGCAAAACTTCCGTAGCGAGCTTAATTTTGTGAAGAAACTTTTATCTGAATTTACGGTAGAACCCTTGACGACAAGAGTTGCTATCGTCACTTTTGGAGGAAGAAGAAATATTAATCGTAACGTTGATCAAATATCTACAACTGGAAGAGACAATCACAAATGTTATTTACTTAACAAACAACTTAATAACATCAGTTACACTGGCGGTGGAACATATACGCGTGGTGCTCTTTTCGAAGCTCTTGTTAGTAATCTGAAACATTAATGATATTCATTGTGAGAAATTTATCATTTAAAAAAAAATTAATATTCTCTAAAATACGATTATTTGTAATAGGATATTCTTGAAAAAGGTCGGAAAACGGCGAAAAAGGTAATATTTCTCATAACCGATGGCTTCAGCAACGGTGGAGATCCACGTCCTATTGCTGATCTATTGAAGAATGCTGGTGTCATTATATTTACATTTGGAATACGTACTGGTAATGTTAAAGAACTTCACAACATTGCTAGTAATCCAGAATACACACACAGTTACTTTTTGGATAGTTTTGTTGAATTCGAAGCGTTGGCACGACGTGCTTTGCATCATGGTGAGAATTAAAGTATATTACTTATCAGGAATATGATTAATTGCAATATAATGATCATTTGTGTAGACTTGAAAACGGGAAAGTATGTGCCTATGGCAGTCAGCAGTGATTGCGATATTTTATGTATGAACAATGAAATGTACAAAGTTAGAGAAACTAATTGTTGCGATGATATAGCAACTTGTTCTTGTGGTGTAACAACCGGTCATTACGCTTGTATTTGCCCAGTTGGATTTTTTGGCTCTGGTTTTAAAGGTTCTTGCCAACGTTAGTATTATTCTTTTAATTTTTATTAATATTGTTTTAACAATAATATTTTTTATAATTATTAATTTTGTATAGCATGTCCAAATGGAACTTACGCTTCTGGCTATATTTCTGGAGATTCAACGTCTATCTGTCTACCTTGTCCAGATGTTAATCATATAACTATGAAAGTTCCTGCTATTACAGTAGAAGATTGTATTTGTGCTTTTGGATTCACTACCGATGGGAGAAAATGTGAAGGTAATTGTAAAACTATATTCAACATATATAATATTTATCTTTTGTAAGAGAAATTTTCTAGGAATAGACAAAATTTAATATTTATTGAATCAAGCTTTTTCCAGGTGCAAGCATTGGAATATTTCCCTGTAGCAAAGTTTTAGTTTTCATAGGATAGGCTCTATCGATTGTATAGGATCCGTATTTTTCTAATCGAAATTGTGGTTTCATTGCAAGCCAACCATACTAACAAAAATATATAATTAAGATATAAAAATAATATAAATTAAATATTTAAGTTGATTTAAAACGATCGTACTTCGCGATTGCTCGTTTCTGGTGTAGGTAAGCAAGATCTTTCATCTTTGATAGATAAATCATCGGTAACTGCAACGTGTTTTTTCTCGCATAACTCTGTCATTTCCTTGTTTACATTTCTATCAAATAATTATTGATAAAAATAACAACTCTACATACACATTGATCTTAATTAGAATTATTTTCGTACTCGTATTCATCCAGCAAAGGGCCATACGTTTGAAACCACATCATTTGCATTGCTCTTGTCTTCTTTATTTCTTCCTTTAAATTTCGAACTGCAGCAACGAAATCGCGAGGCTTATTATCTCGTGGATCCATCGTTGAGATTTAATTAGTTTCTATCAAGCAAAGATAATGGAATTAATTATTATTTAGAAAACAAATGAAAATTATTGTACTTTTATTCACACACATTGTACATATACTTTCTTCTTTTTTAGTCATAACGTGTCCAAAATTAAAAGTACCTGAGAATGGATATCTGGTGAAAGCAAATGCTTGTAGCAACGTGGTGAACGCTGCTTGTGGTATAAGATGTAAAATAGGATTTCAATTGACTGGGGATAGCATTCGTCTTTGTGGAAAGAATGGGATTTGGTCTGGTAATGAGGCACAGTGTTCATGTAAGTTTAATAATTATCATGTCAATGAATTAATCTTAAAGGATGTCTAATTAACATGCTAAAGAGAAAGTATTTAACAGTAAAGACTTGCCCAGCATTAAAAGCACCTCAACATGGACGTGTTCGTTGTCAACATGATGACATTTATCAAGATAGATTGAAAGAAGATTTAACTTCGTATCCCATTGATACACGGTGCCAATTTAGATGTGATCTTGGATATCAATTGAGAGGAAGTAAAGTTAGAAATTGTTTGCCCCTTTCGCGTTGGGATGGTCTGGAAACAACTTGCAAACCGATTAAATGTGAACCCTTAAAAAAATTAGCAAATGGTATTATCTTTCCTACGAATTGCACTGGTCCTGAAAAATTATCCTTCACTATGAACTGTACTATATCGTGCAAAAAAGGATACAAATTGGAAGGACCGCGAATTAGATCCTGCGGTGGTCGTGCTGGTGTTTGGTCACAACGTCGTACCATCAATCGTTGCGTAGGTCTGTATCATTAATAAATTAATTACTTAGTTTTTTTTATTAAATTATTTTATGTTTTTAGACAACACTCCACCAGTTATCACCTGTCCTCCTTCTATAACTATCGAAAATTTGCCAAGTAAAAATTATGCCTATGTTAATTGGACAGTACCAGAAGCTATCGATAACGACAGTGACTCTGTTGCTGTTTGGAGCAAACCACACGTTGTTCTTCCACGAAAAATGAAAATTGGTACTCGTAATATCGTTTATATAGCCCAAGATGCGAGTAGGAATAAAGCAAGATGTAAATTTCAAGTCAAAGTGATCGGTAAGTTGAAGAGAGAATCTATGCCTTGTAATGAAAATTAATTTATTTATTTGATAATATTTTTGATTATTAAAGACAAAGAACCACCGATGGTTGAGAATTGTATAGATCCTCCAATAATACTTACTGATCGTGAAACTGGAGCAATTAATGTCAGCTGGAACGAGCCAGGATTTTACGACAATTCAAAATTATTGATACGAATTAAACAAAGTCATATTCCTGAGTATAATAAGTTTCCAATTGGTAAAACACAAATCGTATACAACGCTACCGATATGTATGGAAATACTGCTAATTGTATATTAAATATCACTGTTAAAGGTAAAAACAAGATAATTAAATATTTTATTTTAATATTAAATTTTCTATTATTAAACTGCTTTTATATATTTTTAAACATTGTTTCAGATGTATGCAAGAATATTACTGTATCTTCAAATAAGCGCATAAATTGTTTGTACAATGCAAATCAAACGTCACAGTGCACGACTGTCTGCAATGAAGGGTATGAACTGGTGCAAGAAACAACTTATCTTGGTATTGCGAACGAGGATATGCAATTTAAATGTAACAAAGAAAATGGAACTTCAAATGATTATGTTATATCTGATTGCTTGGGTCGGTATATACAATATTTTATTTTATTTAAAATATACTAGTTAATTTTTAATTTCACAGAATCTGAACAACTAGAAACCGTATTTGTAGAAGGAAATATAGCTCTCGAGGGCGATACTAAATCGTTTTGTAATAACTCAACAAATCTACGGGAAGTGAGCACATCTAAGTATATAACGCGTTTAACAAATTTCTAGTTAAACTTATTGATTATTATTTCATTGACATGTGTAGTTAACCAATCGCATTACCGAAGACTTAAGATCAAAGCTAATTGATATCTGCAATAACGATGTTGAATGTAATCTCGTAAGCTTTGATCCTGAATGTGAAGACGACAATTTTACAACGAAAAATTTGTATTCGAATTTGGTAAGGGTTAAACGGGATCATCAAAAAAATGAGGATAAATTAAAGAGGAAGAGAGATAAGATTGAAATTAAATTCAAATTCGTTGGTACGTATAAACATTTTCAATAAATTGATCACCTTATGAAATATTCTAATATTATTGATTATATATAGGAAAAATAATAAAAGAAAATCGGGACAATCCAAAAAAAGGATTGCAAGAGTTAAGAGAAAGAATTGAATTGATGACACGTTCTGGAAAACTTGATTTATTAAATAATAAAACTAACCAAGAGATAGCTAAACTTGCACTTAATTTGCATATTGTATTTGGAGAGATACAAGATTTGTGTAAACCTGGAAGTTTATCTAGAAAACATACTTGCAGTGAGAGAAACATATCTTTTTATTCTTAAATATATTAAAAAAAAATCAATATATACACTCTAATTATTTTAATTTATTATACGTTTTACAATTTATTTATTTTTTTCCAGTTAAATGTCCTTTAGGTACTTTTCACGATACTTCTGCAAAACAATGTCGATCGTGTCCTTTTGGAGAATATCAAGATGCAGCTGGATCTATACAATGCAAACAATGTCCTGAAAATACTAATACTAGAAGAATGCGTACGAAATCATTACAAGATTGCATATGTAAGAGTATAATTAATATGAGAGAAAGAAAGAGTATATAAATGTTATATTAAATATTTATAAATAATATTATATATTTTTTAAGCTGTTTGCCAGCCAGGATATTTTTCTAAACGTAGACATCGTGGATCTGTTATATCTATAGAACCTTGCATGTCTTGTACTTTTGGTTTTTATCAACCAAAATATGGTCAAATTACATGTCTATCATGTCCTAGCAATACAACTACACAAAATCGTGGTTCTGTAGATATAAACGAATGCATAAATATTGATGCAACAAGAAATGATATTTGTTATACAAAGCCTTGTTTGAACGATGGTCAGTGTTTAGAAAAAGAAGACGATGATTTCAGTTGCGAATGTCGTGATTATTATGTTGGTAAGAATATAAATGTCCATCGTCTGAATTTTCATTTAATAAAAATTTTTAACAATAATGTCTTTTTTTTTCAGGCACGCAATGTGAGATATTTCAAAATCCATGTAAATCTTCACCATGCTTAAACGAAGGATTATGCATTGCAAATGAAACCAATAAAGAAATGCCGTATTATTGCTCTTGCAAAAGTTCTTACACTGGAACGAACTGCGAGGTAAAAAAAATTGATTATTGATACTTTGACTGCCACGTTGCCATAGTAGTCATAGGTGATCGGAAAGTTTCAACTACTTATATTGTAAAAGTTGAATGAAAATTTATAGTTAATGCATTTTTAACATTGCTGCTAATTAGAATATATTTTGAAATAAAAAGTGCCCCATCGAACAGTTACAAATTTTTATTGGAACATCGAAAATCAAAGATTACTTTCTATGAAATTTTGCATCATAAAATACTGCCATGGTATCCTGAACGAAACATGTGATTTCGGCGTGACAGTCAAAGTATTAATTATGAACAATTGGAAAAAATGCAAAGAAAAGATATTTTCTTTAATTTTATTTTTAGATTTATATCGACGAATGTACTAATAATCCTTGTCAAAATGATGGAAAGTGTGTTAGCACAGAAAATGATTATGTATGTGTATGTAAAGATGGTTTTGAAGGTAATTATGCATATACATTTAAAAATATTTCCATATATTTTAAATGGCTTCTTATATAAAATTTAATATCAATACACTTTCAGGTTATTTCTGTGAAACTTTTGTGAATCATTGCTATCCTATGCCTTGTGAAAAAGGATCAATATGTAACACTGTAAATCAAACTTGGTACTGTTCTTGTCCATTAGGATTTTTAGGACGACGTTGCAATTTATTACCATGCGATTGGCTTCCTTGTCATGAAAATTCTATTTGTATAAACATCAGAGAAAAAAATGCATCAAGAAATAGTTACAGGTTTGAATTTTAAACTATTCAATGAGTTAACTACATTATATTTTATAAAAGAGATTTTTTAACATATAAATATTCCAATGTGTATGAATTTTATTATTTTTGAAAGATGTGAATGTCCAATTGGATATACTGGAAGAGATTGCACAGAAAAAATTGATTACTGTATTAGTTTACCTTGCAGAAATGGTGGACAATGTAAAAATATATTTTTTAATTATACTTGTATCTGTCCTCCAGCATTTATAGGAAATAACTGTGAAATTGGTAAGTTCGTAAAATATATATATATATTGAAATTAATTTAATTAATAATTCTGAGTTTATATAAATGAAATTTTCAATGCGAAATCTTTTTTTATTAATAAAGAATTGACATCTGACTATGTCATGCATTTTACAAGATCTAGTACAACTGATTATGTGATGATGAAAGGCCCAATAAAAAATATATCAGAGGTAATGAATTAATAAAAAAAAAAATTAAATATTACACACACGAAGCCTGCAAATTTTTTATTATATATTTTAAAAATTTTATTTTATAGTTGACCATTACTGTATGGTTGCAAACTCTGGATACTTTTAATTATGGCACTGTACTTTCATATGCAACACGTGAACAAGATAATGCATTTACAGTAACAGATTATAATGGGTGAGTCTTCTATAGATATTTCTTTTATTATTTTAAAACCTCATCTCAAGTATTTAATAATAAACTTTTTTTTTTATATATAGATTTGTATTATATATCAACGGACGAGGAATTGTAACTGATATTAAAATTAATGATGGTTATTGGCATTTTCTTTGCATTACATGGGAGAATACTAATGGATCATGGAATATTTTTCTTGATGGAATTCTTAAAGACACTGGTACAAATTTAGCTAAAGGTTTAACTATTCCAGGTAGATCTCTCCATTATATTTTTATTAATTATATTATTATCTTGTCACAAATTTCAAAAATTAAAATGATGTTTTTTCTTCTTCTTTTAGCTAATGGATCTTTCACTATTGGACAAGAACAAGATCGAATGGGTGGTGGTTTTTCTGAATCAGAATCATTCGTGGGTAATATTACATTATTAGATATTTGGGATTCAGTTTTTACAAATGATTATATAATGCACTTGTACAGAACATGCGAAAAATATTATGGTACTATTTTTACATGGTCTTACATATTGCAACACGTATATGGAAATATTACGGTGATTATATATTTTTTTTTATTTTAATAGTAAAAAAAATATTGATTTTTATTTTTAATTATCATTGATTAATTTTTTTCTTTTTAGGTCATAAACAGCCAATTTTGTCGCGGTTGTTCTGTACCAGTTGCACCATTTAAAGGCAACGTAAATACCACAAAAGATTTATTAGAAGCAACTTATTATTGTGATCCCGGATATGTGCTTAAGTTTGATGGTAAAGATCAAAAAGTATTAAGAAGAAAGTGTCTTAAAAATAGTGAATGGGAAGGTTCTGATACACCTAAATGTTCGAGTAAGATTTATCAAAATTATTTTCAACCGAGATCGTGTTTTAGTTTTTAAAAAAATATTTTGTATCATTTCTTTTTAGAAGTAAAGTGTGGATTTCCTGGATATTTTCCACGTGGTTATATTAGTGGTTGGTCTTATTTTTTTGGAGATGAAATTTATTATTCTTGTATTAGTGGTTACGAGCTACATGGAAGCGTACGTCGAGTATGCAAATCTAATGGAAAATGGAGCGGATTACCACCTATTTGTATTGGTAAAAAATTTTTATTATATTTTAATGAATTAACAAGTTCAGAAAAATTTAATCATAACATTATTGTGATAGGAGTAACGTGTAAAAGTTTACTGGCACCAGAGCATGGGGATATAGAATATATAATAGAAGAAAATGAGAGAGACGATATCACAATTTTACAGGTAAAATATATTTCTAAACAAAATAATGCTTAATATATAAATACGTATATAAAAATGAATGTTTCTGTCTAACTATGAATGCTTGGATGTGTGTATATGTTTAGGCGACAAGTCGAATCAAGTTTGTATATAAAAAAAGAAAAAGAATACTCGAGTGTTTGAGAAATAAATAGAAAAAGATAACTGTCACTTGCCCGAGATGTTAGTTGATTATACATCATTATGAAATAAATCTGACACGAGATCATATTTGAAAACGTTTTAGTTCTATGGATGCAACGAAAGTTACTCAACAACGTTATAATTACCTATTAGATTTTTAACTGAAAATTGTTAATATAATATGTTTAACACTAAACCTATCACGCGTGATCATATGTTAAAAAGGTTAAAAAAGTTAAAAATTATAGTCAGCTTATCTTACAATTAGATGTACTTTGTCCTTAGATCCAATGCTGCATATCTATATCCATAACTGCACTGTATCCATTTATGTATTACACACACTCGCTCACATATGCATATCACTTGCATAGGAAGAAAACACACACACGCGCACACGCGACGCGAAATAACATCACGTACTTAAATAACACCGTTGTTTCACCTTCCGACGCTCGAAGATAACTGACAATTAATATGAAAAATAATTACGAATACATACGACAAATACCGAACATAGACGAAGGTCAATATCAAATCTAACGACGAAATGACAACGTTCGGTTGACGACACCGGCCGAGGAGTGACGGAGAGAACCGAACGTAAACAAAACATTGAACGCTCGACTAAGCCGGTAGTTAAGGAATGTTTTTCTATGTATTTCATATATAACGGATTTCTTGGAATTCACCGAGAGATATAAACAGTATCGACGTTGAGCTCGTTCGATTCAGACGTACACTTTCGTCTATCTTTCTCTCAATACATTCAATACGTTTTTGTACAGTTGACCTACTTTTTTATCGTTGACCTACTTTTGAATCGCTGACCTATTTTTCTTACCAGTGACCAACTTTTGAACAGATGTTTTCTATTACTAATGATTTTGATTTTGATTTTATTTCTTCATATTTAAATAATTGATAAGTAGATTTATGTATATATCGATTTATATTCAATTAAAATCATCTTAAATCTCAACTTTATGCTCCTATTTAGCTCTTTTTTTTAATAATTAGTACAAATAATCTACTTCTATTCTGATATTCTATCTTCAAACCAAAAACTACTATCTATTACCTGAATCATCAACTATATTTTTTATTTTTTAACAATGTTTAATATTAGAGCCAATTTTTATTTCATTAATATTTTATATAGGCAGGACAACAAATTGAATTTAAATGTGATCCCGGATTTCGTTTGGTTGGAGAAAAATATTTAACATGTTTAGAAACCGGTGTATGGAATCATGATAACGCAGTTTGTATTCCTTACAAATGTCCACCACCTGCAAAGTAAATTTTTATATAAATTTTATCTAACATATTTATTTTTTTTTTATTAACTAAAAATGTATCTTCTTTTTTTTTTAAATATAGGATAGAGCATGGTTACATGAGAATAATTACTAATGGAAAAGAAGAATCTTTAACTTTGTCAAAGTTAAAAGAAAATTTAACAGATGATTTTTTTACCAGAAACTATTCTTACGGTGATACTGTAGGATATTTTTGTGATTCTGGTTACAAGTTTGAAAATATTAATGATTCTTTAACTATGTTTATTCTTCAATGTTCTAACGATGGTTTGTGGTCTAGTTATTTTCCAAATTGTGTTCTCATAAATTGTCCTTGGCCAAAACCAATAGAAGAAGGAAAGATATTTTTAAAAATAGATGGCAATTTGACTTTGGAGATTCCAACAATTTCAAAAGAATTATATTCGATGCCACATTTTCATAATCAAAAATTAAAAGAGAATTTTATTCCTAACACAGAAATTTTTGCTATTTGCAATTCGGGATATAAATTAATTGGTGAAAATAGTAGAATATGCAGTAATGAAGGAACTTGGATTCCAGATAATCAAAATTGTGAACCACGCAATTGCCCAATTTCTAATCATTTAATTTTCCGATTGTTTAATATCGATAGATTAAATAACGTGCAATATAAAACTGAACAAAAAGGAGAAAGTTATAAGAATGTGAGCAATTTTTATGGTAATATTAACTTTCATATTGAAGGAAATATTTATGGTAAAAGAATTATTATGACGTGTCAAAATAGTATGACTGATTCGAATACTTTTATTGCTAATGAAAAATTAAATATAACATGGATTTGTGATGAAGCTAGTCAATGGAAACTTGTGAATTTTTTACAACATGATAATAAATTTATCCAAATACATGACTCGACAAATGAACCATGCGAAGAAGGAGTATTGTGTGCTACATTTAATGATATTAATAATATGAATGATTATAAAAATATAACTAATATTTTTACATTTGGGTGTCAACAAAATTATATTCTTGAAGGATTTGAAACATTAATGTGTTATTCAAATGGCACGTGGTCCACAATGCCTATATGTAAACGTAAGTTAAAGATTATGATTAATTGATTGAACAGCAAGAAATTTATATTATTTTTTTCAGATGTCACTTGTGGAAATCCACAACTACCATTTAATGCAGTATTAAAACAAAATGAAACTAATTATAATATTGGTGACATAATTCGTTATGAATGTATACCAGGATATAGAATATTTGGCCAATCGATTATAAAATGTCTTCCTAATGGAAAATGGTCCAAAATGCGCGGCAAGTGTTCTAGTAAGCTATAAATTAATTAAATAATTAAATACCCCCCTTTACTTTAGATATTTTCTTTTTACTAAGAGTATGGTTTTTTCTTTAATAATATTTCCAGAAATATCATGCGGCAAACCAGTAGTACCACCTGGGGTAGTTATTAAGGGTCCATCCTATTTATTTAGAGAACAAGTTGTTTATATTTGTCCCAATGGTAAAAAGATAGGTTCGATTACTTGTAACTCCGATGGAAAGTGGAGTGATCCACCGCAATGCAATAATAAATAATTATGGATAAAATATTGAGACATATAAAAATGATAATGAAATAAAACATATATTAAAATACGCAAGGAGAAACAAGTAAACGGTCGTATATTTCTTTTTCTTTCAATATTCATCTTTAACAATGAATTTTTCATAATAATTATAATATTGTAATTATAATTATTAATTATTTCATATAATTATCAAAGTAAACATATATACATATATTTACATACACTCTTACGCGTGTATATATATATTTATTTGTGAGCTAATTAACATGAATGATAAATGAACATAAGTTCATATAAAAATATATTGAAAGTAAGAAAACTTTTGCTCATATACATTGCTTTACAACAATGTACATCTTTTTGTTTTTTTTATCCCATATTAAAAATGAAATGTTTATAAAAATTTTTCAAAAATAACATTTCGTTGTCTATCAAATATAAATATTTACTATAAAAAAAATTGTGTTATGGTTGTACAATGCAATGAACAATTAAATATGTATATATATATATATATACATATGCTATACATATACATATATATATATATATATATATTATTATTAAAATCACGAAATGTTTTCTATAGACATAGAAATATTGTGCAATTTGTTCTTTTTTTGTTGTCTTGTCAATGCCCTTCACTCGCATACTTTTTGAAAAATTTAGATAAATGATTAGATCATAGTTTTTTCCATTTCTTTTTATGAAATTTGAGATTTTTAAATTTCCTTCGTTGGCACATCCTATGTTTCATACCATTTGATTCTAGATATAGTAATGTGTGCATTACATGATGATATATTGCATCAGACTATTAGAAGGAAGGGCAGTGAAAATATAAATATCATAAAATATCTTGATTTGAAAAACTTACATTCCAAAAAAATTATATCTATAAATATTTTATAAATGAAGCACCATCTGATAATTCTTAATTTATATTCATTTAGCCTCGTCAAAATAAAAAAAAAAAACAAATGAAAGTAATTAATAACTAGCATATATTGATTTTTAAAATTTGTCTTTAAATATTCTAACGATATAACCGCTGAGTTGATTAAAAGCTGATAAATAGTTTCTTTTTAAAACTAATACAATATTAAAGAAAATTAATCTAACTTGATAATTTTTAATGTTTTTTTGTAAACGAAACAATTTTAAAAAAGAAAAGAAAATTATATCGAACAAAAGAGTACATATATAAATATTAAATTTACACGTATTTTAAATACTGCTATCAATCTTCCTGCCAAACAATGGAATAATGCACAATTTAAATTAATGATATCTTTAATTATTTATTTATGTCTCAGAGTTCTCTTCAAAGCTCCGATTTAGAACTGCTCGAATATTTAGGCTTAAGTTCTTCGATCCGTTTAATAAAATCTGTCTTTTCTATACATCCTTCGCACAATTCATCCCAATCATTCAATATCTTTTTTAAGTCTCTTACTTTTAACTTTTTCAAATCAACTGTTGAAAGATCTATTTGTTTTTCTGTAATCAAAGTGCATAATGTTACACGATTATTATTTTTAATATTATCTCTAATATACGGCAACATTTTATTAAAATAATATATAAATACCAAATCGTAAATCACATATTTGTGCATCCTTTTTCTTAAGTTTCTCACATATTTTATCTGCTGGCATAGACCACGACAATGGTTTACTAAGTTCTCCCAAAATCCCTGTTGCAGATTCTTCTAAACCACCTAAATAATAGCACTGACATACGAGCAAGATTATTTTCATTTTTATAGCCACCCTCTTACATAAAGATTATTTATATTATGAAATAGTAATACTTACAAATCTGTTTTCTTTGGACTTTGTAGTTTTACAAAATTTTCGGAACTTTGATTCTATTTTTTTTGTAATCGCTTTTAACATCACTCGTTAAAGTTTGAGCAAATTTATTTACAGTAATTATACATACTGCAAAACCAAAATTTTCAAAATAAGTTAGTAAAGAGATAACACATTAATTGCAAATAAAATATATAAAATATCGTCACACTAATTATACATAAATAAATCACCTTCACATTCTTCTTCTTTTAAAGCTGCAATAAACGATACCATACTAAAAACGACAGTAACAGCGAATAGCATTTTAATATCCATTTTTATAAATAATATATTCTGAAAAAAAAAATTAGTAAATCGTTTGAGTTTGATTTGAACAAAGGCCTATCTATTTCAAATGACATTTGTGAAATTAAATACCGCTTTAATAGGTTAAGAAAAAACAACAATGATAGATAAGATACATACGATATAAATCAATTTAATAGATGTTTACTAAATAAACAGCGGCTCTGGAACTTAATAATCTATTAGAATGAGAATTTTTATTCAAAGAAACACTATTTTAACAGATTCATCGAGCACGCAACGAACAAAACTTCATGGTACTTTTATACACGTTGGATACTGTCAAAAATCCGGAAATAGACCTGGCGCCTTCTGATTGGTCCTTGTTAAAAAATGATTTATGTCTATTTGCAACCAAAGAAAATAATCATGCAATATACATTTATTCAAATATTATCAATATTTCATAATTTTAATCGTAATTATTTAGTAAAAATTAGTGAGAAGGTATTTTTTCATCTTTTCAAATTAACAAATCACGATAATACAAATATTCTTTAAACGACCATTCATAAAGTGTTTTCTAACAAACTCTAATTTGATTGGTCTTTGGGACAAATAGTCAAACCGTATATAATTTCTTAGTAGGGTAATGCCTTAACCAAAAATATAATTTGTGAGAATTTTGATAATTTCGCCGAATAAATCATAATAAAATAGATATTAGACAGCGCAAATCATTTCATATTACATATTTTTATATATACAAAATATATATAAACATACGCTGCCAACTTAAGTATTTCTGTTTTACTTATCAACTTTTGGTAATACTCTGTTCATATTTTTGGTTAAGTTTTCAGTCGATCGATTGTAGTGTTACATAGCCAAAAATATTATTAACAGTGATAACGTTTGAAGATTATTGCATTAATTTTTATGTTTTTGTAAGAGTGCGTTTATTGTGAGATGATATTTCATTTATAATTGTAGTTGATATATTTCTTTAAAAAGAAACAGCATATACACCATGGCCGATTCATCTTACGAGAAAGGATTAACCGAACTTTCAAAAATGAAGGTACATTAATTAAATCTAATTAAATACTTTATTGTGTTTTCATTTGTTCTTCGTTAGAAAGAGCATCCATTTTTATATTAAAATTTATTTACTTATTTATATCATCATGAATAAGAAGTATAACATTACAGTGGAATAAACTGTTACTATTTAAAAGTAAAATTGTCTGTATTAATAAAATGTATTGATTACAAATTTATAATATTAATCATTAAATGTTCTTATTTTATCAGATTGCTAATTTGAAGGTAGAATTAAAACAAAGAGGTCTTCCTACAACAGGAAACAAAAATCAACTAGTTGAAAGACTTCAGCTAGCAATACATGGTGGTACGTAATACAACAACACATACAATTCCTAAGCGTAATAAGTATAAATATATTTATATGGATGTTTATTTTATAGATAATGCATTATCTTTGGATGAAACAGCAGAGGAAATATTGGATGAAGATGCAGTTCTTGGTGTAAGTAATTGATAATATAAATCAATCTTAATATCGTATTCTTACGCTGTCAAAATAATTTTCTAGGATGAAGAAATAGAAGAATTATCCAGTAAACCAGATTCGCAAGAGATCAGCGAGAAGAGAAAATTATCTGTAGAAAGTAACGTTGGTAATACGAAGAAAATAGTTTTAAATCGTAATCCTGTAATCGAAGACATAAAGTTAGATGAGGTAGAGAAACACGAATCCGACACTAAATCTTCTGAGAATGTATGTCCTGAGAAAAAAATTATTAAATTATCAGAGCTTGGTACCAAGGAGGTAATTATTTATAAAAAAATGTATTTAACAATCAATCTTTTTTTTTATTAACACATTTGAATTCATAATATTTTATTATGTAATAGAGATTAGAAATGAGAGCTAAGAAATTTGGATTACCATTATCGGAAGCTGCAAAAAAAGGAAGCTCGATCTGCAAGATTTAGTGTTAATAATCAAAATAACAAATCAGCTGCATCCGTGAAGACTCCTGTCGTAAGTTATCTTTTCAAATCAAATGTTTTATTATTAATTCATAATTTAATTAATTAATTATTATTATATATTGTATATATATATGTGTGTATGCAGCATACGACTTATGAGGTTTTGAAGAAACGTGCAGAACGATTTGGAATGTCTGTTTCTAGTCTCATGGATAAGGTAATGATTCAAAAATATTTCTAATATAAATATTAAATAATATTATATAATGTATATTTTTATGTTAGGCTGAATTGGAAGCGCGAATAGAAAAGAGGAAAGCTAGATTTGGAGAAGTGAAACCAACTGAGAAAGTATTTCCTAATAAAATCAAAATTGTTAAATGATATTCGTTATTGTACACAAAGACAGTAATTTAGATTACAACATATCTTGGTTTTTTGTTTACAATAAAATAATAAGATACTACAAAGGTGACGTATATCTAATAAAAATTGCATCTTTAAAAAAAAAAGAAAAATTAAACAAGAAAGAAAATGTTTCAAAGATAACAGTATTATAATATGGATAAATGAATCTTACATACAATTATATTCCTTAAAGCTTATTTGCAAAAGTTCTTAAAAAAACAAAAAATTAATATTAAGCGTGTCAAAGTTTTCATTTTTTTTTAGCTATTAAAAAATAATCTATAATTATTATTTTAATACGTAAATAGTATTGCTATGTAAATAAAAAGCGCACATTTTTGAAGTTAATTACTATTTGCTATTAACATTTAAAAGTACTATTTAACTAAGTTTTGAAATTTAATAAAGTATATATTATCGTAAAATAAAGATAAATAATAAAAGATATTAGAGAAAAGCGAAAGAACGAAAATTTGTAGCTTATATATTATTAATTGTAAGCAATTTATTTCTGATGAAACATAAATTATGTCACATATTACTAAAGGAAAAAATCAACACTTATAATGTTTTTTAAACATTAATTAATTACATTATAGTCTTACATATATCTTGTATAAAAATAAATATAAAATAATCTTAAGTAATAATTATTTCAAAAAAATATCCTTTGTTAAACGAGAGAGCAACAGTGTTTACTCGTCGGAGTACAAAGGAAAATTGTTTCGATTAAAATCAAAGTCATTCGAACTTTCGTTGTTATTACATTATTGACATTTTTAACTTTAAATTAAACGTATACCGCGAAATATATACTAGTATACCATGCGATTATTTTATATTCGAACTAGATTATTAACTACATGATATAAATAAATTTAGTATTGTTTAAATAATTTATTACCATATATGGAAGCTTGATTTGTACTATTTAAATATTTGTAAATAATAATATAAAGAAATATTATTTTTTTGAATTATTATCAAAGATATATACCATAAATAGAATGATTGTATCAAATATAAAATTTATTAATAAGTTACTTTTTGATTAGCTTAGTGAGACTTAGGGATGGCAGGAAATATTAAATATTTCAAACTGTTTAATATTGCTTGAATAATATTAAAATTATGCACATATTATTATTCGAGAATAAATAATGAGAAAAAAATACTAGTCTACCTTTTCCAGACATTATTGACCTATATAAATTTTGAGAAGTGTTTGTCTTGCTAACCTACATAATTTCTAAGAAAAACATTTGCTTTTAATGTCATGATTGATAGAACTCTATTTGCTTTCGTGTACGAAAATTAGTTCGAGCTTTTTCCAGATGGCGTTCAAGTCAATTAACGTTGTGTGATAGTATGTCAAGAATTTTAGTACAATATACTGATTTATTTTATTATTAATTACAATGGAGGATGATTTGAAAAATAAAGCAATAAGTGGTATTCCTTTGTTGCAAACTAAAGCTGGTCCTAGAGACAAAAATTTATGGATACAAAGATTAAAAGAAGAATACCAAGTGTTGATAACGGTAATGTGTCATATTCTACTTTGACAAAATGATTGTTTCCATATGTTGAGTAATCTTTAATAATATTTTGAAAGATTCTTAAATCAATATTTAATATGTTGTTATAAAATAATCTCTTTTTTTTTTTCTTTCTTTACAGTATGTTAAAAATAACAAGGAATCAAACAACGACTGGTTTCGTTTAGAATCAAATAAAGAAGGTACAAGATGGTTTGGAAAATGTTGGTTCATGCAAAATTATTTGAAGTATGAATTTGATGTTGAATTTGATGTTAGTATTTTATTTTTAATTTATATTTAATGTTTTTTTATATTTAAAGTTAAAAAATTTAAGTATAGTAATAGCGTTCAGTAAAAAATATTATCTCATTATAACTTTGTTAGATACCTGTAACGTACCCTACAACAGCACCTGAAATTGCATTGCCTGAGTTAGATGGTAAGACAGCAAAGATGTACAGAGGTGGAAAAATTTGTTTGACGGATCATTTCAAACCATTATGGGCACGCAATGTGCCCAAATTTGGTATTGCTCATGCTATGGCTCTTGGTGTACGTATATCAAGTATTATAATTTATATATTTTAATGTTATAATATTTTATTCTATAAGTTATTTTTATTTTTAAATTGTAGCTTGGACCATGGCTCGCTGTAGAAATTCCTGAACTTATACAAAAAGAATTAGTAAATTACAAAAAACAAGAAAAAGAGACATGATAAAAATAATCGAACTATAGATTAAATAATTAAAGGTAAAACAAATAATTATATTTTAAATGAGAATCATATGAAAATAATGTATATATCACATATGCCTTATACAGAATTTTTTATTTTAAATGAATTATTTGTATACGTCATTCCTGATTACACTGTTACATGTTTGTTCTGAATTTTTAAAGAATTTTATATAAATAATTAATACTTAAATAGATACTATCATATAAATTAACAAATTTATTTATCTTCATCTATTTTTATCTTTGCACTATCCTTTATTATTTTATCTAGTTTGTGTAGGTCTTTAAGAGATACCTGACCGGTACCTCGTTGAATAGGTTTAGGTTGTGATGGATGGGGTTTCCATCCTAATAAATAAATAATTTGAAATGTGCTAGGTATATAAGGAGTTCCATCATCTCTTGTTTTTCCATATAATTTTTTGTATATTGCAGCAGCTGCCATTAAAGTGTCACGTTTTAAATGAAGTTTACGATTTCTTGAAGCATTATTTTCCGCCATACCTACAATAATATAACAAATAACAAAAGTACTTAATTAACATCTTGAAATAACATATTGTTTAATGAATGAACCTTTTAAATCCCACATTAGTTCAAACATGGAAGGATATCCTATTACTATTTCATCAGTGTCGATAGTCAACATAGTAAAATTAGCTCTCGTTAATAAAGATCCGATATCTCTAATCTCTGTGAAAGGAGATATGTGTGGTGAAATTCCTCCTTCCCTTTCTAATTCTGCCAATTGTAAAGAACCTCTAGTAATACGATATCAAAATTTGAGGAAAGAAAACAAGCAAAATATATATTTTATTGTACAAATAGATTAATCGATTAACCTTAATTCATATAATGTTTCTCCTCCAAATATTGCAGCCATGAATACTCCATCCTGTTTTAAACAATTATTAATACTTTTAAAGCATCCAGGCAGGTCATTCACCCAATGAAGACTCAGGCAACTTATGACCAGATCTAAACTATCTGGTTCATATATCAATTCTTCTTCATCAATGATTTTTCTTTCAACTTTAATTCCTTCATTAGTTTCAGCTTGATGTAACGTAGTTTGACACATATCAGTTAGAATCAATTCTTCTACAGATTCTTTAAAAATATTTTTAGATACATGACCACGACCACAGCCAAAATCTAATGCTTTTTTAAAAGTTCTCTTTATATCAAATATTCTATCTGATAATCTGTATCCTACTTCATCCTTAATGTAATCATATAGTTTAACATCAGAAGAATTGGCAGCGCGTTCTTTTTGCAATAATTTAGCATTTCTGTCGAAAATGTTCATGCTACTGCCCGGTGGTAATGCAAATGTTGGAGTATAAGTAGTTATATTACAAGTACCACTGTAATTATTTAAATTGTTACATTGTAATTTTGCACATAGATCACAGCAGCCAAATATTATTTGCATTAAACGTTTCTGTTTATTAAATAGCACTGTTGAGATCATTCTTTTAATATGCGACGATATAAGAATGTTAATATAAAAAATATTTCTTTTAAAATAAATTATAATTAGTATTTGTGTTATAAATATAATATAATACACTATAACCTAAAATAATAATGTAAACAAATGTATAAAACATTGAAAAATGTTTTCTACCCATATATATTGAACAGTGTTCTCATCAAATTTATTCTAACATTATCGACAGATGGTACATTTAAATCTTACTACAAGATGGCGCTAAAACTTTAGATATTCGATAATCGATATCGTTGATTATCGATAATATCAAGTTTTCGAAAAATTCGAAACTCGAATAATTTTGTAAAATATTGTCCTCTAATATATTGTTAGAATATTTTTTAACTTTATTCAAAAATGAATAAGAGTAAGAGTGAAACGAGAAGTAAATATCGCGTTAATCGTCCTCGTCAACGTCGACACAATGAAGATTTAAGTCAAACTGATTCTGGTTCGTAAAATTCAAATTAATATATATTCAATTGAATATTTGCATTTTTCTTTTTTTATGTTCACGAAAACGAAGAAATAATATAAATAAATAAATTTAAAATAGTTCAACAAACTACGCAGACGACAACAGAGATTATTGACGAGGATAATGTTAGTATTTGTATAAAATTTGAATTACACATTCTATATATATATATACGAAATTAACGAGCAACGAGAATTTTTTCTAATATACTTTAATATTTGTTTTAGAATCCAACAGAAACACTTGCGGCTACGTTGAAAATGGATTATTTAACTGATAGGAGAATATCTCAAGCTGAAATGGATAGACGTTATACTTGGCTTCAAAAAGCAAGAATGAGTATTTCATCTACAAAAGATCGTTGCCGTATCATTCATGAGGTTTATATTTCTACAAATATTCAAATTCACAAATTTTTTTTCCCATGTTATTAACATATAAATATATTAAATATTTTTAGGCTCGTTTTCCTGATACTTTTAATGGTCTGTACAGTGCACGTTTTTCGGCTGATGGTGAGCTCATGGTCACGTGTTTTGGAACAGGCGGTATTCAAGTATATAATATTATTTATTTTAATATTTACAATTTTTTATTATATAAATTAGCCAATATAATTAACGTTAAAAACTTCAATTTAAATACTCTGTTGGGTTGTTTATTCAGATATATAAAATACTAAAAGTTTTCGAGTATTAAAAATACTTCTCATAGGATAATTTATTTAAATCTAGAATATGAAACATATTTTCAATTATAAAAATATTGAATTCTACTTTTTTTTAGATTCGAAGCGGTGAAACTGCGCAATTGAAAACAACATTGAGAAGCGGTATGGAAACTTCGTTTCCAGTTATGTGTTGTAGATTTCATCCGTTGAAAAAAAATATGTTTTATACGTCTAGCGCATGCGGTAATATTTTCCAATGTACCACGGACAAAAACGAAATAATCAGATTTATTTCAGGTTTAGTTTATCCTCTTTAATTGTCGAATTTAACACCAATATAAATTTTCATTTAAATTCATAATATTAGTCAATTTTAATTTAGAACCGAAAAACGAAGTTAATACGATAGACGTTAGCGTAGATGGAAATTATTTGGTTACCGGTGGCAAGGATGCAGCTGTTAGAATTTACGATTCTGAAAATGGCAAGGTAAATCAAATTTCATTCCCCTCTTCCCTCTTTTCTTTTTTTTTTTCCATTTTATCTCTCACTCTATGTAAAAACATTTTGATTGAATAATACAAAATTGCATTTAGCTAGTACTGACGTATCAAAAAACTGACGCTGATATGATGCACAACAAAGTTACGAGATTTCATCGTATGAGAATATTCGCTGCAAGGTTTCACAATATTTATTCGGATTTGATTATTACCGGAGGCTGGGATGATACCGTTAGAGTAAATTTCAAAGTGCACTGCTAGTACATACGCGTCTCTTTTTCAAGTTATCGAGTTTTTTAATTGGAATATAATTTTTATTAAATTATTTTATTTTTGACGTTTTTATTTTTAGATTTGGGATATCAGAGACGGTGGTGGATCCATTAGAACGATCAAAGGACCTCACATTTGTGGCGATGCTATTGATTTACGAGTAATATTGTTTTTTTATTCTCACATTGTATAATAACTTTTACACCAATTGTATTTGGTATAGATTTAATTTTGTTTCAATTCAATTGACATTAAATTAAAATTTATAATGCGAAAAATAAATAACAAACATCATCGAATCATTAAAGATTATTTATTTCTCCTAGACTTCATTTTTATCCATTCTAAAACATTTCATTTTGTTTCAGGAATCGCACATTTTAACGGGTTCATGGGTCGTTCGTGAAAGTCTTCAAGTTTGGGACTTAATGAGTGCTAAATTAATCGAGACAATTAAACCACGAAACAGGCCAACTACCTTAGAAGGAGAATTCCTTTATACGGTTCAATACTTTGATGGAGATCCTTATGGGGACCATATACTTGCTGGTGGTTCTGGTACTGGTGCTGTTGAAGTAATCAGTATAAAGGAACAAAAGGTTGTTAATTACATTTCACAGTTTATATTTACGTCATTTTATTATCTAACCTTTTTCGGGTAGGTAATGGGTAGTTTCAATGTAAATAAACCGGTCGTTGCGTTGGACAGTAATGGAACTACGATAGTCTACGGTGGTATGGAGTCTGTAATTAGGATTGGTAATTATAGTTAAGAAGACAATTTTAACCGATTTCAATATTACATCTTTTGTATTTGTTTATGATTATTTTATAGCTTATTTAATAATGTATTAATGTGTTAGTTATAAGTTTTTTTTTCTACATATATAAAATAATACAACAGCTTGGTTAATATAATTTAGGTTGAATAACATTTTATATTTATACGTTTAATTTCATTTATTACTTATTCTCTTTCTAAGCGTAAAATTTCTCTAATTTATTTTCGTGGCTCGTTATATCTTTCTTTCTTTTTTTCTCACGGTATATAATTTTCTAAGATAAGATTGGGGATAAATATATTTGAATATAATTTTATATATTACCCCGTTGCACCGCGTATAAGAAGTTTTGATGTGCTCTGTAGAGTTGCGGTACGATGCACCTCGTTACACAGATAGGCCATGTATAAACTGTCGGTCATTGATGATTTTATATATAATATACACACCTATATATACTATATAGTTTTATATTTAAAAATATAAAAAATAAAAGAGAGAAATAATAATTATTTAGAATTCGACGCTGAATTAAAGTAAAAATTATACTATCATTATTCTTACACAAAACAATTAAAAAAATAATAAGACATTCTTAAATTGTCTTGCTAATCGTGACTTTTTTTTCCCGAGGTTTATTTACGTTTAGATTTTTGTCATAATACGTTACCTGGATGTAATCTACAATTGCAATTACCGTTGCATTCTTAGTGACGCGATGTTATTACCCGTTACAGTCATAATTACAAGGTTGGAAGGAATGGCTAAGTTGAGACAACACAATCAGCATAAAGCGTATCAAACGTGACGTTAACTTTTGTCAAATGAAAAATAATTTATCAACGTCAAAATTTTATTCTAATACATATCTATATACTGATGTTTTTCATCGTTAATTATTTTCGATACCCTTTTCGTATTTTTGTTCTAATTACCCACATTAGACGAGAATACGCGTAAAACACTTTACGCTTGTTGATCACGAGAGTTTACCGTTATCACTTACCTAAACTTTCATTTTAGAAATAGACATAGTACATATTTTAAATACGTTTACTTCTATTTGTATATTTAAAGAACGATATCTTTATTATGTACATATCATTTCATTTTTATATGTTAATATACGTATCATCTTTATTATCTTTGGAAGAAACAGTACTGGATTCTCACGCTAATCTTATAAATAGATTTTATGAATTAAAACGGAGCAAACTGGGTCGGTTGATAGGAATTTATAATCCGTTTCTTGAACTTAAGTATCCTGAGATAATCGTACAAATTAAAGTATTTTTCATTCAATACAACGGGATTCCAAAGTACGTTATATTTAATATTAAAATCTGGGCATCTATATCTTTGTTCTCGGAGAAAGTTAATTAAAATAAAAAAAAGAAAAAAAGAAAATAAAAATAAAATCGCATGATCATTTTTCAAATTTAATAAGCTTGTCATCTGGAATTGTAATACGTAATTCTGATCTTTCAGGTTACTGGAACAAAAATTGTCTTTTTCTAGGTACATTATACGAAGATAAGAAAAGAAAAGAAGAAAAAGAAAAAAAATAAGAAATAAAATTACCTTTGACCTCGAGCTCGTCAAGATGAAAAAAAAGGATGAATGTACGAAACGGACGGACATCGTCAAAGAGAATGAAGCTTGGATCTCTTTCTCCTTCTTTACAGAACTCACGAAGAAAGTGTAACAGTAGGTTTCTCAAAGCTTCAGTTGGGCGCTCCCTGTTCGGTACGCTGGAGATGAACAGGGAGTTCATCCGATATATGAAGACGTACGAAATCAGTCGAAGTAGTTTAACAAAACGCGTTGCTCTAAACTCTCGGCAACTCTCCGAGTGATTTTGGAATCGAAGGATACTAATTTTTTATTTTTATTAATCATCTCATTCATCAAAGATCATACGGATCATTTTTTTTGTCCTTACGAACTATCACTAAATCTTCAGCATTTGCAGTGTAAAGAAAAAAAAATATATTTTATTGGATCTGTTTTTTTTTAGTAAAAAAAATTCAATCTCCTCTGATTGAGTATACTCACACGCGAGTATTTTCAACGTGATTTAAGTACTGTACCGAACGGTTACATTGGTATTTTAAAACATGTTATCGGTGTGTATCCCGTTAAGAAATCATCCGACAAGATTTCAAGTGTGTTTTAATGATGATCTTTTAAGATAATGTGGAATCGTGTTATCGAATTATGTATTATGATTATAATCGTACATTGTGAAATGTCGGAAAAATTTGAAGGGATCCGTAGATGACACGAAATTGTTTTTATTTCACATTTTTTTTATTTCATTGATCAAAAACGTGTCTGATGAATCCGATAGAAATTGATTTATCCTTCAACGCGTCGGCTAAGCAATTCGCTAGCAAGCGTAGAAGTATTTTACCTTTAATTTTGAAATTATTTCTATTTATTATTATATTTTATTGCGAAGTTCGAGGTATGTATACACATTTTTAATTACAATTTTTAATTGTAAATTATTGTAAACATTTTTTTTTTTTATATAAGACAATTCGATAGAAGACGATACGCATATTTGGTTTGGAAATTTTTTAAAATTGCAGAACTATAATTGGAAATTCTTTGAAAGAACTCTCTGATTACTTTTATACATTTACAGATTTCGAACGTATTACTCACGCGATACGATTCTTTTGATATTCTTTTAAGGAGTTGCACGAAAGCGTAAAATGTTCGAGACTGAAAGTAAATTATAATTAAATACACGATATAGAAATATATATTGTAAAATATATTATATACAAATCTAAAGAATATATTTTAATATATGTCATTTTCTCCTATAGGATGATTGTAATTAATTTATACATTGTTTTGTCAGTAATTATAATAATATATATATATTTTTTTTTTGCAGCGAATGTAACTCCATATCCGAAAAAAAATACGAGTCGTGGTTTAATTCATAGAGTTCATCGCGATGATTCGAATATCAAAGAACCAGTCATAGAACATGCTGAAAATTTAGAAAATTTTAAATCTTTGAAAAGTACAAATGAAAGTATACAATTTGATTTATCAACGTTTATTAATGCTATCAAGAATATTTCCAAAACTGATAAGACAATGTAAGTGTATTATTTTCAATAACACAAAAATAAAATTTATTATTTAAATATTTAAAATTAATTAACATATAAATATATGGTTGTGATTAAAAGAGGTGGAGGTGAATTTACAAATCGTACAAGATTTAAAAGAGGCGTCATTCATCTTTACAATATGGTAGTGTGTGCGACAGGATGTAATCCTCTGGTGTATAAAGGATATGGTTGTTACTGTGGTTTCTTAGGATCTGGATATGTCATTGATGGAATTGATCGGTAAACTCTACATTTTGTAATAAATAAATAAAAGTAATATGTTAGTGTTTTCTTAATGAAAAATTGTTATTTTTAGATGTTGTAAAATGCATGATTGGTGTTATGATGCTACAGAATGTCCAATATTCATGGAATATATAGCACCCTATTACTGGAGATGTTATCATGGTCACAAACCTGTATGTGGTAGGTATATAATTAACTGTTATAAATTACAATTCGTAAAAATATGCTGGTGTAATGAATCAGATAATTGTTTTTTTGATTTATAGCCGTTGAACATGGTAAATGGGGAGGATCAGGTTCGTGTGCTCAACGTTTGTGCGAATGTGATAGAACTTTAGCCGAATGTTTGCGTCGTTATCCTTGCCCAACTACAAAAGCTGTTTGTACTTCATCACCTTGGAGACTAGTACAAAATCTTTTCATGATTATGTAGTTTCATGTACTGTGTTAATTTCATACCAAAGATATAAAATGAATATTTTATAATGCAGATTAATATTTCTCTATAATGTATTTACAGATTACGCGTCTCTTAAACAGCAGAGCGTATTATACCTCAGGAATTTATATTACAAAAATATATATAAAGTATAATTTTGTTTTAGTTACTCTTAATTCAAGAGTTTAACAGATGTTAATGAAGTATAACTCTGTATAATATTCTATGTAAGTTTTACATAATTTTTAATTATTATTATATAATTATTATTATTGTTACAAGATAAGACCTCCTCTAATATGCACAATTCTATTTTGATATTTTTTTGAAATATCTTTTTCTATCTGTAAGAATATAAGAAGATTTAAGTGTACTTATCATAGCATATTTATCAAAGATATTATCATAATCATTAATAATTTTAAATTAGATACCTCAGTCTGTAATTCTTTCATTCTTTGTACAGCATGATTTAATACAGGCTGCAAATTTATTATACGTTCTTCCGCATCTTTTTTCTTTTGTACGCATGTTTCTTGATACTTTAACATTCTCTCAACTACAGCTAATTTTTGTTGCAGAGATAATGTTAACGTGTCCGCGTAACTGCAAGAAAATATTTAGCACTTATATAAAGTGAAAAAGAAGCGTAGAGGGAAAATAATATTTACCTTGGAAGATTTCTGATAGAGTATAAGTGTTGATATTTACTGTCGGACATGTCGGAAATAATACTTTGAATTTTGTGCAACATACTTTGAACGTTTTGCAAATTAGAAAGTTGGATAATTTCTGGTGCTTCTTGTATATGACTGAAGGTTATCAAATCTTCTTTATTTTCTTGAAATTCATACGTACGCATTTTTAAAAATGCTTCCAGCTAAGAATTAAAATATATGTTTAATATATGTTTTTTATTAAAATAATAATTAACCTTTGGTGAAAGTGAATTAATTATTTATATCTTACTTCGAATAAATCATTCATAAAGTCTATCATTGTTTGATGTTCTAGAATAGTCGGAGCAGGAAAATCTACCATTAATTCGTCTTCCATACATATTAATTCTATACCAGAATTCTCACACTTGATATTTTCCATATAAGTATCATCACTTTCTATTCTTATGTCATAAGTTTCTTCATTTTGGTTTTCATTACTGTTTTCCACAACAACGATGTCGGAATCAGAGTCTGACGTTAATTGTTGCGACGAATCTTCTTGTATAAATTCTGTCACCATAGTATTTCCTTTTTCTATATAAAACAATTTTTAACCATTTTTGAGACTTAATATTTATATAATATACACATAAAATTTTAAATTTACAGATCTTAATTATTTTGACATATACCTATCACATGTTTTAAACATTTCAAACTATCTTCATTAATTTGTTTTCCATTAGTAAATTGCACGTATGCTTCATAAAAATTAATAACGTCGTTCAATGATTTAGCTTTATCTGCTATCTTAGAACATATTTTGGGTAATTCGGTTTTAGCAGTTTCATTTAATTCGATTCGAATATTTTGTCCAGGTATATTTAATTGTTTACAAAGAGAATCGAATTCAGCTTTTGCCGTTCTCTCCGATTTTTTATATTTTTCTGTCTCTTTATCTAAATCCTATAAGATATAACAACATATGGGGAAAAAAAATATTATGAACAAGAATATTATCAACTTATTATAAAACAACTTACATCTTGCGTTTGTTGTAATTTTTGTATTTGTTTTTTTAGACTAGGTATATCATATTTGACAAATTTCATCAACATTTGTGCAGCTTCTGCTATATACGTGTTATCTCTTTCATAAAGAGACATAATTTCCTGCCAATCCTTCATTCTTTGAGACCCGTATCTTCCAAACATATTTTTAGTATTAGCTTCGGTTTCTTTTAAAATTTCGATCAATTTAAGACAATCGAAGTAATTGATATCTATAAGAACAAATATAAAATAAGATAAGAGAGATCAAATAGAAATCTAAAATCCATTTTAAACGTTAATCATTACCTATGGTGGATAATAAACATGCAACATCATCCCGGACAGGCATATCTTTTATGGCATCGCCTATTTTTTCCCTAATAATTACAGCTTTTGAATACCAATCTTTTTTACAATGTCTTCTACTGATCAACCATTCCAACAATCTATTAATGTTAATATCTATTGGAATGTCTTGTTCCTGAAAGAGAGAAAATGTTGAAAACAAATTTTAAATATTATTGTAACAGAGATATTTTCTTTTTATGTTTTTTTTATTAAAATAATATTTATTTACTTACATTCATGATAAATAAAATATATTAACTAATTATATATATTATCTTTAGTGTATAACAGCTGGTTATGGTTTGTGTCAACTTTGATTATGTGAAAGAACTGTCAGCACAGTTCAATTCGACCATGAACTATTAGAATAATGTAGATGTTAAAAAACACCACCTGCTGAACAAGAAAAGAAAGTATTACAGATTTTATCTTTTCTCAAGGATTATTTCATCTGCATTATTAGTATTTTATGACTAGGAAATAGATCGACAATTATTTTGTATATAACGATTTATTTAATTTATTTGAAAAAATTGAAGGCTTTATTTGACGTTATCATTATTTTTATGAATACTTGTAGATTTTTAACGTACAATACAATGTCTAAGCTTATGGCATTGGATTTTGAAGTATTTGGAACGGTTCAAGGTATGTTACGAAATAATATTTACAAAATAAAAAAATTAAGATATTAATTAACTTTTTATTTATATTTTATAGGTGTCTTCTTTAGGAAGGTATGATAAATTTTTGTTTAAACATTTCTGTATAATATTTGCAGATTTTAAATTGAGTATTTGTTTATATAGAAAATGTAAGATTAATAATTTTTTAAATGAAATTACAACTTATTAAATTATATAGGTTATAAACATTACCTATTTGAAAAGTATTTTTATTTTATTTTTTAATATAGTATACCCAACAAAAAGGTCAAGAATTAGGTTTAAAAGGATGGTGTATGAATACGAGCAAAGGAACCGTAGTTGGACAATTGGAGGGTGAAGAAGCTAAAGTGGAAGAAATGTATTTGCTAAAAAAATATTCGTATTAGTTTATTGCACGTTTTATTTATTAACATATTGTAAATATTTTATAGGAAACGTTGGTTGCAATATAAAGGAAGCCCTCAATCATCTATCACCAAGGCAGTATTCCAAAATGAGAAAGAGATCACCCAACCATCCTATACAAGTTTTGACATCAGAAAATAAATTATTGAAAAGTAGGAAATATTATAATAGTTTAAAATTTATCTTATTAATTTATATGTTAACACATTTATTTTGTCAATAATGAAACATGAATAATTCTTTTGCTTTAAATCTCACAATGAGAAAGGTGTTATAAATAAAATAAGTAAAATAATTGTTACTCAAAATTTACTTTAGACATATATAATTTAGAAAATTTTAAATCGAAGATTAATATTGTCAATAGACAATAAATACTAATTATTATAACGAAATATAATCTTTAATAACCGCACATATTTATTATACTTTTAAAAATAATAAAAAAAAAACACAATCGATATTATGTTACTTCGACAGTTGACATTTTGTCTTTTTTAAATAGCGCGCGCCAATTGGAAACGTCAGGTGATTCGGAAGACGGCGCTGTCATACGAGCATGCGCAAGAGGTCAGTTGCGTAGTTGCTTTTCGTGTTTCCGCGGTCAGTCATCATCGGTCTCATGGACGTGCGATTACTCCTTTCGGATATGTGAGTGTTTCTCGTGCGCAAGGCGAAGAGGAGGAGGTGAGAGAGAGCGAGAAAGAAAAAAAAGAAAGGAAGAAAGGAAGAAAGAAAGAAAGAAAGAAAGAAAGAAAAAAAAAAGAGAGAAAGAAAGAAAGAGAGTGAGTGAGTGAGTGAAAGATCGTTTCGATGGTTGTTCGGTTGTTAGAAGTATTTCGAAAGGAAGACACCTTGGGGTATTGCCTATCATTTCTACATCTGTTTGTTGTATCTACTTCCTAGCAGAGTTAATAACAGCAACAGCAGTAGTAGTAGCAGTTGGAGCACCAACAACAGCGACCTTCGTGTTAGCTGAAAAGAGAAAGATTTAGCTATGCGCTCTGTGCAGAACTACTTCAAATCAGGATTTCTACCGATTCAAACTACAGTGGTGGTGACGAAGAAGAAGACGACGACCAAGAAGACTACCAAGACGACGATTACGACGACAACTATTCGTCCGTGATAACGGCAGACATTGTCGCGATTTAGATACGCGATGGAGTCCATAAGAAAGTGGTTTTACAGGCCTAAGGTGAATACTTTTTATATATACATATATATATAAATATATATTTACTTGGGGAAAAAGAAATACATTATTTATACGTTTGTTTCAAGCTTAAAATAAGAAAAGAAAAAAAATAATGGATTTCTTTTTCCCCCAACTTAATATATATTCTATTTTGTTTCCTTCGTATATATAATTTTTGTTTTTCTTGCATTAGGTATGTTTTTATCTATTTCTCTTTGTTCATATGAAATATACAGACCATCAGTCTGTCTCTGCAACTTGTATGTCTCTTTTATAGCTGATCGAACGTATGCACTTTCTCATATACACACATACACACATATTATATATATACATATGTAATATATAGATGTGTATGTAAGTAGTACGTTTGCAACTCCTCTCCTTTTTACCACCTGCATGCTATTGCCACCTGTTTAACAAAATTTCTCACGTTGTCGAAGCCCACCCCTTTACCCTTTCCCCGTTATCCCATCCTCCTCGATGAGAGATCAAATTTAACCTCGTTATATCACTCTCATTTTTACTCCATCCAACTTGTAAACATATATTATAAACATATTCATTCCACCACCTCACCCATATATTATCCTCTTACTCTCTTTAATCTTTTTAAACAAGATAAAAAAAAAGTAGAATGATATGTAAAAAAAAAAAAGTTGGATTCTTTATCCGTTGTTCTTTTTTTTTTTGGGTTGTGTTTACATATATCCAAGAGATTAGAGTGTTATCGCGAACGTGCATTAGATCACGTTCGGATATTCGTTTTAGAATGAAGGAAAATTTTAGATGAAGATTATGAATTTTTGTTCTATTTATGAACGTTTAATCATTAAATCAAAGTCAAATTTATGCTTATAAAGTACAATTTGTTTAAATATTTGATTAATCATTGCAGATTTATGTATTCATCAATCGTTCAAGAAATTATTCTCATTTTTGTTGTGACCCAGTAGAAGATAACAAAAAAATGATTGATGATTCCAAAGTTATATGGCTTATATGGTATATAAATTGTTTGACTGTGTAAAATGTAGGTTCGTTTCTTTTTTTATTTTTTTTTTCTCTGTATAAGGACGATTGGATTAATTTAGAAGGAAACGTTTCGTGTCGGGATGTTGCACAACATGGTGGGAGAGAGAGAAAACCGAGGAATAAGAGAAGAAGGAGTGGAGGTGGCGATGCTCGCGCGTATCGTCTTTTTAACGTCTCTACGTGTGTGTATGTGTGTATGTATGTGTACGTATGATGTGTGGATGATGTATGTATGCATGTATGTATGCAGTTCGTTTTCTATATATATATATATATATATATTGTGTGTGTGTATGCTGTTCATTTTCTGTGTGTGTGTGTGTGTGTGTGTGTGCGCCTTGTCACTCGATATCTCTTCGGCCGTGTCGAGGTTACACGGCAGGTGAAAGAGGTAGCGTTTTAACGTTGAAAACTCAAGCAAGTCTCTGGGTATCGGTTTATTCGCTGTTTAGTTTTTAAACGTTAACTCCAACTTAAACGAAGTAATGATTGTAACGAACAAGCAACTCGCTAACACTAACTAATGTCATTTCCGTTTTAATTACGATCACTACGACGCACAATTGTATTCTTTATTTACACACCTTTGTTATGTGGCTAGGTAAAAACGCTTGGCAAGGTTTTAAAGATCATCTTTCGTTAATTGCATATTATCGTTGATAGTTTTATTTTGTATTTTCTTTTATTTTATTTTAATTTAATTTAGTTTAGTTTTCTTACCATACGTTTTTAATTATTAGATGAATGATTATTAATTCAAGGATTCTTTCTTTCTATCCTTTTATTTTTAGTTTTTATTTCACGACATGTTTCTAATCATTTTCATGTATAAATTGGTTGGAAGAAAAAAAAGAAGATATTAAAACTCTATGATACAACATTTGTATTAATTTACACATCATTGTAATTTGTACAAATAATAATTCACGTTTGTACAAGGTACAAGGATTTTTCGTTGATTTAGAATTATTTATCGAAGATAGTTTTTATCTTACTTTTTTCTTTAGCATACTTTTCTAAATTATTGGTAAAGAAGATTATTACTCATTCAAGGATCTTTCTTACTTTCTTTCTTTCCTTTATTTTACTTATATTTCTTTTTTTACCATCCAATTTTTTCTAATTGTTTTCTTATTAATTTATAGTTCGATTTTAAATAATAATAGCTATGAAAATCTATTTAAAAGCATGGGTAAGGTTTAACGTGTATTTTCGTTGATTCAATTTTCACGTAGATAAGTTTTTCTTTTTTGCTTCTCATTCTTGTAGATTTAGTTTTACAATTAACTCGAGATAAGATTTATTTTAATATCATCATTCTTTCCTGTTTTTTTTTTATTTCATAACTCGCTTCTAATCATTTTTTCAATGTGTGTATAAATTAGTTAGAATAAGATAATACACAATTTGGTAAGACATTGAAATTATACGCAGATGCGTTTCTTCTTTATTCATCGTTTAGTCATTGTGCCAAGTTGTTACGATCACATATTCGCAAGATAACAACTTCAACAAATGTTAGGGTATATATATATATACACACAATAATAGCTTAGAAAAGTTCTTAGAGAGAAAGAGAAAGAGAGTACAAAAATAAAGGATTTAATTTACCATAATCTCAAATTAATAAACCCGTGAAAAAATCTTTTATTAAACAACTCGAAATAGCTTTAAATGTTTTATTTTCTTATAATAGATATATCTCTCAAAGTGAAATGAATTTCAATTTAAAAACACTAAGCGATAGAAAGAGAGAGAGAGAATTAGTGGAGGGAGAGATTAAAAGGGAGTCATACAATCTAATAAATGTTGCAGGTGTACAATGACGGGAAATCCCCCTGCTGTTACCAACGTGCTATGTTTAAATAATTCGTTTGAAAAAATATTATGCAAGTGTTAATCTTTGTTGCATTTTCTCTCTCTTTCTCTCTTTATTGCACGCATATTTTTTTTTATATATATATAAGTTGTAGTAAAAAGTAATCTATCGATTTTTAGCTTCAAATAAACCTACAAACGCCTAAATATATATATTAGGTTGTCAAGTATGAATGGAGCAAATTTCAATTCAGTTATATGCATTTTTTGCTCCATTTTATATTTGACAACCTAATATATTAGTTTTGGGAAAAAGAAATCCATCATTTGTACATTTCTTCCCCCCAAACTAATATTTTAGTTATTTCTTTATCCTTCTTTGATTCCTTCTTGTTATTTTTTCTTTCGTTCACGTTTATTTTTTTATTACAAGTTTGAGTTAGCGAGCAAGACTTTCAAGGTGTTTTTTTTCCTCTCTCTCCCTCTTTCTTTCTTTCTCTTTCTCTCATACCTATTTGGAGTTTAAAACTCGTCACATTCCACGTATTTCCTTCCTATTAAGGTGTGCACTCCTTGTCTTACATGCGTCTTCTTACTCATTCCTCTAGCTTCGTTATTTCCCGTTGATTGCATCTTAATATCTAGTTATTACTCGTTATAGGCTTCCTTATTTTTAAATTAAACCCTGACGTCATAAAAATATCATCGAGGTATCAAGAACACACGCAAGTGATTGTTTTTTTCTTTTTCTTGATTCTTTCTTTCTTTTCCTCCTATTTTGTTTTTTAATTTTTATTGCTGTTGTTATCATCGTTATCATCAGTCGTTTAAATTTGTTACGAATATTATTTTCAAAATATTATTATGTATTTTGTTTTGGTTACTTAAAAGGAAAAATAAAAGACAGATTTTGCGTAGTCACATTGATTTTTCGGTTTTGAACCTTTTGGACAATAATTATTTTTCTTACAACTGTGATTTAATTTTGGTGGTTTTGATATCACATATTAGGTATGAAGTTTAATTGGATTGCAGTTATTTAAAGTTTAATGTTACAATAACAAACTATTGATTTTTATCTATATGCACGTAATTTCAAAGGATTTAATAAAATTAAATTGTTTAACATTAATTTGATTTATTAAACTATATGAAATGTCACGACAGAGGTGAAAAATAGTTTTGTTACGTCAGAGATGACTTCGTAGCGCAAAGGGGGTTAATTAATGCGAAAATCAATTTGAAAAATACAAAATAAAAGTATCTCCAAATATTAGATTGTTCCAAAAAGTTTCTTTCATTTTTTTTTCTTAATTAACTTTTTATATCTAACATTTTATATTTTATATTATTTTATTAATATTAAATATACCCATGGTATTATGAAAAAGGTAATAGGAATAAAATCGTATAATGAAATAATATTAAATATAAAATATTAAGTGTAACTTAAAAACTTTATGGGAGAAGTTAAATAAATTCGTTTAGATTGAAAAATTATCAAAAGTATTTTCATTTCGTGTTACTTCGTCGTAATTTTATTGACAAAATTCTATTTTGCGATATCGTAAAATTCCGTTGATATTATTTTCTCTTTGTACGATAATTAAATGCCGTGTTTCTCTTGTAATTAATACATAATGACATATACAATCGTCACGTATCATGCTTCCCAACGTAACACACACACACACACACACACGAACATATGCGCACGCATGCACGTACCACACATTACTCAAATTATTTTTTTTTTATCGATATACACGACACAATACAACACGCTACACCACACGCGGGAGTTTCGAATCTTGTATCTTCGGAAATTGAAACCTAATCGAATAGAAAAAGAAAAAAAAAAGAATAAATAAAGTAAATTTCTCTTTTGTCCATGGTTCTTTGTGTAAACATGTTAGATTTTCTATTTCTATGCTTGTCGTACACGAGCTTAACATACGAAATAAGATTAGATACGTGACGAGGAAGCCAAACTTTCGATTATTTTAAATAAAACCGCGCCTTAAAGCCTCCCTTTCCGAATTTCTTTCGATATCTCGAAAAGTGGGGTACGTAACTTTTGGCGGTAAATTTAAAAATCTACTCGCATCTTGTTTTTCGCATAGTTTTTAAATAATTTTGTATTACCGGGAACGAATGATGGTTATGGACAGTATTAAATGTTTCTTATTAAATAGAGAATACAAAAATGAAATGAAATAGAATATGAGATAAAATAAAATAATATGAAGGATTGATAAATTTAATGATAAAACTTATGCGGTTTGTGGTTTAGTTTTATAAAGAAAACGATCGTTCTTTTACAAAGATTTATGAGAAAACAGGAAAATAATAATGATTACGATATGAATAATTCTTGTTTCTTTATATTATTTTGATATAATTTTCTTTTTTTTTTCTAGAATTAGATGAACTCATTTATATTTTGAAGAATTTTAATCTAATTGTAAGTAATACGATTCGTTCGATGCAATCGTTACTGTATATATTTCATAATTTTCTTCGTATTTTATACATGTTAAATATTTTATCAACGCATTTTATCATTTCTATATTATTTAATTAACAACGTAATACATATCCAAAATCATTTAAAAAATGTTTCTTCTCAATGATCTTTACAAGATAATATTTTATAATTGTAATTAATTTTACATTACGTTGATTTATTTTAAATTAGCCAACTATTTTATTTGGTAACTATATATGTATTTGCAAAATAGAGTAAGGGATGATTTAATTAAAAAAAAAAATATAATGGAATAAAGAAAATAAGTGATCGTTCAAGGGTAAAAACAAAATGATGAAGATAGATAGACGTAAATGAGAGTTTAGGGGATGTGGGGTGTAATACTTCAAGCTAAGTGGATCACTAACTATGAAAGTATGAATGAAGAAAAGAGAATATAAAAAAGAAAAAATGGGAAGGGAAAATTGACGTTAGGGTGAGCATTCGTCTACACAAATATATATAACCAACAACTAGGAGAAAGTCGTATAGTCTAACGTTGGAGTAACTATGACGTGTATAAGGGTGACTCAAGAAAAATGGAAAGAGGGGATGGTTGGAATGGTGTACATATATGTAGGTATATAATAAAGTACATATGTGTATCTTCTATGTATTGACGTTGAGGGTTGGACGGGGTCAATGGTATCGAGGATGACTCATTTCAACCGAAGGACTCTTTTTTGCATATTATCCGAGACTCATCTATGGGTTAACGATCCTAAAAAAATCGTCTGTTTCTTTTAGTATTTTTTTTCTTTTTCTTTTTTTGGTTTAATCACGCCTACGTTTATATATGTCTACCACAATTATTTTTTTTTTTTAAACATAGAACAAATTTTTTTCTAAGGTAACTTTCAATTTAGATCTTATCGAAAGTTTCTTTTATCTTTTTAGAATTTTATGCGTATTGTATATATGTTTTCTTTTTAAATAATTATAAGTATTATTTAGTATAACGTAAAATAAAATATATATATTATGCACGTTAAACACTTTAAATATTATATATTAGGTTGTTAAGTATGCAATGGAGCAAAAATTGCATATAATTGAATTGAAATTTTGCTCCATTTCATACTTGACAACATAATATATTCAAAGTTTCTTAATTTTTTTGCTTTATATTACCGTGTGGGGGTAATTAATTAATATAATTTGTAAGTGTGTAATAAAATATATTACAATGTCTCTAAATGTTAATATTCTATTAAATTATTTGAAATAAAACATATATACAAGAAAGTATTAATACGAAATATTCTCAAGAAATATCATAGAAATTGATTAATTTTATCTCTTATCGTTTGAATTATTATAGGAAATAAATATTAGACAGTTCATTGAAAATGATAATATTATATGTATGAAAATTGAGAAACGTTGGAATATTATTCGGAAAATATTCTCGCTAATCGATGATACAAGTAGATTTTTATTTTTTTTAATTGAAAATAAGAAGTTCTCATGGATAACTCTTCGTTTATATATATTTTATTTTTTTTCCCCGTTTTTATCAGACATATCTATATATACATATGTGTGTGTGTGTGTGTGTATCGTATACAAAGTTGTTATTTTTTATTTTTCCTAATGTACGCAAATTCGAGGACGATGCAACAACAAAGGTCGTAAATGTTACAAACATGTAGCTTCTTTTTTTTCTCCTCCTTTTCGTATATAAACGTATACGTACACATAAATACGTGAATGTATTCATACATGTATTGATATTTACACACATCGTTGTTGACAATGCGTACTCGTTTAAAAAATTAAACGACCGATAAAAGATAGACCGTGACTCTTCAATTCTATGCAATACACGCGTACTACTCTCTTTTTCTCACATACAACACATTAACAACACACACATACACATAGTCTCATATCTACTACATAGAATGTTAGGAAAGTTCGTAGAAACTCTTATTGAATATATTAAACATTTATTAAATATATCTTTTTATTTATTTATTTATTTATTTATGTATTCCCATAGTTTCTTTTTTTATTGCGTGTGACCATCAGCTTTTAAAAATCATTCTTTCATTTTCCTTTTCTTTATTTTTCAATCACTTCAATGACGAACAGTGTGTGATTTTATGCTAATAGAAAATCATTCTAAATAATGAGTTAAAGACACACAAAGAGAGATAGAGATAGATAGATAGATAGATAGGGTTAAAAAGAATACGAATGATTTAATCATAGCTCTTCCCGTCACGTTTATTTTAATCGAAAACTTTGATCGTCTATATTGAACTTACAAATCTTTTATTATTTATTATTATTATTTCTTTTTTTTAGTATATTAAATATATCCAATGGAACCTCTAATTCAATCTCTGAGATAGGATTCATTATAATTAGAGTGAAGAAAATAATAATAATAATGAAAAAGATTCGATTTTTTTTTTGTAAATCTAAAATTTCAATTCTAATTTCAATGTCATCAATTTTTGTTTGTATATATATAAATAGAAGTAGAGTATATATAAAATCCTATTTTCTTTCATATTTAAGAAAAATATTTGTATTCTTGAAGTTGCAACAACGATTATACTTTCATATTCAGTTTGCCCTTATTTTTCTTTTTTTTTTCCCTCAATTTCCATGACAATTTTCTTCCAGTCGACTTTAAGAGAATAATTTGCATGATGTTCTCGAACATATATGCACAAATATTCACACACACATATTAAAGAGAATCCTATGTCGAGTACGAGTTCTCTCTCGTGAAATTGCGTTCGCTTTCGCGTGTAGTTATGCGAAAAATTACGAAGAACACGTTCGCAATTTCATTGTCATCATTATCATCATCATCATCATGCATCATCATGCATCATCATGGATCATTATTATCGTCGTCGTCATCATCGTCATATTCATCGTGATAGCACTGCCAGTCTCTGTTTTCGTTACTTGAAATTTTGATTCTCGTTAAACGCAACAGGAAATAATTGTTTTTATTCGTAACTTTTCTTAAAAATATCTTTCATATTATGTCACGTAATTGTTTTTCTTTTTTCCTTAACACGTTTTTTTTTCACAGTTAGTAGTTCTATTACTTCCTATAGTACATCTTAAAACCTTCGTTATAAAATAATATTAAAAACTTCCTTTTTGGATGGACCAATTTTTCAAGGAAACCACAAAACAAAGTTAAAGTAAATTCAATAAAAAACCAATAATAGAATTTTTATTTATTTCTTTCTTTCTTTCTTTCTTTGAGTTACTTACCCATTTTTCTTACGTAAGATCTGGAAGTACTATTTATTTGAAAAAAAAAGAAGATACTATTACAAATATTTGATTAATTTTTTGGGGGAAAATCTTTCAAGGACTTTTATATACAAAAAAAAAAAGTTAAAGTTAAAAGTTGAAGGAAAAAATTTAATATTAAATCAAGGACGTTGATTTTTCTTTTTCAATCATAAAATTGAACTTTTGTTTCTTCGAGTCATGTATTTTTATGACGTAAGATCTTCTTGATGGTGTTTATTTGGAAAAGATGTTACAAATATTTGGCCAGTTTAAGACAATTTTCTTCGACTTATTTATAGTTTTATGTATTTTAACGTATTTGTATCGAGAATGCATATATGCGTACATATGTGTGCACGTGTGTGGGAGAGAACACATACTATGTTGAGGAGAATGGTGTGTCAGTGATTCTGGTATTTCTCGTGACCTAGATACTGAGCGATTCGAGGAAGGGTACATAATCTCGCATAATGGAGTAAGATTATTACCATTGTCATCGTTCTTATTACCAGCTTCGATTTATATGTATATTGTTGTAAATTGCAATGATCTGGCTAAATCTCTTTCCGTTTTATAATTACCATCAAGTTAAGATTTAAGATAGTAATCACAGGTTATATAAAATTAAGTGTATTTTAGCTTCAATGGATTTTCATTTTATAGAGAACAAACGTTTAAAGTATCTTTATTCATAGTTAAATATTTTTAGGTTTTTTTTAAAATGATTTTTGATAGATTTTTTAACAACGATTTTATATTAAATTTTATTTAGTTAGTTTCTCTTGAAATGAAATTAATTGCTTGATATATATATTTGAATAATTATGATATTCGTATTGAAAATTAATTAATTATTATTATTTATAATATAATTAATTAACTATTTGTAATTTTCAACGATTAGTTGATTTCAGAATAACATGCTCCAATTAATAGTATTATCATCTCTATTATAATTAAGCATTATCTCTAAAATTTCACACGTACATGTACACAAAGAAAAAATTATTTTAGGCAGAATGATAAAAAGTTTTTCATAGTTTTCTCTCGAGAGCATTTATTTTTCTACGAAATGATTAAGAATTTTCGTAAAACAAGATTTGACTTAAATATATATAATAAGTATATAATTAACCATCGTATGATCATTTCTATTTTAATCAATCATTATCTCAACGATGTAACAACACGCCGCAAATGATTTGATTAGCAGAACAGGGGATTTTTTTTGTTGTATTAATTTAATGAGTAACTTAGTGAGAATATATGTTTATCATTTTCTTCGAAATAATAATAATAATAATAATTTGATTTGATTTTGGAAACGTTAAATGTATTCGTTTAAGTTACGAACAATTCTATATGAAAATCGATTGGTACTCTTTGATAAATAATGCCTAACGTTGAATTAGATTGAAAGTAGCAACTAATCGCTTTTGGTTCTATTCCGTTTAACCACACCCTGCAAAGAGAAAGAGAAAGAAAGAGAGAGAATGATAGAATGTTGCAAATATCAGCATTGTGGTTGGTTCATATATGCTGTATACACGTGTATCTGGTGTTGTTTGCTGTTGAATAAATAAATACACGTGAATTAACTAATTGTAAGCCAACGTGATTTTATACAATGTGTTTATTATTACTGAAAACAGTATATTATGTAAATACACGTATTTCGAATACATAGGACTTACACTCTTACAATTACAACAGATATTTCAGTGATGTTTTACTTTTGAACTCGAACTTCATTACTTTCTTGATAAAAGATAACAACGAGTTTATTGGCAAGGCGAATCATTTAGATTAGAAATGTTCATTGAAAACTTATGATATCTTACGTTAGATAAAATAATATTAATAATAATAATAATAATCATCATCATTAATCTTTTTTACATTGAAATAGTTGAAATTAATGAAAGATTAATAGAATATATATAATAATAATATTATATTATATTATTCTATTATAGGAGCTATTAATTTTATTGTAACCCAGTAAAACAAATAAATTCATTAACACTGTTTACCAGGTTGACCAAAACCAGTGTTTGTTATTTTAATTGGAGCCATGGGGGTCACCTGTGACCGACGGTTTTACTATATTTTTGTATTTACTAACATAGAATCGTGATTTGTTACATATAAAATAAAAAAAGGTATAAAATTTTGATGACTAGTCACGTGTTAAATTTACATATATACATGTATACGATAATATATGTCGAACACGATGGAATGAAATATTTCGTGGAATACTATTCGAGCCATTTGGTTTAAAGCGAATCATGCGTTATCGCACGACAGTGTTTCGTTACATGAGTTTATCCGATACACGATATAATACAATTAAAATCCTTATCAGATAATAATTTTGCGAGCTGCAGTGAAAAACACATATATATATGAACATATTTTTAATTATTCGTGTATATATAATATACATACACATATATATACATAAAATATATATATGTGTGTGTGTGTTGAGAGAACATTATAGGAGGAAACGTAAAAAACAAGTATGCATATATAATATTTAATAAAATATACATAAACATGTATAAACGTATGTGCATGTATATTATTTACGTCATCTATTTAATCGCATTTAATAAAAAAAAAATTAAAAATGTAATAATAATAGTTCTCGTAAACAGATTTAACGTGTGTATTTCTAAAAGAATAAATTAAAATTAGACAAAACATAAACGTTATCGCGATAATTATTTGAGAATTATGACGAACACGTGTGCGCGTATATTTGTTTGATTACATTTATTTAAAAAGAAAAAAAAAAAGAGATACTTTGTTTTTTTTGCCACTGTTTAAACGCACGTGCAAATAAAACAGACATAGTAAATACAAGTGAGAATGGTATAATACTATGACAGTAAGTTAGTTTAAATGAACACATGGCTGGAAGGATTAATACTGTCATTTTTACACACACACATATAAATACATACAGGCAAACGTATGATAAGAGAATTGATAAAACTAATCGATTCAAATCTTGGAGAAAAACATATAGAAATAAATTTGTTTTCTTCTATTATATTTTCAAGATAAAGAAAAAATAAAGAAATCAATTATATTCTTTTTTTTAATCTCGCGATATACTTCGTTTTCTTATCTCTCTGCAAAATTATTTGTTTCAACGATTAAATTTATTTATCAGGTATAATAGTAAGAGAATATTTGTATAAATACATTCTTTAATTTAATTAATTAAAATTGTATCTAATAACTGTTCTAATTTTGTTTTGTTTCTTTTTTTCTGTAACAAGATTTTCACGAAAGTCAATAACTTTCACGTTGATAATATCAGATAAACGTGCTTAACTAATCTAGTCTTTTAATAAGCTTGCTTTCTAAAAAACTGTGATCGATGATATATATATATACAAGTTGAACACATAAATAACAAAGAAGACTGATGATCGTTCAAAGAACATACTTGAAAAGATGTAGACATAAAACGTGTTAATTTATGATACCTACAGTTTTGGTATATAATACATAGAAGAAACGATCTTGTAAGAATCTACTATAATATCGATCTAAATGAATGACGTCATTAGGGGTGGCTTAGTGCCAGAAAAAGAAAGAAATAAAAATACAAAAGAATAAAAATAATAAGCGAGAAAGAGATAGAAAGAGATAGAAAGAGATAGAAAGAGATAGAAAAATAAATACATCAACAAACTTTTCGAATTCACATTGATTCGATTAGGACAATCAAATAATAAATAATAATATTATTTAATAATAAACGAAACTCACAATACTCGTGTTTAACATTAGACATTATTATTAGATCAATTAATCAATCAATACACCACTGTGTGTTAGACTCTTATCTAATTGTAAGTTAAATTCTATGTTAGAATAATGTATAGACAAATTATATTCATCAATGGTATCGTTAAGTAATTTAACTTGCAATAACATAAATTTCACTATCTTACTCGTTACTATTAAGTTGTCAATTATGAAATGGAGCAAATTTCAATTCAATTATGTGCATTTTTTGCTCCATTGCATACTTGACAACCTAATAGTTACTTTATTTAAGAATCATTAAAGAAAAAAGAATAGAAAAAGTAAATATTCCTTCTAGGAACAAAGATAGTTGTGTTTTGCGCCAATAGCAAGTGAACAGGATGATCTCAGATATTATTTTTGTTTGTAAAATTACTAAAGGTCTTATTAATTGTCCTAATATCATCAATTTCTTATCTTTTAAAATCCTATTTAAGAACTTAGGAAGGAATGAAAAATAAATAAATAAATAAATAAATTAGTTTTAATTATTTGATTTGATAGAACATGGGTTAGTCCTCTTTCTTCTTCTTCCTATTCTGGCCTAGTGTAGTAACAAGACTAGAAACTGGCGACACGCTTTCTAAGCCTCGTTTTCAAGCATTGCTTTTGAAATCTTAAAAAGTAGAAGGAAGTAGGTGGGGAAAAAGGGATGTGGAGAGAAGTGGAGAGACAACGTTAGGCGATTGGAATTAGGAAGAAAGAAAGGGAAATCTTAAACGTTTCGATTTTCTTTCACAATATTTTTAAAGTTTAATTTTATATTAACAAACGATTGACTTTTATCTACATATGCATAATTTCAAAGTATTTTTTAAATAAAACTGCTTCTCACTAATTTGTTTTATTAACTATTTCTTTCTCTCTTTCTCTCTTATTTCCTATTTCTTTCCTTTTATTTATCTTTTTATTTATTTTTTCTCGTTACATTTATTGAAACATGAAACATTCGATGAAAGTTCCTTGCAACGAAGGCGTGTTGCATCTCGAACTTTCAATCATGGTTGAAATGAAAGAGACCAAAGGGCAATTCAAGTCTATAAATTTTATTGCACGATAGTCGTATTTTCTGTCGATCGAAGCCCATCGATAAAATAAGAAGAAACTTTAAATAGGGAATAAACAACTAGTGCAATTAACGAGCATTGGTATTGATTGCTTTGCATTCGTTATTTAATTACAATATTTTGAAATCAATTCTAAGAACAATTTTAAATTTACTCGCTTCTAACGNGCATGTATATTATTTACGTCATCTATTTAATCGCATTTAATAAAAAAAAAATTAAAAATGTAATAATAATAGTTCTCGTAAACAGATTTAACGTGTGTATTTCTAAAAGAATAAATTAAAATTAGACAAAACATAAACGTTATCGCGATAATTATTTGAGAATTATGACGAACACGTGTGCGCGTATATTTGTTTGATTACATTTATTTAAAAAGAAAAAAAAAAAGAGATACTTTGTTTTTTTTGCCACTGTTTAAACGCACGTGCAAATAAAACAGACATAGTAAATACAAGTGAGAATGGTATAATACTATGACAGTAAGTTAGTTTAAATGAACACATGGCTGGAAGGATTAATACTGTCATTTTTACACACACACATATAAATACATACAGGCAAACGTATGATAAGAGAATTGATAAAACTAATCGATTCAAATCTTGGAGAAAAACATATAGAAATAAATTTGTTTTCTTCTATTATATTTTCAAGATAAAGAAAAAATAAAGAAATCAATTATATATTTTTTTTTAATCTCACGATATACTTCGTTTTCTTATCTCTCTGCAAAATTATTTGTTTCAACGATTAAATTTATTTATCAGGTATAATAGTAAGAGAATATTTGTATAAATACATTCTTTAATTTAATTAATTAAAATTGTATCTAATAACTGTTCTAATTTTGTTTTGTTTCTTTTTTTCTGTAACAAGATTTTCACGAAAGTCAATAACTTTCACGTTGATAATATCAGATAAACGTGCTTAACTAATCTAGTCTTTTAATAAGCTTGCTTTCTAAAAAACTGTGATCGATGATATATATATATACAAGTTGAACACATAAATAACAAAGAAGACTGATGATCGTTCAAAGAACATACTTGAAAAGATGTAGACATAAAACGTGTTAATTTATGATACCTACAGTTTTGGTATATAATACATAGAAGAAACGATCTTGTAAGAATCTACTATAATATCGATCTAAATGAATGACGTCATTAGGGGTGGCTTAGTGCCAGAAAAAGAAAGAAATAAAAATACAAAAGAATAAAAATAATAAGCGAGAGAGAGAGAGAGAGAGAGAGAGAAAGAGATAAAAAAATAAATATATCAACAGACTTTTCGAATTTACATTGATTCGATTAGGACAATCAAATAATAAATAATAATATTATTTAATAATAAACGAAACTCACAATACTCGTGTTTAACATTAGACATTATTATTAGATCAATTAATCAATCAATACACCACTGTGTGTTAGACTCTTATCTAATTGTAAGTTAAATTCTATGTTAGAATAATGTATAGACAAATTATATTCATCAATGGTATCGTTAAGTAATTTAACTTGCAATAACATAAATTTCACTATCTTACTCGTTACTATTAAGTTGTCAATTATGAAATGGAGCAAATTTCAATTCAATTATGTGCATTTTTTGCTCCATTGCATACTTGACAACCTAATAGTTACTTTATTTAAGAATCATTAAAGAAAAAAGAATAGAAAAAGTAAATATTCCTTCTAGGAACAAAGATAGTTGTGTTTTGCGCCAATAGCAAGTGAACAGGATGATCTCAGATATTATTTTTGTTTGTAAAATTACTAAAGGTCTTATTAATTGTCCTAATATCATCAATTTCTTATCTTTTAAAATCCTATTTAAGAACTTAGGAAGGAATGAAAAATAAATAAATAAATAAATAAATTAGTTTTAATTATTTGATTTGATAGAACATGGGTTAGTCCTCTTTCTTCTTCTTCCTATTCTGGCCTAGTGTAGTAACAAGACTAGAAACTGGCGACACGCTTTCTAAGCCTCGTTTTCAAGCATTGCTTTTGAAATCTTAAAAAGTAGAAGGAAGTAGGTGGGGAAAAAGGGATGTGGAGAGAAGTGGAGAGACAACGTTAGGCGATTGGAATTAGGAAGAAAGAAAGGGAAATCTTAAACGTTTCGATTTTCTTTCACAATATTTTTAAAGTTTAATTTTATATTAACAAACGATTGACTTTTATCTACATATGCATAATTTCAAAGTATTTTTTAAATAAAACTGCTTCTCACTAATTTGTTTTATTAACTATTTCTTTCTCTCTTTCTCTCTTATTTCCTATTTCTTTCCTTTTATTTATCTTTTTATTTATTTTTTCTCGTTACATTTATTGAAACATGAAACATTCGATGAAAGTTCCTTGCAACGAAGGCGTGTTGCATCTCGAACTTTCAATCATGGTTGAAATGAAAGAGACCAAAGGGCAATTCAAGTCTATAAATTTTATTGCACGATAGTCGTATTTTCTGTCGATCGAAGCCCATCGATGAAATAAGAAGAAACTTTAAATAGGGAATAAACAACTAGTGCAATTAACGAGCATTGGTATTGATTGCTTTGCATTCGTTATTTAATTACAATATTTTGAAATCATTTCTAAGAACAATTTTAAATTTACTCGCTTCTAACGTCTGCGTACATATAATACCATCTGATACTTTTTTTTTTGACGGTATTTTTAAAGAAAAAATAATAGAATATTCTATTAAAAATTGTTATTGCAACGATTGTTATAATATCTCAAATTGTATTTTATTTTGTTTACAAATTAGAGAGACGATACAAGTTTATTGGCCCAGTTCTTTTACGCCGACGAATCCCTAAACGCGATTGCCTGTGAACTGGATTCCTTCGATGGACGTCAGGAACCAGACCGTTGTACCACTTTGGTGAATCAGTTGCGTCATTGTCAGGACAAAGTCCTAACTATATGTAATCAGATCATGGATGATTTGATACCAGACAGTAGAGCTAATAGAGACTTCAGGGTTAAGTTTCCGGATGACGTAATGCAAGAAAATTTAGCTGGACAGTTGTGGTTTGGGGCTGAATGTTTGGCTGCTGGATCCTCGATAATGAACAGAGAATCGGAAAGTTCGGCAATGAGACCATTAGCTACTGCACTTACCAAATCATTGGAAATCGTGAGAAATTTGCTTAGAGAGCACGCCTTGAAGGGTCACATGAATTTAAAGGTATCCTTGAATACGAACAACAAATTCTCAATTAATTAATCGACATCAACGAACAATCATTTTATTTATTACCTTTAGGGAATAAACATTGATCATACTTTGTAATTTAATTTTGTTGTTGTTGTTTTCTTTTTTTTTTCAGTATCTTTCTCAGACTCAAAATCCTTTGGAGCCATCCTTAGAGAAGCTTATCGAATCTTTAAAGATATTCGATCGTTTGTTTGCCGATTTTGAGCTTTGTTACGTTGGCGCCATGGTACCGGTCAAGTCGACTAAGGAATACGAACAGCAAGAGCTTGTTTGCGTTTTATTTTCCGAGACTTTGCAAAGGGCCCTTGAACGTGGTTTGCTGAGTCAAGCAGACGTGGATAATTACGAACCTGCTTTGATGTTCACTATACCACGTTTGGCCATTGTATCCGGCTTGTTGGCCCCACCTGGAGGTCCCTTATGCCTGAATTCTCCTGATACTATCAGCGAAATGTTCAGGCCATTCAGGGTAGGATTTTTTAATCCATTTCCTTATGGAAAACCAAGTTGTTTAATTAAAAATATTTACAAGAGTTTATAAACTTTATTTATTTTTAAATATTTCTATTTTTTTTTTGTATACTTGAACAATATTCGGGTTAATTCAAAGAAAGGTAGTAAGAAAGAAAAGTTTATTGTGTTTTAATGATTGATCGTGTTGTTTTTCTATGTAGACACTTCTCCTGAAGATAAAAGAATTACTTTGGACATTAAACAACCGTGAACTTTATATGTTGGAGAAATTACTGTGCTCGAACGAAGAACCCTCATCGGGTCCAATAAACCAGTCAAACAAATCAACGTGTCAGGATTTACCCGATCTCGAGGAATTCGTTCACAATTTTTATACTGGTTATCCTAATTGTAAAGACTTCATAGTAGATTTCTATACCGTAACTAGAAACACTGGTAATAATATGGACGAGGTTGCCAACGACGTGGTAGAAACATTGGACAATGAAAATAAAGAAAGTATAATCGATAGGAGATCGAAAAAAAAGGAACGTGAAAGGAATAATGAAAGGGAGAGGAGAAGAAATAACGAGGAAACAGTTGTTGGGCCTAAGGACTTAATAAATAACGTATCCGTGGAAGGATGTGATAATGTAATTCGAAACGATAACAATGTGACGATGAAGGTAGTAAAGGATGATAATAGTGAGAGGGGGAAAAGTGTTGTTCGGGAGGATATTGTGCGTTGTGACATAGTACAAAGTAATAGTTCGAGAGAGAATAAGCAACAGGCGTGTAATCATCGCGATTCTTCTTGTTCCATAAAACAGATATCGTGTGATAACGGTAATAATAATAATAATAATAACAATAATAATAATAACAATAATAATAATAATAATAGTAATATAAATAATAATAATAATAATAATAATAATATTAAAGAAGAAATACGTAATGTCAGGGAGGAAAGTGTAATAGTAGTTGTATCTACATCACCACCACCACTAAGAGGAACTGTAGTAACGGAAGAAGAGGATGGTATTTTTAGTGGCGTTGAAAGTACTACGAGGGAGATCAATAGGCAGGAGGAAAACTTCCTCACTCCTGACATTTCTCAAATGCTCGCTGACTCGGAAAACGTTGAGATCCTTCAAAGTCAGTACCTACTCAATCAGGTATCTCACGAGAATAACGTAACAGGTGAAACGACGGTACACATACAAAATTCTTTACCGGATTTGGATTCGAAGAAACTCATCTCGGAGGCTAACAAAACCCTCTCGAATCTTTTGTTGGACGGCGATTGTCAGAATGAAATTTCTGAACAAACAGATTCGGGAATTTGCACGGTTATATCTTCGGAGAACACGAGCTTGTACGATAAAAGTCCTGAGGAAAAGAAAACGTTCGCTAATGAGATTCAAGACGATGATGACGAACATGGATTAGAGGATGACGCTCAACAAGAAAATAACATTTATTCTTGTTCATCTAACGTAAATTCACCTAAAAGAAATAATTCGAATATTTCGGAAAGTTCTTGCGTGTGTGGAATAATATCATCGAAAATGATAACATCGTTGGATCATCCGATAGACGTTGTGACACCATTGAGCCCAAGTAACAACGATTCGAGTAAAAACATTCCAAGAATTTCATCTAATTTCGATGGCACCAACGAGGAATTCGTAGGATTGGCATACGGCAATGGACATTTACCGCTTTGTGATTCCAATCAGACAAGCTTTCAATTAAATTATTCCGAAAACTGGGAGAATCTTAATTTGAATATAGATGCGTCTACCTCGAGAAAAGAATTCTGGAGTGATTTAAAGTGCGAGAATCGTCCGTCTACGTCACAGAATATTGAAAAAATAGGTAACAAGATAGAAAGATACGCACAGGAAAAGGTCGTTGCTAGGAAGGTACGAGAAGACAATAAGCAACGACGACGTCATCAACGGAAGCACGAGAAAGGTCTTCATAAATGTCAGCAGGTTACCGGTAGTAGTAGTAGTAGTAGAAGTAACCATTGTGTTCAATCGACCCCGAGCACTGAAAGTTCAAGGTCTAACTCGATAGACAGATGCTTGAATCCAAGATTGACGAATTTCGGTGCTAGTCTGCACCCGAGCCAAAATACCAGACAGATGCCAAATTTTGGTAGTCACAGTCCACACGCGAGTCCTAGGCTTCAACATTTCGAATCCCGGGATAACTCCAGACAAAGAAATTATAATTTAACCAAGTCAACGAGAAATTGTTCCCCACAAAGTAGAAAATTGTTGGATCATAGAAGATCGAGATCCGAACAGATAGCTCGTATGAAAAGAAAGGATTTAGAAAAACGTGACAGGTACGATAGACTGAGTTATCATCGATCGGAACAGACGAAAAGGAAACTCGGAAATAGGAGTCCTAACGACCTGTTGAATGATGGTTTAGGGCCTAGAACTGACAAAAGTGGTCTGGTCACAGATACGGTATCACCCCTTACCTCACCAAATACATGTTATAATAGGCTCGAACATACAAGAGACAATAATTTACAAAGGCCTCCATGTAATAATACCACCACCACTGCTACCATCACAACTACCACCACCACCACCACCACTATCACAGCTACCACTACCACATCGAGACTGGTGAATCCTTCAGTGGTTACTGCTACGCAATCTTTCAATTTGGAATCGTCAACAAAACCGGAGGCTTGTGGTTCAAGTTCTAGTTATTCAAGTTATTGCGATTCCAGTTCGGAAACAAGCGAATTTCAAAGTGATTGTCAGGATGACGAGGAAATAGCTTTAGCCATGCAAGCTGCGGAAATTGCTAATAGAAATCAAATTAGAGCGAAATTTAGGTAAAGTAAAATAATAAATGTATTTATTTTTAAGTATATTATCTAATAACGTAACAAATTAATAGACGTTTGAAAGTATTTTTAAAATGATTATCAGGTCTTCGGAAGATTTGGTCCATCGGTTGTTCGTTTGTATAGCCGGTGTGGCGGATCAACTTCAAACTAATTTTGCATCAGATCTTCGGAATATATTGAAGTGCGTGTTTCTAATGAACAGTAGTCAAACTGTAGAAGACGAGGAACCAAAGCAACAAGAATGTTTGGTAGCAGTTGGTAGTCAGCCAGCAGTGGTTACGAATCACACGTTAGGTACGAGTAGCAATCACGATCGGCAGAACTCGTTGCAGGATTACGAAGACGAGGATGATAACACTCCTGTGAATGAACAAAGTAATAATTAATTTTTTTTTTACGCATAGTAATAAATATAATACAATAAATGTTTTACAACAAGATACAGTTGATAATTAATTGAAATTAAAGTTATCATATTATGATCAATGATACTTCTATTTATAATTTCTTTTCTTATTTCTTCTTTTTTTTCTATTCTTTTTTCTTTTTTTTAAATTTTAGCTTCCCCAGTAATGGAACGTGGCGAGGAATGCGTCGAAAGAGCACCCCCGTGGGTACCAGACAACGATGCACCTAGGTGCATGGCTTGTCAAGCTGGATTTACCGTCGTACGCCGTAGACATCATTGTAGAAACTGTGGTAAAGTGTTTTGCGGTCGTTGTAGCAGCAACAATGTTCCTTTACCACGTTACGGGCATACCAAGCCTGTCAGAGTCTGCAATAGATGTTTCCTATACCAGGTGACGCCGTTTACCGTATCTCAAGTCACACCCACCAGTTGAATAGATTATTATACACTTAATACAAACTTTTAATGACTATCGAATTTAATTACAAATCGTATATAATTATAATAATTATTATTATTATTATATTTTTTACGCTTTTCTTTTTTTTTTTTTTTCTTATTCTTATGTATAAGAGGACAAAAGGACAGACTTACAAATTAAAAAAAGACACACAGGAATACACACACACACACAAACATATATTACAAAACTCAAAAGAAACAGCAAAAAATGTTGATTAATTTCTTCTTTTGTTTTATTTTATTTTTGTTTTTTTTTTAAGTCTCTTTTTGGGAAGCAATTTATATGTATAATATTTTTTTCTGTTTACTTTTTATTTTTTATTTCTTACGTTAATGTGAAACGTGTTTAATGAGTCTGGTAATGTCATGTCACACTTCGGATCTTCGAAATGAATCTATTATTTTAAGAGAATATAACATTCTATTTAAAAAATGTTATAGCTTTTTAAAGTACGCAGTTTGATTGATCGAAATCGGATAACCGAGAGTTTATTACTGGATACGTTTAAATATATACGCTCAAATCATACACAGTCGATAATGGCGCAAACTCCATTATTAATACCTCTCTCAAAACCCCTTGTTAATATAATAATTAAGAATACATATTTAATAATTATATTAATTACATAATAATCAACCATTTATATTATTATTATTATTATTATTATTATCTTTCAATCGACAAGACTACCCCTGCCGTTATAATAGTTTCTCAAAATTATTATTATCATTTTTATTTTGATTGTTAATATTAGTTTGAATATAAAAAAAAGAAAACTTGAACTTGTATTCGTATATAATTTAGATTTTCTTTTTTCTTTTTTTTTTTTTTATTTGTAAAGGAACATATTTTTGTTTTTCACTTATTTTCACTTATTTTTTTTTTCCTAATCAAGGACATGCAACATATATACATATATATATAAATAAATAAATAGTTGTTTATTAGTTATTATTGTTATTATTATTACTATTATTTTTTTGTCATAGAATTTTATTATCATTTATGAGAGATATGCTTTTTTTTTTCTTTTTTTTTTATTATTTTTTTTTTTATTTGTGTTACAGAATGTATGAAAAGAGAAGGCGGCCGAAACGCGGTCATATATTTTTGTTTTCGTTTTATATAATATTCATACAAATTTCTTATATTTTTTTTGTTCATTATATATACGACGTATAAATCTAAGAATATATTACACGTGTATAAAAAAAAAAGGAAAAAAAAAAATATATCTACAAAATAATTAGTGTCTATAATTCATATCGAAAATCTGCACAGTGTGGGTGTAATATGGCACAACGGTAAAACATAACGCGAGTTTTTCTTTTTTTGCAATCCATCATTATTTCCTGCCTTGTTTATTTTATTATTATTATTATTATTATTATTTATTTTTTTTCTTACGTATTAAAAACAGAAGAGAATAAAATAATTTATAAATATATATATATATAAAAACATACCACAGGAGAGTAGTAATACACACGACGTGTCATCGTACATGAAACAAAATACGCGAGTTACGCGTTAAAACACATGCTTTTGTGATATTTCATTCTAATTAATTTCAAGGACGAAAAAAAAAGAGAGAACACGCTATAAATAAACTTGTATTAAATTTTTTTTTTTTTTTTCTCTATTATTTTGAAATCTTCAAAGTGGGTTACAATACCTGTGTGTTGTAAAAATTAATATTATATTACTCCCATATTTTGTTCATAATTTATTCGTTCATTTTCTAATGGAAAAGAGAAAGGACGCGGTGATAGGACGGTGAAAGAATGGAGGAAAATTACGGGTGTGTAAGTGTGTAAATATTACAAATTATTATTGAAAGATATAAAAAGATAAATATTTGTATTACATGGTACGTACGTGTATCTAATATTATATACTACGTGTACGTGTATAAATTTCTATGTATGATATTAAGGTAAAAAAAGAAAGAAAAAAAAAATGGAAGGAAGATGATACGAATTTTGATTTCAATGCTTTTATTATACGAAAGAGGTACAACACGGTATTGATCGTGCCACGAAATTAGGTGGATACGGGTTATACGCAGTTAAACGTGTATTTGAAAGTTTATATACACATAATACACACGTATACACGCAAAACTGCGGTATTATCCTGCGGCACAATTTTTGCCAAAATGAAGAATAAAAAAGAAAAGAAAAGACAAAAATCTTTAATAAAAAAAATCAGTTTCAAGAAAAACGTTAGATAAAATTAACGATACAAACTTTAAAAATGGAGATTGAAAAATTGTCCCTACGTATTTGTGATAATTCATTCGACCAATAAAACAATTTGATTAAGATAAAGATTCATTTTTGTTAATAATACAATTATTATTATTTTTTTTTTTTGAAAGTATTTGAGTACACGATAAAAATTATAAAAATAAATGTGTAATTTGGATTATTTTGTTTAGAAAAAATGTTTATTTTAATAAGCTTCCTAATATGTGGAACGGTGTCTGAACGTTGTTCAAATATTTCTGAATGTTTCTTCTAATGTTAGTTGTAAATGATCCTAATCAGGATATATATTAGAGTAACAGGCAAATGCAATTTGTTCTTGTGCGTGTGTTAGTTTACTTGGATTAATTAAGACTGCTCTAAATAATACAAGTCCGCTTGCGTTTTATATACACAAATACACACACACACACACACACACACATACACAATACATAGGTTTAAAAAAAAATATATATATATATTTATATATATGTATGTATGTGCCGTATACGTTTTAATAAGGCACATCGGTTCATTGTAGTAGAATTCGTGTGAATACCAGATAATCTATCTCTTTAATTTCTTCATTTTTCTTTTCTTTTTTATGTTAATTTTTCTTTGCTAATTCAAATGAGGAACGCCACGTACCGCGTATACCAACACGCAAAATATCACACACACACACACACACATACATAAAAACATGTACACACGTTATGGAATTTTTGTTATATGCTTCGAGAAAGAAAAAAAAAAACAACTAATCTTTATTTATATTTAATCCCCCTTGACATAGAAATTAAATGGGAACCTTGATGCAACTGAAAAATATTATTTAATTTGTCTCAATTAAACAAGCTTAAATTAAAGCTGAATTTCGGGTTTTTTATTAATCGGATTGATGTTAATGAAAGAACATTTAAATAATATTATAAAAAATAATAATCGT